>JAOUQZ010000024.1:17262021-17287162 GCA_028564935.1 Neosilurus hyrtlii | reverse complement strand
GAGAGGAACCAGGCTCAGGAGGGAACCCATCCTCATTTGGGTGAAGCCATAAAATACAAACCATATAAGAAAAATTTGATTACATTCCAACATGTAGTCTGGTTGGTTATACCACAACTGTAAGTCCTAGATAACTGTAGCAAGAGAGTTTATCACCAGCAGCGAAAAGTCATGTTTACAGTCACTGAGTGCAGATTAAGACCCATATGGATCTTCATCAGCAGGAGCGAGGGGCTTACAAGACGAGAACTCCAGCCTGATTAAAATTAATAATTACTAATTGGCAGTTTAAAATTGCCCATAGGTGCGAGTGGGAATGGTTGTGCGTGTTGGCCCTGCAATGAATTGGTGATCATACTTTTTACACAATGTAAGCCTTACATTTCAACCTTCCTGGCGTGTACATTGTATAATGTTAAGTATACCTGTACATCAGTAATCAAGGAATATTAAATAAGCCAAAGTACACACCCACCTACAGGTAATAAACAATACTAAATACTAGTAATACTAGAATATTA
This sequence comes from Neosilurus hyrtlii, assembly GCA_028564935.1. Classification (NCBI taxonomy): domain Eukaryota; kingdom Metazoa; phylum Chordata; class Actinopteri; order Siluriformes; family Plotosidae; genus Neosilurus; species Neosilurus hyrtlii. Next base: position 17,286,641 of record JAOUQZ010000024.1, on the reverse strand, counting down.
AAATTAGTGGTAATATACTGAAAGGCATTTAAAAACAAAAGATTTAACAATGACAACCTTATTCCTTAAGGCTCACTTTGTCTTTTCTTAAAAGAAGACTCAAAAACATTGCACATGACAATAAGAAACTTTATTACATATCCTAATATACATTAAGACATTAATTTTTGAGACACATAATCAAAATAGTTAGGACTTAATGTCACATGGTAACGTTCATTAAAGCAGTTATTAAAAATAACGATTGCCACCTTATTGGAAAGCAAAGCTTTTTATAGGACATGGGTAATTACTAACACGTCAGCTTTATTGTTTTTAATTTATACAAAGCTATAAACAAAAAAAAAGTGTTATGCAGTTAAATTCTTAATTGTGACTTTTGTTGAAAGTTCCTTGTAAGTTCTGTGTAATTTAGGTGTCAATGTCAGTATGTCAGCTATCATCAGATTTGTGCTTTATATTCATGTGAAGCATGAAGGTCCATTTATACTCAATATTTTGTTTCCAGGTGGGTTTCCACTGCAGTTTTTATTATTATTTTTGCACATATAAGTAGTGATTTAAAAAAGAGGGGGAAAAAAAAACCACACACATGATCCATTGCTGCTGAGTATGTGATTAAAGCTGGGTTTTCTTATCTTGAGACAATTATTCCAATTAAACATCACAATGGATCTTCAAGATCTAATAAGTATGCTGATTTGTGTCATGTTATGTGACTTAAATGCAAAAAAAATATTTCCACTAATTTCAATTTCCATATCAATATTTTCAATTATCAATAAACAATATTTTGTGATATCTGAAAGTTGTCTCATTTTTCTAGTTCCCAATTTCACATTGCGCATTAAGCAGATTAATGGAAACCTGCCTACTGATTTATGACAGCTTGTATTATATGAAAACACTGCAATAATTGTTTCACCACTTCAACCACTGAAACCCCGTAAAATATTTTTTGGCTGGTTTTGCCCGATTTGTGATTAATGCTACACAGAAACACCATGTGATGCAAATGACCTCGTATCTGGACTGGACTAAGGTTCAAAGGGTCACAAATCTAATTTCATCTTCTGTCACCGAATTTCTTTAAACGGTCTTATAATCTCTCCATCTGAGCTAGCTAATCCCCTTATCCAGCGACCAAACATCACACTTTCCATGACCAAAAAATCAAACCAAAAATATGAACAAAGTCACATAAACCAGCTCCTGACTGGGTCGAATTAAACTCAAACATTTGATCTCTTTTTGAATAAACAGAATTATTTCTGAATTATTCAGAAATAATAAAACATTTATAGTGACAACTTCCGGGTTGTATATACATATATGTATACATATAAATACATAGTGTACAATTTATGCTACCATAACTTAATTCTTAAGATGAGGACCAGCAAGAAACAAATTCCCTTCCATTTACTCTTTCAATGCTGCTGTCATTACCGTGGCCCAGACTTCAATGTGTGATTTTTCCCCCCCAGGTTATGAAACAAAGAACCCATGCACAAAAATACATGATTCTGACAATAATATATATATATATATATAATTTGATATAATTTAAAAATTATATATATCTTTTACAAATACTTCATAAATATTTGTAAAATATTTCCTCAAATCACTTACTTAACAGTGATGTAATGTTCCAGACAGTATGAAGTAGGCAGTACGTTTTAAAGAAGTGAATTCTTGGAACCATTTGGAAATACTGTTAGCTCTCTGAAACAAGAGCTAACAAATCCCTTTAAGAAAAATAAAAATAAGATAAAGAAATCAAAAGGTGAGTTAAGTGTCATTTCATCTGAACAGTCTTTGGTCATCATTTTCATGATTACAACAATGCAATTTCATTCACCGAACTTACAATCAAAGCAACTGAGAATAAACCCTGATGAAGCAAGAAACACATACATGACCTTGTTTGGTCTTCCCTTTAAAAAACAAAACAAAACAAAAACCTCCCCTGTTATAAAGGTTTGCCTGAAAACATACAGACAGATGACAAATTAAAGGAAAAACTGGCGACTTTTGCTACTGAGGATTTTTTCTTAGCATGGCTTGTTTCTTTAGTGTTTCTCCAACAAATTTGCCACAGTTTGGGAGAGTGACACACGGGCAGTCTGAGTATGGACTTTTTTTTTTTTTTTCTTTTTCCATCATATAACTGCACTCATGACAGCGGGAGAAGCTGGGTGTGAAAAAGCCAAGTTGATAGGAAAAGGCACAGAAACACTACTAAAAGCATTCATAGATATAAATAAAACTATTCATATCTGAAGTAAGTTTCGCTCACAAATGAACAAGATGCAGTGGATTGAATTCTATGGAAGCACACACTCGAAGGAGTAAGCTTTCAATTATTGGCTGACCAAAGCCAAAGCTGTGCATGCAAGTAGTTTAATAAAAGACTGACATTTGAGTATCCTTAATAGTCCTCAATGATTAACACACCTTTATATCTTTTGCTGAATCTTAAATATCTTGACAGTGCAAATGAGGGCACTAAACTGTAGGGACGGCAAATACCAGGGACCACCCAATACAATATTACAAAGGTGTTGGTTCCATTTGTATTATGAATCTTTAAGCATCATGATATTACAAGTATCAATATTACAAGTTTCTCCACTTTTCTGTTACAATTTTAAAACCTGGAACCATGTAAACAGAAAGTATATTTGTTATATCTACACAAAGTTACCAGTTATAATTTGCTCCACCCACACCCTATGTGTAAATATTTTAGAGTGCGCCACCAGTAGGACTATAAATGATCGGCAATAACAGAATCATGATCCAAAAATCAGTCTACTCATCCTCCCTGATGTGGCCAGGTTTTACGCTGCATAAATAAATAAGTATAGCAACAGCATTAATAAAGAGGCTTCCTCTGCCAGTAGGTCTAGTACTTTTCAAATCACATGTATGCCTCAAATACCCTTAAACTATACAAGAAACATAAAAAAGCTACTAAGGAAAACCTTTCAGACATTTGACCTTCCTGTGACCTCAATCCTGTCCTGGAATAATTCCAAAATATCATCAGTTCAGCTACACCCTGCAGTGTAACTCCATATAAATCAGACACGTTTAATCTCTCATTCTTGCCCTACTGTGTTAATAAGATTCTTAAATGGACAGACAAAAAGACTTGTGGTGGAGGCATAAATATGAAACATCAAATCGAAACATTAACTTGCTTTTAGAAATTGTGATTCTGCCTCGTAAATCTGCCTGAGAAAAAACTACTCAAAGGGGTAGCAGTCATTATTATCCATATACTATAGATTTTTTTCCTGTAGACACAAGGGTTCAACCAGAGACAATAATAAACTACATCTGTTCTGTTGTGTTTTAGCAATCCGGGTTCTGCACTATTTTAGCTGCACTAGCGTAGTGGTGGAAATAGCAACAACTCAGACCACGGGTAATTTGCTGAGTGGAAAAGCACTATTAGAGGAAAGAGAAGCCATAAATCAATACATAGTCACTCTGACTGATGTCCTATATCTTCTAAGAGCATACTGATACAAGGCAATCCATACAGTGTCAGAGAGTTTATCCCCTAAAGTCTGGTTCATCTGACTAGCCTGATCCCTGTGTACCACCCTTAAGTGTGGTTTGATGAGACTGAATGCAACAGATGCACTTAGGTGCGATTAGTTTGAAGACATGTACTTTTCAGAAGAAAAGTAGATTTAATAACACATCACTCTTTTTTCGTCCACAGCTGACCCTTTCCAGAAAATATCTCTAGAAAGTCTTTGCTAATCCTCATGGAACTTTGTTTAGTTTGGGGTATGTCCAGAAACCTATTGGTTTTCAGAACACTAGATTAAAATTCTGTGAATTTATTAGCATTGGCATCTATATGCAACTGTAGCTGGTGCTCAAACCACACCCCGTGTCGATGGACAGTACCATGTGAATTTTAAGCGCTGACATACTAGTGACACACATAGCCTACATTCTTGGCTTTGACACAGCAATAAGAACGCTTTTAGTAGGCAATTAAAAAATCGACGCATTTATAAAAAAATAAATAATAAATAATAATAATAATAATAACAAATTCAAGCTGCACCCTCTATTAAGATATTTGCTGAATTGAACATCTAATTACTTACTCAGTCACCCATAAGCCAAACCGCTTACTCCTATTATCATTTCAGCTGACACTGGGCAAAGACAGGGTACACCCCAAACATCTCACCAGACCAACACACACACACACATACACAGACACAGGGGCAATTTGAACAGCCAATCAGCCTTATGTGGATGTCTTTGGACAGTGGTAGGAAATTGGAGTACCAGAGGAAACCCACACAAATGCAAGTAGATCATGTAAACTCCACACAGAAATGCCCAACCCCGGGACTCCAACCCAGGGCCTTCTTGTTGTGAGGCGAACATGCTAACCACTACACCAATGTGCTCCCCTAACATCAGGTTAATTAATGTCAATTGTAGTGGGTGAATACAGCTGCAAGTTTTTCCTTCAATGTCAACTACCTCCGTAAAAATCTTCTTCCATGTGCAGTACGATTTACTGAAAATCCCCACTCTGCATAATTGATAAATCTGGAAAAGGGGCATGCGGTACCCAAAATAACAACATGTAAGCCACTATGTAAAAACAGTCTGTGTCATGCTATGCTAAAGCACTTTAGAACAAAAAAGTTGCTTTGTGATGAGGTAAGCGTGCTCGGGGCCGGAAACTTAATTGTAATGTGAGCCCAAGCCAGCAGGGGAGCGGAAAGTGGAGTCGGCGGCCTGAGTACGCCCTAAAACTTCCTTTCTTTCCTGATGGGAGAAGTCTCTTCATAAATGTCACTCTCCTCCACAGGGTACAAACTCTCAATGAATGGTTAGAGGAGTATAAAAATAATTTCAGATATATACGATGGTGAACAGTCGATATATTTCTCACCAGTTGAACACCTACAGGCAAATTCTTCATCATGGAAAAGGAAAATTAATTTTTAAAAATAATGTTCATCCATCCAGACATGTAGAACCTGAAAGGAAGGCAGATCTACTAAGGAATCTATTCTGGCAGCTTTATGGCCCTAAACCTGCATTTTGTGTTTGTTTTTCCTTTAATTTGTCATCTTTGTCTTTTATATATCATTTTCCCTTAGTGGTATAATGACCTTTGACCACAGAAATTAAACAATTACGTTTAAGGAATGTTAGATTACAGATTAGTATATAAACCTGCATGGGAAATCTGAGATTTCTATTATATAATGCGTATTCAAACCAGATTCCGCACGGCTTCTGTTAATAAACAGAAGAATGTTATAATCTCTGCATATCTTAACGAAGCAGACTTAAACTACATGACTTCGCTGCTGAGAAATTTGCTAATTTAAGACAGATCATCCCACTACCCCTGAAGTTACACATGAAAGCATGTCGAGTCTGGAAGAGGAGTCATATCACAGAAGCGGCCCTGCTCCAGCCAGCAGCTTGAGAAGTGAACACGAACCAAGAGTCCACTGATGGATCGAGAAACGTGTGACAGAGAGCAGAGCAGAAAGGCAGCAGGCATCCAGAGGAACGCTGAGGGAGTTGAACGGAGCTGTTCCTTTGAAAGTTTTGAGCGGCCTACAAGGCAAAGAGATTATCCTCAGTCCGCTCGGCTTTCTTACGGCTGCTGCTTGGTGCGCTCACAGGAACAGAGGGCTCGCCTCTAGGGGGTGACGGTAACACTGCGTCTGCAGCTTTGGCTCGCTCTTCTAAGAATTTATCAAACTCTAAATCATGGACAAAAACAATGACAATTCATCAGCCGTGCCGCTTCTGATTTTAAAAAATAAATAAATAAATCACTGGTTTACTGAATTACCATACAGTCAGAAATGTCCTACCTTCACTGGTCACACCCTCCTCAACCTCATCCCCTTTCTGTTCAGAAGAACACAAGAAAAATAATTAGCTGCTTTGCTGGATTATTGAAAATTTGGTTGATGTTTAATCTCAAAATCAAAGTTAATTAGAGGTAAAGGAATACTTCAGTGCTGTACCTACAACACATGTATGATTACTACATCACCCATATATTCCTGTAGAACAGAGCAGGAAACCTATTTACTAAAACCCAATTTTAAAGGAAGCCACCAAGAAATATATAATAAATGCACTTTTTTAAACTATAATTGTTTTATTTTATACCTCGGCCGGTGAGGTTTTTGGCCTTGGTTTGGTTGTTAGTCATCAACTTTTTTGGTTCAAAAAAAACTTAGGAACGGATTTTGGTGGATTTTTTTGAAAGAGCGGAGTATCACCTGATTCTGGTGCTAAATCCTACTAGGGCTGCAGGGAGGCTGGCGTCTATCGCAGTGGACACTAGGTGATGGCGGGGAACACCCTGAACAGTTCGCTAATCCATTGCAAGGCCAAAACACATACAACCATTCATACACACTCACACCTAGGAGCAATTTGGAACCCAGCCTAATGTGCATGTTTTTGAACTCAAGTCTATTATTACATAAACATAAAGTGTGTTATTACAGCAGGCCCGGGAGATATTCGTTATGTTTGGTGGAGGTTTGCACCCCTTAATTGCTTTTTTGATTTAAATAAAATATTCAGTGCTATCTATATTATGCTATACTGTTTCACCCAATGGATAAAATTGAGTGTTATTTTAATTTATATAAATTTATTTTATTTTTGGTCAGTATAGGACAGAGTGGCCATGCAATGCACATGCTTGAGTCAACTGATGTGTACTGAGGTCTCTTAGCTTATCTGATATTCTAGCTATATACTGTATTTCCTGCCCTACCAGAAATTTCCCTCATTAGCATTATCTCATTGTTGATTTAGCTTAAAATAAAAAGCTAGATAATTAAAAGGCAATAAAGCATTCCTTTAAATGATACCCACCTTCCAGAGCACCTTCACAGTACCACAACAGTTCTAATACAAGCATTCACTGAAGACCATAAACATATCTTCAGATCTAACAGACCACTTTCTTTTGATCAACACGAAAACCATACAGTCCAGCAGAGTATGAGGACACTTCACTAGACCCACAGAGCAATCTGCACCATTTTAATGAAACATTCAGCAATCACCAATCACATCATCATTAGCATTTTAGTGCACACAAACACACCAAGTAACAGACAACCTTACTACATGACATCCCCTGGCTGTATATCTGTTTTCCCTAAATAAAAAAAAATAAAAATGATGAGTACAGACAAACAGCAAGCTTGACTGAGGACTCTTAATATGATTGGTCGAATGCCAAGTACAGATATGATGTTAAGCAGCCTATAGCGTGTTGTTGGGTTACATAAAAATGGACATGAAATGCACTGGCAAAAACAAAGACAGAATGAAATCAAGGTAAAGAATTCTCACCACATCAGCACCGAGCCACTCCTCAATGTCATCCATGACAGCAGACTGCGATACAGGAATCTATGGAGCAAAGCCATGGACAAACCAAGGGCCCCCGCAAAGCCACCAAATAAAGCCGCCCCGCCAAAAAAACAGAAAAAAAACAACAACAATGAAATCACAAGGAGCTCTGCGAGGAAAATAACAGCAGCAACACATGCAATCTCAGTATGCATGGATTCAGATAGCCAGCCACACACACACACACACACACACACACACACACACACACACACAGCACATTTAGCATGAACATTTGTACAACATGCAGTGAGAGGCAGAGTGAAAAATGAGGAGCTGTTTGGAGAGTAACGGGTGAAGCTCAGCCAGGAGGAGGATAGCACAACAGCTCCTAATATCCTAAAAAATGTCTTATATTCTTGCATGTATGACATAAATGAGTAACAACACGCTAATGTATTCTATTTTAGTGAGTCGGGTTAAAATTTCAAACTTGACTGAGTTCTTTCTTCAGGGTATTTCATGACTAACAGTAACGTTTCTTAAAATGACTTAAAGAACATAACTTTTTTTGTCCTGTTTATATACATCAAACAAGCATGTAGGATTTGTGCCTAGTTTTAACTGATTCACAAGTTCACTGGTTTATATCAGATTTGAAAGATTAATACCTGTATACTGTTATTATTGCCATTAACTTGCCTTATACAAACTGGAGGATTCACGTCCTATTCTGGAAATTTTATGCTCTTGCAATAGTGAAACAGCTTCCTTTCAAACTGGCTAATGCAAACTATCAAAACAGATTTTAGCAGATTGCAATTTTGAAACTGCGAGTAAAAACCACCTCATGACAAAAATATGTTCAAGTGCAACAAGAAAGTTTGGAAGGCTGGCCTTTAATATCACTTCAGGATTAAAAAAGTAAGAAATCAAGAAAATCTTCGAACAATCAGGTGGAACAGCTTGCCTTAATGACGGACTTTTGAACAACAGTATTTAATTTCTGGAATGCGACTTTGCACATTGGTATTTTGCTTCCCGATATGACCTCACAAAATGTCAGAAATTTAGCTCTCACACACTAGCACACACACTCTCTCTCTCTCTCTAGTAAATAACTACATAATAAAAACAAAGGTAAAATAAGAATATTGCTATTAATATTTTATTCATCAGTTGCATCATTTGAATAGGAGTAAGGGAAAATGGTAGCATATTATTACTCAAATGCATCTTATAATCTGACATTTTTCATCAAAGAAATTTTGTGATGAAAATACTAAAATCCTAGTGACTAAAAGGAATTCCTGAAACGGGACTTCTGCAAACTTGCACCTATGCTCCAAAGCAACTCTAAACTTTTTATAACACACTTGATGTACTCAAAACATCCTAGAATTTTCTGTAATTACCTCAGTTGATTTAACCAAATCCTAATATACTTACCATGTTTGAGACTTAACTCACAGGCACTTTTCTATTGTTTTACTATTTTTCTATTGTTTTTCCTATTTAGTTCTATTTGCACCCAGATATAAATAAATAAAATAAATAAATAAATAAAACGGCTTTTGCCGCAGAACACAGAGAGCTGTGCACTTAAACACCAAATTTTAAAAAACTGAAGATAGCCAAGTATGGGAATATATAACATGGTAGTAAGTTGTAAGCTCCCCCAAGATCACCATGAATCCACCAAGTTCCCTCAATATTATCACGATTCTTCCCCCAACACACACACACCTCACGATCCTCTCAAATTGTAGGGATTGTGGACATTGTGCCCCAGTATAAACCCAGGGCTGTTTATCTGACACAGGGGGTGGACAAAACACTATGCAGTGCATTTAGGACCAGGACAAGCAGATTTTCACATGTTGCATCTTTATTGACTTTTGCAAAGCAAATATTCTCTCTTGGCACGTACACTTACCAAGCACTTTATTAGGAATATTATATACTAATACTGGGTAGGGCCTCCCTTTACCTTAATTCGAATTCTTCTTATTCTAACTGCAATTTTCATAGCATACATTATACAAGATGTTAGAAATATTCCAACAAGATCCTGAACCAGATTTGATTGCATCAGGCAACTCCAACAGATCTTCAGAATTTTCAGGTGTACGTTAATGCTTGATCTCCCATTCATGCAAAACATGAGTAGGAAGGCCCTGTAGAATTGTCATGTTCAGGAAAGTTTTTAGTCACCTTGTTATGCAGGAAGCAGCCACTGGAATATGTAAAGTGTGGCCATGAAGGGATGCATATGATCAGCAACAATACTCAAAAAGGATATGGCATTCAAGTAATTGGCTGATATGTTCCCAACTGTGCCAAGAAAACCTTCCCCATATCATTACATCATCTCCACCAGCCTGGACTGTTAACACAAGGCAGGTTGCGTCCATAGATACATGGTGTGGGCACCACATTCTGACTATAGCAAATATATGTGTCTCAACACAAATTAAGATTCATCAGACTGGGCTGCATTTTCCCACTTTTCAACTATTCAGAGTTTTGGTGAATCTGTGCGTACTGCAACTTCAGCTGTCTGTTCTTGGCTGACAGAAGTGGAACCCAAAATGGTCTTTTATTGTAGCCCGTTGTCCTCAAGATTAAATTTTTCGCATGCACTGACATTTATCATTTGGCCTCTTTCATCAGCAAAGTGTTTCTATCCATAGAACTTCCAATCACTGGATGTTATTTCTTTATTGCATTTAAAGTTTCAAGCACTGCTGCCACACAATTTTTGTCAATAATCTCATGAATTACACAACTGCATGATTAAATAGGTGTAAATAGTAGGTGTTCCTAAAAAGTGTGAGGTGAGTGAACATTTAAATGATGTGCATTTAACAGTAGTGAAATGCACCCTCATATTCCAACTGCATCCTCTATTTGATCCCAACTAGCATGCTTGGATGACACACATACTTTTTGTCTAAATGAGTATCACAACGCTACACTGTATAACCAAATGTCCATGTGTACCTTATTATCATCCCTATGTGCTTGTTGAACTTTCCAGAGCCATGAGTGAGATATGACAGTGGTCCTTCCTCTGCTGTTTTAACAGCCATCAGCCATATCGCCATGTGGATTTAATGTGACTGGCAATAAATCCAATAAATACATTTATTGTGATAAGGCAAGAAGGTCTAATATTCCATTTATACTTCTGTTCATCCCAAAGGTGTTCCATAAGGTTCAGGATCTGTTGCAGGCCACCCAAGTTCCTCCACATCTTTTCTTGAACCCAATTGCAAAACACAGTTAAACTGAAATGGGTTTTCGGCTACTTAGTTCCTGTAATGGGGAATATTGATGCTACAGCATACAAATGCATTCTACACAACTGTGCTTCCAAATGTGTGGCAATAGTTGGAGAAAGTCAAATCGGGGGAAACCAAAAATGATGAAGCCAGAAAAAAGTATGCTATGTTCAATATGCCTTAACTGGGTGCAAATAGATTCTAATTTCATGCAGATGCAAAAAAAAGGTTACATAAAATATATTTATGAATTCGGATTGAAGTACAGCTGGATTAAAATTGGATTAGTAAACTGCAAGTGTGTCAAACATAACTTCTACACCAGGACGAACATGCTAGTCATTTTTATTGTGATTGTTATAGTTAACCATAATGTTGCTAATAAAAAATATGAAGACCGTGAATGGAAAAGCTCTCCCTATGCAGCTACTGGATTAGTATACAAATGCATGAGTCAAACAAATGAGAAATATCAGGCTCATCGTTAATAATGTGCCCCAGCCCTGCACACGATCTGTACCAGTATAAAACTAAGATCTACACCACGTCAGATTTGCATCGTGCAAATCTAAAATGGTACAATTTGGAAAGGTTAAGTATTCACCCCAGGATCCAAAGGTGCGAAGTGTAGAGAAACATATTACTAAAGACATGCAGCTGCAACTTCATTAATTAGCATTTGGTTAAATCAAAATACAATTTCAATTGAAGCTTGTAATAATAAAATACTAATTATGTAGAGTCAAGACTTATTCAAGGCACTGTATTAGCACACGAAAATTCTTACTCTAATATTTGTTTTTTAATTATTTTTTTTTATATATATTTACCAACCTTCTTTGGAGTAGTAACATACACTACAAAAGTTTATGGACACTTGACCATAACACTCAAATGTGTTTCTTGATCATTGCACTCCAGGTTCCATTCCTTTTTGCCTTTATAATAAATTTCTCTCTTCTGGGAAGGCTGTTCACTAGATTCTGGAGTGTGGCTGTGGGGATTTGTGATCATTCATCCACAAGAGCATTATTAAGGCCAGGTGGGGACACCCGGGGCAGTTAGCGTTCTGGTTCATTCTAAATGTGTTTAGTGGGGTTGAGGTCAGTGCTCTGTTGCAAGCGTCTCACGTTCTCCCACTCAACCTTGGCGAGGCATGTCATCATGGAGCTCACTGTGTGTGCTCTTAATTCTAGTGAAGGGAAATTGTTACCCATCAGCAGATGAAGACATTCTGCACAATTGTGTGTTTTCAACTTTGTGGCACCAACTTTGGGAAAAAAACTACACATGGGTCTGATGGTCAAGTGCTCATAAAGTTTCAACCATATAGTGCGAGTCCATACCAGCACAATCCTACAGAGAACCAGAGCTGGAGCAACTTGGTTAAACATAAAGGCCTGATTCAGTTTAAGTATTAAGAAAATCCACACCTTTTCCTAAGAACAAGCAGGTCATTTTCAGCAGTCATAGTATGCAGAGAAGAAAGAGGAGGATGGAGTGGCCCACAGTAAAAGGGACAGAGTCAAGGAAAAAGCCTGAAAAAAATTTGCAGAACCTGAAGCGCTCTGAAAAGTTCAGGCTTTGAAACGAAGACAAATTATTTCTCTGAGAGTTCGAAAAAGCCTTGAGTTTCAGAAGAAAAGCCCAGTTTAATTAAAGTGAAACTACTGTATATAAAATATGAAATGCCTTTTAAAAATAGAGTTAAAATCTAGCTCAGAGCATTTGGAGGGATTGTTAAACAAATATAATCCTTATAATCCACTGAGTGAGAAATGAATCAGAATTTTGAAGAATTTAATAATATGACATTTAAGTCTATAATCAAAATGCATGAACTACATGAACTCTCCCTTTTACTGTATGCAATGGGTTTGTTTAGCAGTGGTGTAGGAGTGGGGATGACGTGTTGGATGGACGCAGGAGGACACTGAGGAGGAGAGAGTGCTACTGGTGAAGTCCTCACCATTCCTTGGGTAATGAGCCAGCTGTCTATGGGCTCCAAATCTGCGTTATCACCCTTTACACTCAGCTGAATCAACAACAGAAAACACCTTACAAATGTGAAGCAGAACCCAATCTCACCCCCACCCCACACAGAGGAAAAAAGAAGGAAATACAGAAATAAAGAAAAGAATGAGAAAATGAAGAAAGAGAAACATAGAACCGACATGACTTCCACCTTTAAGGTGTAGAACTCTATTAAATGAGGTGGCAAATGATAACAGATTCACCTACTAAAAAAAAAAAAAAAAAGGGAGTAAACTTTGACCAGTGGGCTGATCAGTAAATTCTGCACTATAGTAACACGGCACACTGATATCAGCCTGGTAATTTCAACACTCAACATCGCCTGACACTGAACACCAGCGGTCATCAGGCTTCATGGTGATAAATAACGTTTTGAAAATCACTTCACGTTCTTCTATTCATAAACTCAAAGCTGACAAGGCCTGGTTCAGTTGCTACAAGTGTGAACATAGTATTTTGCTGTTATGGCTACATATTTCCACAATTATGTCTAATATCCAAGCCTGAGTCAGACTTTACAATCACACCAGGCCCTGATCATGAATAACTCATAGTTATAAAATGTCATATATTTTATATATAATATTGACCAAATAAATTTTGATGCTAAATTCTAAGACATTAAGTCATAGCATTAAAACATACTGGGATGAACTGAAGAATAGTATTGTTTGATGATCTTTGCTATCCTAATAGTCATATCTACAAATATAAATTGTCAATGTATACATAGCAAATTTAGAAAAAATAAGTTATTAATTCCAACCATATTATTATTTACAAACCAGAACAGGATGCAATCTCTAGGTAAAAGCAGTCCTCTAAAAAGGTTAGCCAGAGCTATAGTGCACTACAGTAAACATACACTCAGGCCATGCACTAATTAGTTACTTAGAGTAAGTGTCTCATCAGCCATTAACAGGTCACACAACCACAACCCTACATGACACAGGGCAGGTTGGAGAAAGGAGTTTAAAGTGATAATTCCCAGCATGCTGCGCTGCACTTACCCCGGTAGCATTTTGCTGTCGGACATCTAGAGCAGAAGCCAGGCCACCGAGAGCTTGTGGGTCTTCATATTTCACGCTAAAACAGAGAAAGGAGAAGATTTAGAAAGAAAGCAAATCACTGACAGCATTATTGAGAATAATATCAGGGTTCAGAGGGTTTACTTTTTGCGTTGGTCAGCAAGGGAACTGCCTCTGGTCTGGGCGAACATGTCAAAGTCATCATGAGGATTGTGAGCAGACAGTGCACTCAAAGTACCACTGACACTCTCTGATTCCAAATCTAAACACAGACGTGATCACAAAATCAATGCATAATTATTTAACGGTCTTATTTTGTAAAGTGTGTGGCACAGCTCAAGGGTAGGATGGAATATATGAATACCGTGTTCTTTTGTCACTTCCAGATTCATAAACAAATTTTAAATGTTACAAATATACTTCTGGTACATGCAGAGAAAAAGCTGATGGTTTTCAGGACCACATACAGTACAAAATGTCGACATTTCTCTCAGTGAAATGTTTTCCCTGGATGCCACACAAATGCAAAATACCTAGTACAGTGATTATCTTCATCTCATACGGAACACACAGTACAATCCAGTTGGCCATCAGCTGCAATTAGTGGGTACAGGAGCTAATAGCCTTGGTTAGCACTAGTGTATTCAGTTCTATGGAGCTATGAAGGTTGTGGGCAGAGTTTGTGGGTGAATATGCATATGTATGTGCACCTGTGTCTCACTAAATCCTGCCATCAGTATGACATGGACTATTATAGTTGTCAGAGTCGACTATAATAATAGGCTGTAATTCCATGAATGTGTCTTACTCATCCCTGCAAGCTGTGTGGAGAGAGACGAAGCAGAAGCAGCCGCAGGCACACTGGAGGGCGGTGTCGGAGTGGCTGCAGCGCTGGCTCGAGGGGTGACTACAGCTGGGGAGCCTGGACCAAGATCTATCAGATTATCCTCCTCTGAAGCCTCATTCAACACCTGCACATCATCATCATCATCATCATCATCATACACACACACAAACACACTTCATATAAACTACACAGTACATACACAGGAACCAGATTCATGAAAACAGAAGCCCTGCTATCCAGTTATTCAGACTCATAGCTGCTACTGGAGAATAAAGGCGGATAGGAAGCGGCTATGGGATCAGAGTACCACAGATACTATAAGATATGGGATAAAACATGAAGAGGACTGCTCTAGTGTATTATATAGCAAGTTAAAGTTAAAACATGTCACTGTGGCATGACAGACATGCCCCATACATACAGTATATGCAAGCCATGTTTTAACTTTCCCCATATTTACCTTCACCCATATATATCGCAAATGCTGGAACACTACTATACTTGCCTTCATTAGCTATCCAGTGCAAAAACACAAAATAAACAAACAAACAAAAAACAAACAAAATAACTATTGGCACATCAGCATGCAACATGTATACACCAGGTGGGGTAAATCTCTAAAACCTTAACTGTGTACAAAGTATATAATACATAAAAGTAGTGCAATACTACTGGTAAAGGTAAAGCACAAACCAAATTTGATTAACTAGGTTATAAAGCAATATAAGAAAAGAATAATCTATACAGGATTATATATATAATATAATATAACGATTGTGGATAAAGAAGATTTCAGCTCACCCCGTTGTTCTGTGTATTCCGGCCCAATCTGTATCTCTCATACCTGCAAACAGAGGCAGTGAATCAGTCAGCAAAACAAAATACTTTTCTCTGTTAAATCTCATATATTACATATATTATATATTATAGTGTATAACTCATGCTCATTTTAATGCTAAGCAAGTCTTCAAATGTAAAAATGTGTGCGCAACCCCAGCATCCAGCACCGTAGCATGATCCACCAAACTCTGATGTAAGATTGATTTGGAAAATGAACTTTATATTGTAGAGAAATCTTGACTGACATGTTTTCTTGACTGCAGAACGCAATCAGTACTGTTCAGTTTTCTAAGTTCAAATCTTGTGTCATGGGATAGTGATGGCTCAGTGGTTAAGGCTCTGGGTTACTGATCTGAGAGTCAGGGGCTCAGCAAGCTGCCACTGTTGGGCACTTAAGCGATGCCCTTAACTTGCAGTTACTCAATTGAATTATAAAAATGTAAGTTGCTCTGGATGAGGGCATCTGCCAAATTCCGTAGATGTAAATGTCATCATAGTCATCTACACTTGATAGATTACAAGATTACACTTGGTTGCTTCACACTTCTGACAAATCTCACACTGGTAAGACACATCCTGTTATGGGTGAGATCAGACTGCTGACGGTACATTAAAATCCTAACGCAGACATGGGAAAGTCAGTAATTATTGCATCTCTGTATATATATTGACTAGCGTGAACCTCATCAGAAAGGAATCAATGGTTTAGGCTTCAAGCATAAGTGGTAACCTTTCATAACGCAGAAAGATGTTGTTTAGGTCATCGTTAACATGTAGCAGCTCCTCGGTGACCTCTTCATTAGAGACACGAGAGATGAGCTCTACTACCCTCTGCTGCATGGCACGACACGTCCTGTTCAGCTCCTGCTCACACACAACATATACACATCTCTTTTCACATTGGTCATGTGACTACTAAACACAATTTTAGAATAAAGTTTTGGATACAAATCTAAGTCAAAGCTTTGATTAATTGTGTCTCAACACTGGTTCCTTAGTACGTTTGATCACATACACCCAAATTGACCATGACCTATGAAAAAGATTGTTTCTTTAGATACATGGAGCTTCTACTCCCCCTAGTGGCGCATTCAGGACTGGCCATTATGAACGAACACCCTGCGACATTCGTATGGACTGAACTCAGTCAAACATAAGGAAGTAAGGAGGGAATTAGGACCTGGAGGAGCTCAAGGTCGGAGGCATCCTCTTGTCCTGGCACCATCTCGGTCAGCATCTCTGACATCACTTTGCAGTTCCCCCGCACAATGTCCAGCTCACTCCTCAGCCTGGCAATCTTTTTTTGGGGGGGGGGCAGAAACAAACACACCCATACTACTCACGCCAGCAAAAATATGCAGTTTGTTTCATCAAGCTCAAAGGTTTTTACAGACAATTTTTAAATAAAGTCCAAGATTCACAAGAATGTTGCTGAATGAAACACCTATTCACTTGCACTTACAATGAGGTATTCCATTCGTATATCTCTATTTAAACAATGCAAGTCAGAGTGCATGACGGTGATACTGACCTGTTCTTGGTTGGGTGTTATGGGCCCTGTCACGTTTGGCATTTGAGTCGGTGCAGGCAAGACACTAGCTACAGACGTCTGAGACATCTGGGTTGGTGGCTTGGGCTGGGGAGGCGCTTTGTATTTATGGGAGCCTGGATCAATCTCTGGGACTCCCTGATTTATTCATAAGAGCAGAAAGTTCAAATGATTAAAAAAAATAAAATAAAAATACAATAACCAAAATAATTATGTTGCATTTCCCAATCTATCCAAGAATTTGTCGTAATGGCAATCAATGTGTGCAAATTCAACCAATCCTCATACATTCTGCGTGACCTTGCAAATTTAAACAATCACTGCAGCTTTGCCACAAACTTCATCATTGGTCAGTCATTGCATTACACCACAAGTTTAACCAATCATAGCAGTCCCCTGTGCAAAGGTTATGCCATACACCAATTCCAAGTTTTGCTTTTAAAGACAGGTGCTCAACTCTTTTTGCAATTCTCATATAATTATTTCACATAATTTAACACAATTTTATTGTAATAAACTGAACATGAATAAAAAATTTTTATATATATCTGCTGCACATTTGGTATTTTAGACACCAAAATAGCTCATGAAATCCTTAGGGAGGGATTTCCCTTACAATGAAATGTTCCCAAATCTCCTGTTACACCTGAACATTTACGTACTTTCACGATCATGTTTTTTTTCAGGTGGTACTTACATTTTTGAAGTACCAACCTGTTAAAACCTGTTTAATAGTTTGCATTAGCCTGTATGAAAAGGCTGCCGTTTCACTCTTGTAAGTGTGCAAAACAAGAATAGGACATGAATCCGTCATTCATATAAGGCAAGTTAATGGCAAAAATAACATTATATGTATATTCAACTTACAAGTCAAATATAAACTAGTGAACGTCACATCTACACATAACACGAGCAAACATCAGCTCAATTACATGAATGAATGATATAACTCGCCGTTATTCTTATACAAATTTACCGTGCGATACTTGTAAATCAAGTGTGAATTCTTACAGTACAACGCCGACCCACTGTGTGCAGATTTATTACTAGTTCTTTTTTTTCCTTCACGAAGAAGCCTGAAATAACAATATGCCATTTTAATGTGCAAATACATATAAAATGTATGCAATCTTGAATTAAGTTTGGGTTTAATTTCCCTTAAAAACTGCAGCACAATTAGCACAAAATAACAGAGTCCTAATGTAATGTGCTGAATTCATAAAAGAGAAGAAGGGGTCAGAGAAAAGAATACACAGTATGTTGTATGACATGGTTGTCGTACTCGCTGTGGCGTATGGATTGGTGAAAGAGCATCCAGGTCTGCCATGGGGAACTCAACACCTTTTCTCTTCAGCTCCTCGTAAATTTGGACAACTCCAGTCAGGTCTGGACTGCTTCTGAATGCATCTGCCCAAGCCTGCAAACAAAACACAATGTATTGACATGTGACTCTCTGCATTCACCGTCAATCACGGGTCCTTTTGCTGCTGTCTGCAAAAATATATGGTGATGCACTTTTAACTAGCCAAGGACTCGTCAGCACAAATAAAAAGATAACACTTACATACATCTGCTATTGACTCTCTATAATAAAATGCACTGCAGATCAGGTGAGGTGGGGATTTTATGCTCTGACCTGACAGCGTCTTGCAGTAAAAGATTAGCATTGTAGAGTAACAGCATGGCTTGGTTCATCAGAAGTTAAAAATTACAAGATTTCCACATAATGCGGGGCTGTCAAATCTTTTAAAAGACACAAGGTACAATCATTATATTAAATTAATAGTTTACTTTTTATGTTATGCAAGCTATCATATCACCCATTCACTCACTGTACTCATTTCTCTTCTTCCTTAATGAGAAATAAGACCATAACACGATGAATATATTCCTAAATCGCCTACATAGTGTCTTTTAGAGTATATACTACACGGTGCAATCGGATTGGTTTGCTATCTCGTGCATAAATAGCAACTATGCCAAGATAGAGAACCAATCAGGCTGTGATATTCACATGTAGTGTATGCAGTACTACTCACTCACTCATTTGCTGAACTACTAAGTTTTTTATAGTTCATGAAAAAAAGAAAATACCATGACAGTAGCTCCTCGCACACATGCAGAGGTGTTTTATATTACAAGGAAAGAAAAGAGAATTTTTAAGGTTATTTTTTCCATTTTTAACATGTAACAATGAGTACACATGCTCCATCACAGTACTTATGCAGGCTTCATGAGAGCATCTTTTAAAAACTTTAAAATCATGAGGGCTATAATCACAAAATTATTCGTATGTTTAGGGATGGCACTTTGTAACATTTTTAGGATTTCAGCATGGCAAACCTTTAGTGTCCACTGTTTTGACTCACTGTTTTAATCACACATAGTGGACCAATCAGATTAAGCCATTTCTGAATATTAACAACACATAAATGTCATAAGATAAATAGGCTACATCCTGCAGTAGATGGCAGTGCCTGTCTGCCATCTTTTTAGTTGCTATAGGTCATGTGACACCGTTTCTGTGCAATATTCGCAGTGTAAATTGTTAGAGTTGTGGATATTCACAAAACTTTTAAGACCAGATTTAACCGAATTTTTATTTGACTGTTTGTGCTGTTGTAATCAATATATGAGTGAGTTGCAAAGACCAAGATGGCAGCCCGCTCTCAAGAGTAAACGATCTATCCTTCCAACAAGCTGATATAGTCACAGCATTAGTTGGGAATAGCATGCTATAGTTAGTGGCACCCCTGGCTGACTCACATCAGCTACAGTACACTTCCCTCTGAACACCCTTATAAGGGCATACCATACTGACAACACACTCAGCAACTTACATAGTAACGTGACGAACTATTATATGAACAGGTAGAATTATCCAGATCTCAGAGAGTTTTATCCACCTTGGCCTTTGAACTTGGCAGATACCGCCCCTCATCTGAACAATTATCCATATGATACTTTTTCCATTCAATACTTTCTTATTATCCACCCATCAAACTGTGGATAATGCTTGAATAAATAAAAAGTAAGAATAAACAATAAACAAAGATCTCATTTTGGTTTGCCTTTTTTATGCTACAGTATGAGTATGCTACAACCAATTGAGACATCCAAACACAGAAAAAAGTAATACATATATAATGTCACATAGTGCTTTTATTTTGTTGGTCAGTAAATTAAATTGGGAAGTGTCTATTTATACAAGTGTTATAAATTAAAAAAAATAAATTACATTAAAGAACAATGACTATTCAACTTATGTCAACCACTTTTTTCATACCTAAAGACAAAGATGATTCACATGGAACATTTAAATGTGAATTTGTTTCTTCGACTGTAGTTAAACAACAAAATATGTTCTGGTCATTCTTAAAATTTAGAGCCAAAGGTTTCGACTTGAGTGAACATTTCATTTTTTTTCTCCTTCTGTCTGTATAAACATAGCAATCAACAGTCAGACTTCTATTCACTTCTATTGAATGCCAGAGATAAGACCGCTCACCTGAATCAGTGCCAACACTTTATCCTGCACTATAGTGGGAGGGTTGTTTTTTGGAGAAATGATCTTCACCAAGATGTTGTCGATGAAGTCCCGGGTGGCTACGAACACATGGAAGCGATGGCCACAGTTCTTCACGCAAGTCTCTAGCACCTTGGGGAATACAGAGACTTTTAATTTCAACTGGCTAATGAGCTGCGTTCACACAAATACACGTTTATATGCTTTTTTTCCTGACAGCCAAAACAAGAGGCTTTATACTAATGAGGCAAAAATCAAAGAGCAAAAGCAAGGCTCACAGCTGAGAAGCCACAAGTCAGCTCATTAAAGAAAAATAAACAGCCTCTAGTTGGTACTGCATTGTGCACGTGCTTCATCAAGTCCTGAAGCGATGCAGAACACCACAAACATGCTAAACTGTTCAGTACTTAGTTGGGCTTGTTAACATCTAATGAATGGGGCCACCCTCCCACCAAAAACAATCCCGCAGGCTACGATACTCACAATCAGAGCCAGCATCACCTCCCGGAAGTTTCGATTGCCACTCAGCCTCTTTTTGATGGCACGGATGGCATCTTTAGGCCTACACACATGTGGATTAGAAGAGAAGATTAAAAATGTTAACCCATGTGAGAGAGAGAGACCGAGAAAGAGACAGATAAGACAGATCCTGTCTTAATATTGTGTGGAATATTCCATTTTGGGTATCAGATTCAATTGTTCATCAGGCCATCTAGTATAAGCCTGCAAAGGTTCATGTGATTCTGGTCAGTATTAATGGGGGGTAGGACACTGAAATGTAATCACTGTGATGTCATGATTCTACATCTGGGAGGAAAAGTGAAAAACCTGACCGTTCAGAATCGTTGACATTGTCGTGCAGTATAATGCTGCCAAATTTCCTTTAATTCTTCCACGCATTATGGAGCACTTGAGATTTTTTTCTGTTGTGATGTCATAATTCTGTTTCCAGTTCAGAAATGTGAAACTGGACTCCATGGAATTCTAGTTATTGACCACAAGAACAAGTCTGCCAAGTTTGAAGTGATTCTGATCACTAATAATAGAAGAGTAGGACTCTGAATCAACTGTCCACAACAACAGTTGACTCAGTGACCCCTGGTTTTTATGTGTGTGTGTGTGTGTACATATATATATATATATATGTATATGTATATATATATATATATATATATATATATATATATGGAAGACAGGCCGTGGAAAGAGGAACCAGAAACACAACTAGATGATAATGTTCCATGATCTATATCTAGAACAGATTCACTGCACAAACTTTGTTAAGAGAGTTAGCATGAAAAAGACAGGACATTTTTAAAATATTTTTGTCACCCACAACTTGAGACATAAACAATTACACCAGGCCAAAGTAACCTGCTGTTGTCGGGCATTACAAGACACTCTTTCACTCACATGGAACAGAGGGTGGACTGTGACAATGGTGTGACACCGTGTGAGCGAGGGACAGAAAGAGAAACAGAACGTTTTAGAGAAAGACGATGAATCGAAGGGAGCAGTGGTGGCCCTGTGGTAAGGTGCTGGATTACACAGCAAGAAGATCCTGGGTCTGATTTCCGGCTCTGTCATTTCTGTGTGGGGTGTGCCTGTTCTTCCTGTGTTGCGTAGGCTTTCTGCGGTTACTTCAGTTTCCTCCCACAGTCCAAAGACATGCACATCAGGCCAATTGACTGTTCCAAATTTCACCTAGGTGTGAGTGTGAGTATCAAAGGTTATGTGTGTCGCCCTTCTATGGTCTGGCAGCTGTTCAGGATGTACCACGCCTTCGCCCAGTGTCGGCTGAGATAGACACCAGCCTCCTCGCATCCCTGATAGGAGTAAGCAGTTTGGTAAATAAGTGAGTGAGTGATAGTAACCTCTTCAGCTGCTGCAAGGTCGAGCGCCTCATCTTTATCAAGCACTGATTTAGCCAGCAGAATGAACAGGTCAAGTTAGAATTATTTCACAGCAAATGACTGAGCCAACCACAGCAGTAGTGAATCACCAACAGACTCTAGGTGTGTGTGTGTGTGTGTGTGTGTGTGTGTGTGTGTGTGTGTGTGGACTCACCCATCCTCTGTCTCGTTAATGATGTCACAGATTTCCATGTTGAGCGTCCAGTCCTCATTCTGCAACGACCCATCAGTGGCCTTCTCTGTAATAAACACATTACAGTCAGCAAAAACTACTAAGCAAATATTCACTGCTAGAATAGTGAGGACTACAGAGGTGCTAAACATGAGGCTTTGATACAGATTTAAAGCCAATAAAACAGCATGATACTTCACTGGAACATCTGCGATACTGTGTCTTTAGACCTCGCTCAGATTGTCTAATCATTAGACTGTTTGACGCCTTTGTTTTGATCATGTGTACATATAAGACGTGAAGACAAGCTGCCATTGTGTTATACTCCCAGTGTACCTTCTAGTGAGTTCCAGCCTTTTTTATTTACTGGATTCTATTATACAGGTGTAATTGCTGTCAACTCTCCTAGCTCAGACCATTCCCTTATCTTTTCTTTCCGTACCCTGTGTGTGAGCGCACAAACACAGTGCAGACCTCAAAGCTCAGAGCCTGTTGAGATGCAAGATCTGGACTCATGGCATATCAGTTCTGATAAAAACTTAAAAGCTTCTCTGGATCTCTGCTCCCCCTCCGTGCACCACCTTCTACTGTGGAGGATGTAAACAAAACCTATGTGTAGAAGCAGCTCACTTCTGAAGGTTTAGGAAAATGTTAAAAATAATGTTCAGTGATACGAAATCTCTCTCTTTTTTAAAATTAATTAATTAATAGCAAGCAAGTAAGCAAGACATAACGATGACAACCCTGCACCTTTCAGTGCTGCACAGGAGCCACCATCAGTCAGCTGTAATGTCCCTTATTTGTGACTAGCAGTTCAAAAAAGTCATCTACATAGATATGAAACCTCGATCAGCAGTGCTCACTAAAGCTCACTGGCTAAAATGTGTTGAGATCTTTGGCATTTTACCTGGGACTGAACTACACTTGTTAATAATACAAGAGCATTCACTTATTCACCAATACACTTAATCCTACTAAGCTTGAAGGAAGGCTGAATCTTAGGCACACCTGTACACCCTGAACAGATCGCCAGTTCATTATAGAGCCAACACACACACACAACAAGTCATGTTCAAAATCACACCTAGGGGCAATTTGTACGAGCCAGTTAGCCTAACGCGCATGTCTTTGGACTGTAGGAGGAAACACGAGTACCTGAAGAAAACCCAGAGTTTGCAGATTCAGTAACCCGACATCCTGAGGCTATTAACTTTTCCCATTGGGTTACAAAAATAAAACACCGCCCTGCCCAACAAGTGAACTGAAATTATACTTCAGGTGAAATTAAATTTCCACCTTTATTCTTGTTGTGCTCTCTTCAGGGCTGAATAATAAATGGATTATAGAATAAACAGGTTTTAATTTGTGATGTGGAAACAGGAAAGGTAACATCATTGGGTTAGAGCTATAGAGAAAAATTTGATCGAGTGGTTTCCTCTACTACTCTGCTCTGGGCTTTACTGCTACTTCCTCTTTCTTCTCCCTTGCAGCGCTGTCACCCTGTAATGGAATGTGGTCCACACTTCTTTTATCCACTGCTAAATGATGATAATTTTGATGAGTGGTGACACTAATTGCCGATATGTTGTAGGTGATTTAAACTGTATAAGGTGATATGGTGAGGAGGAAGCGGCACAAAAAATATATACATACACACACACATATATATATATATATATATATATATATATATATATATACACACACACACATACATACACACACACGCACAGCTATACCTAACTTTGTACTTCAAAATTTTGTCTTTTTTTTTTTTATTTGGTCCAATAAAGCCTGAAAGAAAAAAATGCTGTGTTTCCCCTAACAGGTTCAAAAAAATAAGGTCGGTAGGTCAGCTTTTTTTGGTAGCTTTTTTTCCCCCTTGCGGGTACATGTTGTACCACAAATACCATAAATGAATTTATGTCGGAACTCATGTGTCCATAATTATTCAATATTTGTAAATGTTAACAATAAGCTGCTCTTAGCTGAACTCTCAGATAAAGATTTATTTACAAGGAAACATCATTCA
>JAOUQZ010000024.1:17244281-17258999 GCA_028564935.1 Neosilurus hyrtlii | reverse complement strand
TATAACTAAAGGCAAACTGAGCAAATGTGTAATTTCAGGAGAGCCTATCAAACTGGTAGCCCTTCGTATGACTCGGTGCCCATGAAGTAGCTCTCAGTTTTAAAAAGGTTGGTGACCCCTGATCTAAACTAATTTCCCATATATGTGGAGTTTTATTTATTTATTTATTTATTTGGACACCCTACATGTCCATCTGTTATCCACACTGCTTATTCCTCAGGGCTGCTGGGAAGCTGGTGCTAATACCAGCTGAGTTCAGGTGAGACGTGGGGTACACCCTGAACAGGTCGCCAGTCTGTTGCAGGGTTAGCACTAATACAAACAACCACTCACACATACATTTACACCTGCTGGCTATGTAGAGCAGCCAGTTGACCTGATGTGCTTATCTGTGTGAGGAAACTGGAGTAAATGGAGGAAACCCATGCAAGGACCGTGGAAACTCCAATGGCAGCCATGAGGTTTGAGCCTGGAACCTTCTTGCTGTGAGGGGACACCGTGTTAACCACTGAACTGCCATGCCACACCATTTATTATATCATATTAAATATCCCAAGCCACACTAATTAAAACCAAAAGTAACGGTCACATGCTTTTCATTTCACCTATTTTTTCTGTCCGATGAGTAATGTTAAGAGATCGCTATGGGGGGGTGTAGGAAGGCCTGGGCTTGGGCGTTTCTGTGCGGAGTTTGCATGTTCTTGCTGTGCTTGCGTAGGTTTTCTCCTGGCACTCTGGTTTCTTTCCACAACCCTTAGGTGTGAGTGTGAGTGTGAATGGTTGCGATGTGTTGACCCTGCGATGGTTGTGTATGTGTTAGCCCTGGTGAACTGTTCCTGCAACCCTAATCGGGATTAAGCGGTTTGGTAAATGAATGAATGAAATAATGACTTTGTGCGTTGCATTGTTCAGCATTGTGATTACAGCTCTAGATCTTTTTCCCTCTTATTTTTAAGCATGTAACAATGGAGGACTCGTACCTGTGTGGATATCTGAAGATCAAGGGGCTGACTGAGGTGAGGTGACCTTCATATCCATGACACATGCATTCTGGGTTGTCTGCTTTATAAACATGGCCGTTAATAGTGCATTTGGGCTGAATTCACTTCATGCTGTGAACCACATGTCCAGACATTCTCACTGACCCGTTATATTTTCAGACGCTTTAAGTATGAGATGTTGGATGCTGCTGTTCAGTAGCAGGTTTGAAAGGTTTTATATATAAGGAAACAGTTTTGGTTCAGAGTGCTGCATCCATCATCTGTCGTAATCTGTCTATTTGTGTTGTCAGTTGTGCGGTCTGCTATGACTGTTTTTGTCTTGTGTTCTGGTTAGGTGTGAGGGAAATATTTCATGTTAAAGGATTCCATGCAGAAGTTTATAGGATCTACTGAAGAAGATAGAAAATGGAGGATTTTTAAACTAAGCCTTAATAAACTGTTTGTGACCGGAGGAATTTTTCAGTAGTTTTTTTACTGTTGGAGGAAGTGCCTCCTTTTCCTGTGTCTGCGCTGCAAGAACTGAGGATGGTCCGAATTCTTAGAAGGCTGTTTTCCTGCTTAGCTCCAACCTCCCCTCTCGGAACAGGAGAAACCATGAGTGATGTAAATGCATGGTGACTGATCCAGATGTGTGTGTGTGTGTGTGTGTGTGTGTGTGTGTGTGTTTATTGGTTGGATGCATGTGATAATGTTCCACTAACTGCAAGTTTAAAAAAAATCTGTGTAAGACATTAGCCATGTAGACCGTAGCTCTTAAACTCCGTCTCTCCCACAGATGTGATGCTGCAATACCAAAATGTTCCAAATTGTTGGGTTCTTACTGGTGGGGTGAATGCAGACTGCAAAGAAGCCCTTTAAAGTGAATCCTTTCTGCAAGCTTTTTGGTCTAAACTTGCCTAATACAGATATAGTAAAAGGAGTTATCACGATTTTTACCCAGCAAGCCTTTCAGCTTGCAAAGCAAAAGGAGTTAAGATTTTTTGAGCCTAATATGAAGTGAATGGAAATTTGCAGCATGAACATTTTGAAATCTTGCTGGGCTGAACAGTTTTTAATGATTAGAAACGTGGTTAAAACCCGCATAGACCAGCGCTACTCGGTATATGGCGTGTATTCGGAATGTCCTGAAGTTGCCGCTATCTTACCAGAGACTTTACATTTGACAACTAGGCTTTATAAATGTAAACAAGCTGCAGGATTCAGACATTTTGCTTGGTTTTGTGTTGTCCGTTTTTGTGTTCATGTTTATGTCCCTAACAGATTTAATGTATGAACCCAGTTCATGTCTAGTATCTTTCGTAAAGCAAATTTCCATCTGTATGAATGACGTGTCTTGTTTGATAACAATATTGATATTTATTCTATTTTTTTCAGACAACCCTGACGCTGCCCTTTTAAATAGCTGAAAATGATTATTCAGAATGCTAGTACATGAAAAGTAGATGGCAGTGAAGAGAATTCCAAAGACGTCTTCACTTAGCAACAAGTAACAAGCGAAACGCTTTGGCATGGCGTTAAAAAAACAAAAAACGGTGTTTCCGCTGACCCGACCGACCCGGCAAAATTGTGCTGACCCAAAAGTTTTTTTTGCCATGTGAAAAAATGTTTTAAATTTAAATAAAGCGGCCGACCTCTCAGTTCAGATAGCGCAGCTTCTTTTCTTTTAGGCCTCTGCTGCTGAACTGCATGTGAAAGCTCCTACTTTACCTATGGAAGCGAATTGAAAAAGGTTTTGGGGAACTTAGTGTTTGGCGACGTCTATCATAAAGTTATCTTTTACTTCTGTTTATCGCTTGCATGAAAGTTAAACTCAGTTGCACCCCGTTCCCGCCCACATCATGTTGCTTGATAAAATTTCGTCTCTCGTCACTCATTTCACTGGTGATCTTTGACTTAGCGTGGTCGCTCGTCACTTCCTGTGTGAATCTGGCTTTACAGTAGATATTATCTGAGGTGGTCTGCGGGGGTCTCTGCTTGTTAGTGATTGATAAAATGTGTGAAGAAGTAGAGTTGTGTTGTTTCCATGTATTTGTGAAGTTTTCTTGAACAGTCATAATAATAAAGGTCCAGGGTACTTGCCCACTTCCATATTTTAATCGAATGGATTAGGCTAAAAAGTAGCAGCTAATGTAGTGTAGCGTATGGTGAGCAAGTTAACTGTGATATTACAGACTGCAGGAAACAGTGTGTATTAATTTCCGTGAAGGAACAATCGTAGACTGAAGTAAGGTTAATATGCTTCCTTTGGTTTTTTAACCTATTTGTAGATTATTAAATGCTAATTGTCATGACAGCAACTTTGCATATCTTGGTTTGTCTAGCCATGTGGTTTATTAGCATATGAATGTTAATTACATTTGCAGTATGTTTTGCTTAAGGCTTAGCCATATGGACACATTAGGTAAATTGGCTTTGGGTCCTTGAGTTAATGGGTCTCTGTAAACATTCTCTCTTTAGGAATATCCCACCCTGACTACTTTCTTTGCTGGGGAGATCATCAGTCAAAAACGTCCCTTTCTAACCAGGAAGTGGGACGCAGACGAGGATGTTGATCGTAAGCACTGGGTAATGAAACCTGAATGTTAATTCTTTAGACTTTGGCTTTTTTTAAACTTCCCAGAGAGGCTGACGTCCTCACCGCTTCTTTTACATTTTCCAAGAAAGCTTATCCTTCAAGCTTTCAAACAGTCAAACTTGAAGTAAAAGCTACTAAGGGTGTAACAGTGAATTGTGATGCCATGATGTGGTGGTATCATGTGTCACAATGGTGTCATGATGCAAAAAAAAACGATGTGTGGTGGTGGAATGTGTGATTCACTTTATAGAAATCACCATGCTATTAGTTATGCATTTAAAGCAGTTGAACCGTTTGAACACCAGCAGTCCCAGTCTACACAACCCATAGAGATAAAATACATAGCATTGGCTCAATCTTGGGGGGTAAAAAAAAAAAACAACCCACTGCACTAAGCCTTTGTACGGTTGTGAGCAGAAAAGCATTTCAGAAATCATGACACAGGAAACCTTGCAGTTGACGGGCTGCATTGGGCACAGGCTCACCAAAACTGGACGGTTCATAGAGTTGGAGTTTGACGCTAACAGCATGAATCCAATGATCTAACCTGTCTCATTGTCAGCCCAGACAAGTGGAGACAAGTGGAGTAATAGTTTAGGGGTTTTCCTTGGCATATATTGGGCCATATCAACTCAAACTGGTTTCAGAAACATCCCAGTGAGTGCAGTGCTCTTTCTTTTTTATTTTTGGAGCAATCATATATGTATTTCTTTATTTATTTTTAAAGTCTAATGGTAGTAAATTTTGTTTATGGTAATAAATCCTAAAACTGTTTTTAGATCAAAAGCATGAACTAGATTCAAATGGGAGTTAAAATGTTGAAACATTAAAATAAACGAAACAACTATAACCTGGAAACTTGCCATAATATTTATTGTATATTTGATTTTTGCCTGAATTCCTTTGTAACACAGAATCAGTGGTGTTTTTTTCTTTGTCGAGTCTAAAAAAAAGCAACAAATAACCAAAAATTTGGGCTTGATTTAGTTATTTAGGTACTAAATAAATAATTAACTTAATATTTCACTACAGGGGGATAAAATAAATCAGGATGTTAGCTGTAGTGCTATTAATTCAAATAATAGTTGCATGCAGAAGTCCTAACCCATAACTTTCCAAAGAACCGATTTCAATCCAAATAATTACACAAGTTCTTCTTTCTGCAAAGTTACCCTACCTTTTAAGCCTTTTAACTTCAAATCTTCAAGAAATATTAAATAAAATTCACAGCCTTGAACCATTCAATACTGGGCTAATTTGTGTGAAAATCTTCCCACGTAGTTTAACCTGATGGCTTCCCTGGGCAGAATATATCATCAGTTTACCATATCAGTGGTCATGGTGTGTATCATAACATGGCCTTTTATTTAATTCAAATTTAATTAACACCTCTTCTCTAACAACACAAAACACCCACGGTGTCACATTTTATAGAGCCCTGAACACAATCGCACTTAAAAAACAAACAAAATAAAGACACACAGCTTTTATCAGCATGCAGAACAATCATTTGTTCTTTGACCTGAGGATGTTTGATACATTAGTATTTGGGGTGATGCTTTTGAGAGCCAGCGATTAAATGACATGCTTGTTTTAGGATATTTTTTGTAAAGTAAATAAAGCCCTTTCTCGCACACAAAAACTTCTGCTCCACACTCACTTCCGTGCTTCACAACCAAACTGTTTTGCATGACCACACACACACACACACGCGCGCGGTTTAGGAAAAGCAGATCTGAGTGTTTTTACATTTTTTTATTAGTTTATTCTAGTTACCATGTGCATGGCATAATTGAAAATAGTATATTTTATTTACTTTATTAAATTAATAAAATATTTTGTTTTTATACGAGTTAGTTGGACCAAGCTGAGTTGAAGTCAGCACTTTAAAGTGATGACAAAATCGCTGAGATTTATTTTATTTATCTATTTATTTATTTTTTCCATAACACATGCGGCACCAATGCATTGGCTGGCAGGGCACACTTAAAATCACCTCACCCACAATGCATTGTGGATAATTATGAATCAAGGAAGTATTTGATTAAAAAGGTATATTGCTACATAATAAGTTGCAGTGATATGTTCAAAATATAATTTATATTGTTGTTACAGTCCTAAACATACCGAATTAATTACATTTGAATTCATAGATCACACCAACACTTATAAGTGAAGCCAATTAAAAACATGTTTTTAATCAAGTCTAGTGTGTCCAAACATTTGGCTGGTAATTTGGGAATAATGATTATTAACATTTAATATAGCACTTAACTTTAAAATGAAATTAAACTCAAACTTAAAGCTTGCATGCATAATTTGTCTGTTTCCATTAAATCGTGCTGCTTAATCAACCTTTTTATGTGTAGGGAATATAAATACGATCATTAGGCCGCACACAGGAAGGTGACATTATAATGGGAAAAGTAGTGAAAAGTCACATTATCTTGTTGACGCCGGCAACACAACTGATTTGCACATGCATGCATGATAGTACATGAAAGGTAGATGGCATAGTAATGCTTAGATATGCCTGGTTTTATATTCTTCAGAAGTTCACTAGTTTATATCTGATTTGTTAGCTTAATATCTGTATATTATTATTGCCAGTAACTTGCCTTATATAATTCTTGTCCTATTCTTGCGATTTCGCACACTCGCTAGAGTGAAACAGCAGGCTCTTCAAACTGGCTGATGCACACGATCAAATGGATTTTAGCATGTTGTAACTTCAAAACTGCAAGTAACAAC
Organism: Neosilurus hyrtlii; assembly: GCA_028564935.1. NCBI lineage: Eukaryota > Metazoa > Chordata > Actinopteri > Siluriformes > Plotosidae > Neosilurus > Neosilurus hyrtlii. The sequence goes on along the minus strand of JAOUQZ010000024.1, from coordinate 17,252,672 downwards.
CACCTGATAATGAAAATATACATATGTTCATGTGTAACAGGAGCGTTTGGAAGGCTTGCTTTTCATTTCTCTTTAAGGAATACTCCGTTCTAAAAACTTCACCTCTGTCCACTACATCTGTAGCATATGTGAGGTTACAGTTCACTATAATTTCAGTGCATTTCCTGAGAAACGGCAGAAAACACATTTACTCAAAGTTGATTTATTCTGAATGTGTAAGTGCAGTTGTTGATTTCTGATACACCACCAGCATTGCACTGAAACACATTGCTATAGCTTTACTAGCTGTTGAAACTGAAATTGAGACACTTCTGTATTTACATGTCCTTGTTGGTAACACAAGCACAATTTTTTTCTGCTTGAAAGAAAGCGGTACTAAGTTTGAAGATAAATTACCAAATGCCATCAACTAAAGAATATACAAAAATGTTTAGGGGGGATAGCCAAAGGTTTTTCTACCTCCATAAAAAGTTTTTGATTGGGTTGAAAAAAAAAAGTTCTTTTAATTGTTGGATTATTTTTGAATGTGTTTAATTGTTTTTAATTTCCACAGGGCAAGTTTCAGGCATTTTATCAGTATGCAAAAAGCTTTAATTCAGACGACTTTGACTACGAAGAACTCAAGAACAGCGACTTTGTCTTCATGCGATGGAAGGTACTTTTAAAAAAAACAAAATACTAGTGTTTGGCTTGTGAGGAGTAAAATGCTAATAAATCTTAGAACTGATTCTCACTCCTGGTTCTGTTGATCAAGTTTATTGTTTATCAAGTTAAAATTACAAATGAATGTACATTCTAGTGGATGGTTGTGTCTGTTTTGAATTAGAGATTTACCGATGTGTTTAAAATATAATAGACATCTGGATAGTAGCAGCAGCTGCAGTGGAAGAAATATTGCCAATATTATTATTACCAGGACTCTTACTAATGATAACATTCTTAATGGTTATATCTGGTTATTTATCTTTGCTTATTTATAGTGACTCTGCAATCTGTGTCTGTTCATCTTTCCAAAAGCTAAATTAATGCTAGCTAATTGTTGCTAGCATTACCTTTTAGCTGCATCCTATTTTGGCTATATAACAGTAACATTCTGATGTTAATATATGGAACAGTATGTTCATTGAAAGTTTGGATAAATTCAGTTTAACTGATTAAAGTTAAGAATAAGTACAACATTCAGGAATGTTTTACCGAATATCAGTTCTCAGTATCCTTTATTACAAATAATCTGTTAGTCCATCCCTAATTTTATCACTAAAAAAAAAACAAAACAAGGCAGTTTCCATGAGTCATACCGGTCTCTAAATAAAAAGGCATCCACACAGGAAGCAATCAGTGACAAATGATCATGCAAAGTCAACGAAAGCCAGCGAAATGAGTGAGGGTAAAATTTTCTCAAGTGATTCATAGTGGGTGGGTCCAGAGATCACCTGAGCTGAAATTTCATGTGAAGATAACCAATCAGATATTAAAGATGGGGGTTATGTGAGGTTATGAAGCATTTTATACAGTGATTTTCCTCTAGAAAAGGGCAATAGTCATATGAAGAGACAGAGTGATTAAAAATATTAGTTATTTGATGTAAGAAACAATCCCCCTACCCTGGAAGGTAGACAGTTTGGGATATTTAAAAATTGCAATGTGGTTTCTCCCTCTATCTTTTTGCATGCCTTGCTACTGGCATCTGCATGAAATTATGGGATGATTATGCAATAATTTGTTCATGTGATTGGTGACGCAAGCAAATAAGTGTGAGTCATAGCGCTCTGTTTGTTTCAGTGGAGTGTAATGGCAAATGCAGAATTGATACTGTTCATAGGTCAGATTTCTCTGAGAATAAAACTGCTATTTAATATCACGATTTGTGCTGTGCATCCCTTACAAAGGAGGATGAGTGTAATAAGAAAAACTCTTCCTCTATTGTATGCAGGAGCAGTTTCTTGTCCCAGATCACACAATCAAAGACATCAGCGGCGCTTCTTTTGCTGGTTTCTACTACATCTGCTTCCAGAAGTCCACAGCCACCATTGAGGGTTTCTATTACCACAGAAGCTCAGAATGGTATGTTTTCATCTTAACCAGAAGTCATGGAGATTACTGTGTTGTATTGTACTTTTATTTTTATTATAAATTTTTTTTTGTGTATATCTTGAGCAGCAGAAGGACATTGAGTGTGCAATACATAGATAGCATCATGCACCAGCATGATTGTTATTTTTTTTAAATCTCAATTTATAGGATGCTTTAGCTTGTGGGTTGTTTATTTATTTATTTATTTTATTATTATTTTTTAATAAACATACAGCTTGTTTTATTTCTGATCTGCTCATCATACATGCACTGTGCTTTGTTTATCTGTAATAATGAGCCAGATTTCTTTAAGAGATCAATAATGTATCTATTTTGGATTTAAAGCAATGCAAAAACTACCAATTGAAATGCTAATTACAGATGTTCACAGATGCAGAGGCATAATTATTAGCATAATTTCTGTCTACTGCATCTGTAATATTTGCATCATGAGCAGTGTTTGACTGCAAAGAAAACACAAAATAATTTTTCTACTTTCCTTGAAAGTGGGTTTGAGTTAATATGGTTTCTCTTCCTTTCTAAATGAGGAAATTATATTTTGGTTTATACTAAGTATAAATTGCTTGATGCCAGAGAAAAAGGATTGTGATATTTCTAGGTCAAAATCTGTCATAACATTAAAGCTTAGGAGAGGTGAATTGAATGAATAACAGTTCTTCCATGGCCATAGCCTAATGGTTAGAGAAGCGGCCTTGGGACCGAAAGGTCGCTGGTTTGATTCCCAAACCAGCAGGGAAAATGTGTGGCGACGGGGAGTGAGCAGCACCTTTCCTTATTCCACATTCACGGTGCCCTTGAGCAAGGTACCTATCCCCTGACTGCTCTCCCTTGTGGTGTTAATATAGTGTAAAAAAATATACAAATCAGCTATGAAGTGATATAACAGATGAGGCATGGAGCTCCAAGCAGGCTATCAGTTATATCTGATGAGAGGGAGTAAAATAACTGTTTTATATCCATGTTCACTGAACTGAGAATTGAAAGATTTTATTATGTAAAATCAATTTTAAAAAAAAAATAAAAAATCCATGGAGTTATTATGGAGTGTCACTGCATTCCCAGTTGTGGCAGTATGGGGGGTACGCTCTTAAAACCAAATACTTTCGTTTCAGATTTGGTTGCTTTTCATGAAATAAGCCTAGAATGGACAGAGGAGCCAGCCGACTAGCATTAGTGGTTAGCTTCGCATGAATACCCACTTGTGTTTTTTTTTCCTTTAGTGACATACCTGCTAATGGCAAATGGGGTGATATCCTAGTAGTAGATTAACAAATCAGATTGTGCAATTGTTCATATCCAGCAGGTGTGAATAGAAAAACATTATTTCCTTACAGTGGCATCTGTTAAGGGGTGAGATGGGATATATAAGGCAGCAGAAAATGACTTTAAAGCACTTCTTTAAGTCGCTCTGGATAAGAGCGTCTGCTAAATGCTGTAAATGTAAAATGATGTTGGGAACAGTGCAGTCACCAAAGCACAGTGTGTGGAGCTCTATTGTTGAGCTACTTAAAAACACCATCAAAAATGGGATACTGTTCTCTGTTTTTTTGGGGGTGATGTATGTGCATTGAAAAGGGTACCAAAAAACAATTTTATTCTATGCTGGTTTCTGATATGCTGTATTTATTCTATGTTGATTTTCGTCATATTCTGATATCTTTATGTAGAAATAGAATTGCCTTATTTCTGATCGCACGTCTCCTTACAGCTGGTGATGCTGTCGCAATTGTTTCACAAATGTCTGAAATAATTTCCTTACAGCAAAAGTGAAGTGAAAGGCAAGCTTTTGAAAATCTCCTGTTATACATGGAAATATGTACATTTTCATTATCAGGTGGTTTTTACTTACAGTTTTGAGTTTTTAAGGTTACAATCTGCTAAAATCTGTGTGCTTGCATTAGCCAGTTTGAGAAGGCTGCTGTTTCACTGTCGAGTGTGTGGAATCACAAGAGTAGGACATGAATTTGTCAGTTCATATAAGGCAAGTTAAGGACAATAATAACAGTATACAGAAACTAACAAATCAGATATAAACTAGTGAACTTTTGAATAAAATAAAGTAAAATAAATAAAATAAAATAAGCACAAATACAGTTCATGTTCACTTCTGTTTACATACATAAAACATGCGTGCACTCCTATAAATTGAAGAAAGAATACAGTACCATGTATTCATATGCAAATTGGTTCAGTATAACCAGTGGAAACACGATAATCACATGACTTTTTGCATGTGAGGAGTAATTGCTGGTTTTAATCTACATGGAACAGCGTGATTTAATAGAAACTAAATATGCATGCAAGCTTTTATTAAGTTAGGGTTTAATTTCCTTTTTTATTTTTAAACAGAAATTAATCTGATGAACCCTTATTTCAACTTCACTTGTAAAAGAATCAATACAATCCTTCTTCTCATCCATGGACACATCATCTCTGTGTGTTCCTTTTCAGGTACCAGTCTCTAAACCTCACTCACGTCCCTGAACACAGCGCGCCCATCTACGAGTTCCGGTGACACTAGAGCCCTCTCATGGCTGCAAAAGGGTGAAACTTTGGACAGAGATACATTTAAAAACACTGGTCTCAAGGAACTGATGCAGAACTGCCTAATCATGCCAAGTACTCCGTCATTTTCTCTCACAACTGAGTTGATGACAAAGACAGGCACGTGGATGAAAAAAGTCTTCACAGGCCATGAGCGGCTCGTTGTGATGGATTCTAGGATTTACAACAGCGTTCTTTGTTGTGGATGTTTTTTTTTTTTTTTTTGTCCCCTTCAATCATTGCTTTCATTTTGCCTCCTGGTTTTTAAAGCCTCCTTCTGTCTTTCTGCCATCTTAATTATTTTAAAATTTTAGTCTGTGTTTCAGAATTAAAGTTCTCTCCCTTTTTTTTTTTTCCACAGAGTAATTAAGAATTTTATTTTTTCACCAGGTCAGATGGATGATTAGGCCTCAGAAATATAGTTTACTATGTGCACATATCCGAATTCTTTAAAGTCAGACTGTATGAAAGTAGTAGGATGTCTGAGGGAGATGAAGTTTAAGGTGGATGGAATTTGAACACCTTCGAGTGACTTGACCATCGGAACCTGTTTTCCGAGCTTGCAAGAACGTAACAGTGTCTCCATGAATCTGGATGGAGAGGCCCTTTTGCTTTTTAGAGAGATTAAATATAATTCTATATTTTGTAAGAAATCTGATTCAGATGTTTAGGAAAGAGGTATTTTCTATCCCACAGTGCTAGCCATAAGCTGCTTAGCGTGAGCGGGTTTTTTGTGTCAGGGATGGGCAGCTTTTGAGAAAAGTAACTGACAATATTTTCTCCATTTTGCTATGCAACATAAAAATCTCAGCTCACCAATATTTCCCACACATTATTTATTGTACCACACGTAGCATTTTTCTCATAGGTAATCACAACCAAAAGAGTATTGATTGGAAAGCACTTTGATGATCCTTGGCATATCAGTTTGAATGGATGAGTAGTGGAATAATCCTGGAAGGATGTTGATTTAAGATGTTTGGAGTTAATGCTGAAACTCAATGTGAAAACAGGTGGCATCTACGTCCTGGCAAACAATAAAATGGCGTTCAGGAGTCAGGCCGGGGGTTTCTGAAAAGACAGATGTAATATTTCTAGCTCTCAAATATTTTTTTTTTTTTCATTTTTTTAGGTTCAAGAAACGCAAAAAGAGTTTAAACTAAAATACTTAATTTTTTTTTTGAAGTGTTGAAGAAATTGTGTGTGAACAGAACCATTTGTGTAATAAGATCTAAATACCTGTTGCTGAAAACTACAGCTCAGTCCTCTCAAGCTTTAGTCAAACCCTTTGCCTTAAACATCAACTGTTTGTATATAGTGGTTTTATAATTATAGGAAGGATTTTTGGACAGCAAGAGTGTTTCAGATGGGAAATATGTGTAAGTTTGCAGGTATGAAGGATCATGAGACTGCAGATATGATGCCTCATCAGCCAAAACAACCTCTAAACTTTTTTTTGTTGCAGGACATAAATACTAATTGATTATTGGACAAACATGGACACATTTACCAGGCATTTGTTTGGTGTTGAATTGTCGTGTTAAGTCAAGTGGCAATGGCTGAGAGGAATCTATCACAATAATCTGTGATCAGTCATGATCTTAACACGCTACATGCCTCACTTGTCTAAAGTAAGGTTTTTTTTTTTTTTTTTTTTTTTTTTTGAACAGAGGTCTCTGAGATCTGATATCGGAATAGACAGATCTTGGCTTGTATGCATTTATCACAATTTATATTAAGGCACCACTTCCATGTCTTATCATGTAACTATAATACTTCAGACTAAAAAATGCACACTTGTTCATAATCAGCACACTGAGATCAGTGTTTCTCTCCTAACCAAGAAGCGTCTGATCGGGAGAGCTGTATATGATGGACTACAAGCATTTTAAGACTGTTTTATAAAATGATACATGCGGCAGTGTAAAGTAAGATGTTGACCCGAGTGGTATACATAATAAAATTTGTGCTGTAAATTACCTGATTCCTTATAAAAGACCTTTTTACTGCTAGATAAAGATATGGGCGAATTACAAACTATAATGAATTGTGCATAAAGAATAGAAGTGACACCTGCTCAAGAATGTGAGCTTTTCAACTGTCACCGAGGACTTCTGCATGGAGAAAGCTTTGCTGTCATGAATATGAATCAAGATAGGAGTTGAAGTGCAGTACAGATGGATGAGCTTTGTTTAATTTGCAATGAAATAAAAGGTACTGTTCAAAGACATCTTTCCTGTCTTTTTTAAGGGAGGAGTTGTGCGGACTGACCCACAATTTGACCTCTCTGAAAATCTGACAATTTATTGACTTGAATGGAATGAACACGAGTCAGACTGCTGTGTAAAGGTGCACAAAGTTTTGTTAAAGTCATGCAAGCGTGCCTCGCACTCCAGGAGCTGAAGAAATGTCAGATTTTCAGAGAGGTTGAATTGTGGGTCAGTCAGATGGTGGCATCAACCAGCGACAAATAAACCGACAATTTGAATATTCCTCTGTCAACGGTAAAAAGTTCAAGAGTGAAGGTAAGACCACCATGGATTACCTAACATTTAGGATTAGGGTCAAGGATAGGCCTTTTATGAGGGAATGCAAAACTAGACGAAAAAATAATCCTCAGAGGGCTCCGTGATGTGTGTATGCGAGTCAACCCCCAGCCCCCATAATTTTATTTTATTTTTTTTATTTTTTTTTTTAGTGTGGGTAATGTTAACTTATGGAGCCCAACCAAGTTACATTACATATATTTTGCAGCAATTTTAATCTATTACATTTCTCATACAGGGACCTTTTGCAACAATTATGTTGACCACTAGATGGTGCTGTTAGGCTTTTATTTAGTTTTGGTGCCTTTATAGGTTTATCATTTATTACTTGCACATCAGCATAATGAACTTATGAATAAAAAAGTTATCTGGAATGTCCAATTACAGAGTGTAACAGTAGTGCGCCAGATGTTTAACCTCTGTCTTCTGGCCCAAGCACGAGCAACCAGTACCACGCAAAACTGGATAATTATATTGCACCAGGTATACACTGGGAAAAGGACATGGTACTATAATTTAAGTAAACTGCAATAACATCATTAAAATCCACACACTGAAAAAACATTGACTTGCAGCGTATGTGACAAGCTTGTGTCCTGGTGGCCTACTGTTGTGGTCATGCCAACTGATCTCTGGTAATTTTGTGTTATACAAGTAATCATAAAGTTTATTTGGAAATAAAGTACTAAAAATACTTCTGGCTGTACAATTGCAGAGATGTGCGTACTGTCCCTGGTCTTTAGAGAGTCTTAGGGGCATTTTGGAACAGCCTACGGTAATGTTTTTGGACTGTGAGAGGAAACCGAAGTACCTGGAGGAAACCCACACAAGCACATGTAAACTCCACACAGAAACACCTCAGCCCAGGAATCGAACCCAGGACCTTCTGCCCACCGTGCCGCCCTTATTATAACATATGGGGGAAAAAGATTTAGACATACAGTACCAAGTTTTGGACACACCTTACTGAAAAAGAATGTGTAGGTGAGTCCAAACCTTTGACAGGCACTATATTTATAATATAGTTTTTCTTTAGGGTTTGGACTTGATATGTAACATAAACTCACAATGATGAGACTGATATTGTCTGTTGCAACTTTTAAATATACTCGTCAGGCCTTAAGTAGGTGTCATGTAGCCAAATAGAAAGTAATAAAGTGGTAAAACTTGTAATAAAAACTGGCAACGAGGTGCCATCTAATATACC
>JAOUQZ010000024.1:17215610-17236440 GCA_028564935.1 Neosilurus hyrtlii | reverse complement strand
TATATGGACTTATATATATTAATCAGCCATCACTGCAGAGAACACTCATATATATATATATATATTGTATGTGGGAAAAATAATAGTACTACAATTTCATTCCAACAAGCCTGTTTCGTGGTTGCCCACTCATCAGGGGATTTATGTACAAGAAAATGTAAAAATAAATATATATATATATATATATATATATATAAAATTCAACATTTTCTTTCACATTTTTCCTGGCAGGGAATCCCAGTCTATTGGGTGCCAACCAATTTGAAAATTCCGTTTCCATAGTAACTGGCTGAAAAAATGTGAATTTCGCTAAATGCTGATTACTTTGCCTATAGGCATGATATTTTGATAATTCAAATGACTACTCATATGGCTTCTTAGACAAGCTATTCTTTTGGCACACCCCGAATTTGGTCAGGGGTCAAGATCATTGGAAAAGGTCAAAATCACAGCATGTAATATCCATGACAATGTTGCTCCAGTTGGTCAGGTTGAGGCTCAGCAACATTAATAATGCAATAAAATGAAGTCAGCTGAATGTACTGAATGAGCAGGTTATAATACCAATGGACTTTTTCTTTCCTGACGGTACAGATATAAAATGGTGACTCATATAATGAAAGACTGGTTCAGGGAGCATGAGGAATCATTTTCACACGTGAACCTGGCACCCCAGGGTCCTGACCTTAACCCTGTTGAAAGTTTTCGGGATGTGCTGGAGACAACTTCATGGAGTCGTTCTATTTTTCCCCTCATCAGATCAAGACATCCGTGAAAAATTAAACTTAACACTGAATGGAAATATTTGTTATGTTGCTTAAGTTTGTAATGCAGTGTATACTACATAATATTTTACCAAGTTTCATTTTGTCAGATTTTTTTCTTCGTTATTCTCCATAACCAATACTATGAGAAAAACACAGAAGAACCTTTTATTGCAATTTCTTTAGGGTTTTGCATATTCTGGTAGGACTATAAGTCTGGCATTATAATGTCCATTGTTCTGTTTTAAAATGCCATCAGTTATCTATACTAAACAATTAGATAATCAGATAACTTTACAGGTAATTGTATTTTCTGTATTTGCAAGTCCTTCAAAATTGCTGAAAAGATGCTTTAATAAAGATAACAGGGTTGATGTACAATCTTTTTGCATATAGAATCTAATTTGAACTGTAGAGACACATTTATAATTATACTCAATTCATTCAAAAACAAAAGTAGTTCAAATTCTTGTTTAAAGAATTCAATTTGTACTATTTCAACATGTGGCATGGGTAGACTCATATAGGGTCATCATATTACTGAGAAACGGCAAAGCGCCAAGGCCTGTCCTGAGGTGGAAAACGTAGACTTCCTTAAGTATTACATTAACACCTCTTTAAGAAAACGTTATTAAAGATTTAATGCTTGAACAGATAGATACGGTTAGAGCTACACTTCTTCATATATTTTTGTTTTAGCATTTCTTTTGTGTCAGAGAGCCTCTTATCTATTGTAATATAGAAATAAGTTTATCATGTGTGACCTGGAGCAGGAAATAGAGCCCACAGCATTGGAGTGGCCATGGCCAACAGCCACACACTGTACATGACCAGTCACTGGGTCCATCTTCCACAACCGCAAAGAATTGTCCTGTACAAACACATACACACACGCACACAGCTTTAGAATGGGAACAATAAAGTCTCTGTATTTCTGTTTCTGTATTGAATCATTACTCATTAAATAAACTTTTTATATTTATTCTAATCCCCTCACCTTGGCACAGCTTGCAAACATGCAACGTTTTCGGAATACATCCAGAGACAGGACAGTGTCTACAAAAAAAATACACATGTCCCCAACGATACAATCTATATTAAATTGTGCAGTTTTGCATTTAGATACTAAACCTAATGCACACATACAAGCATCCTGATCACAGGATTGCACAAATTGTTGAGGCATCACCTCCTGGCTATCACCCACCTGTGTGTCCGTAGAGAATTTGGCAGCTGTTTGTGGCCAGCTCAAAAACTTTGAGTTGGGAGCTGTTCGTAGCCACTACTATGTGACTGTCCTCTTTTCCCAGGAATCTCACATCCAAGATGTCATCATTATAACCCACAAACTTGAAAAAAAATGCAAAACAGACAGTAAAAGCATTTGCATTTTCCTTTTAGAACAGAAGCACTACAATATAATCTAATCACATTATATTACAGCTAGGCACATAAAGACTGACAAAATTCAAAATTCAGTTTAATTCCTGATATTTTTGACTGCGCACAATTTGATTTCCACACAATATTTTTGGAAGAAAATATAAATATGATAACCATTTTATTACAAACACTTGTTTTCCCATTTATCTCACCTTATGTATTCCTTCATTTTAATCTTACTATACCTTAATTTTCTGAAGAACCAACAATAATTATTCTCACTTACTCATTTGCCGAACCGCTTAATACTACTATTAGGGCTGTGAGGAGGCTGGAGCCTATCTCAGCCAACACTGGATGATGGTGGGGTACACCTTAATCAGCTCGCCAGGCCATCGCATGTCCAACACACATAACCATTCACACTCACACCTAGGAGCAATTTGGGACAGTCAATTAGCCTAATGTTTTTGGGCTGTGGGAAGAAACTGGAGTATCCGAAGGAAATCCACTCAAACTCTGCACAGAAACGCCCGAGCCCGGGAATTGAGCCCAGCACCTTCTTGCTGTGAGGCAGATGTGCTAACCACTATATCACCGTGCTAAACCAACAACAACTTCACCAAATATTATCGAAGTTTGGTGTAAAATATAAGAGCCTATTAACGAAATTTCCAATTATTAAAAAATGGAAACGGTGAATAACAAAAATGCCTTTCCTTAATAACAAATTATGAACCTTTCTGAATGCTGTAGTCAGGCTGAAACATAAAGCAACTACCTCTATGTTCTCCACTTTCCTTTTGCTTTCACTGTTCTGTAAAAAGCTCCATATTCTTCATGAATTAATTTGTACAGATATTTACAGTCAGGTTTTTTTTTATGTTATTTTGCCCTCTGCTGTCCAAAGAACGGAATTACAAAGTTAAAAAACCAAACAAATAACAAAAAAAACCAGAGAAACAGCTTAATAATCACGGTACGTTTTTCAAATACTTCGATTCGAATCATAAATTAATTGATTAAATATGTTACGTCAGGCTGCCAACAGAGTGCATAACATCAAGCTTTTTCTTTACAGTATCTATTAAAAATGAAATACTTCTTACTGTATACATGTTTAAATTTGAGATGCATTCACAAACTCACAACTGAACTTCTTAATAGATCACGATGGACAATGCAATGATTCCAGGTGTCTAGGAGAGTTAGTGTGGAGGAACATTTGAGATGTGTGTGCGAGTGAGTGATCACCTGCTGCTGTACAGTGAGAGACGGCAGCTGGTAGAACAGGATGTTGTGCTCAGCAGTGACTGTTGCCAGGCGGTTGCAAAGAGGGAGGAACAGACAATACATCAAGCTTAGCGGATCCCCGTCTTCCTGACCTGCCTGGGACACTGCAGTGTTTGGTAGTGTCTGTGTGAACACACACCGAGCCGAGCTAGACTCCCATATCCTCAGCACACCTAGAGAACACGAGGAGTCAGTCACAGATTCCAGATACACGGTGATAATATGAGCCTTTTCACACATTACGTAAAATTTCATATATGAATAAATACACAATAGTATGGAGTACTTTCAAATAAAAAAAAAAAAAATTTACAAAAAGTATCAGCTTGTCTTGAAAATACACACAGAACCTAAATTTTAGACAAATTTGAGTTTCTCACTTGAAACATTCTCAGGATTCCAAATGAAATCATTTTTAAAGGAGGATGTTTGATGAAAATTTCTTCATTTCATGAAGATTTTTTCATTCAAAATTAGATAAGCATATGTCGTTTAACCAAATCATGCATGTGTGGCAATATCCCCGATTTTGTTCTGCTCAGGGCAGATCTGAATACATGCCAGGAAGTGTCCGTCAAAAATGTCCATTCCGACTTTTCTATCTCTTGTGATATAAGAAAGAATCTTTTTCAACCAGATGCACTTTTTATAAAGTTAATCTAGGTATGTAACTTTTGAGCAAAACATATCTAAACCAAATTCTGAAATGTTGATTACACAAACATGTGAATATGTTTCCGTCTAAAAGTGTCCACACCGAAATCTAGGTTTATGCCATCGGTAAATTAACACAAAGATATTTCTACCAATAAAAGCTCCGAAAAAATATCCATTTGCTACATATTTTATATACACTATACATTTAGAATCTTACAGGCTGTTGATTTGAATACAAGCCCACACTGAAAGTGTGTTAAAACGTTTGTCCTCACCGGACCCTTTTGTTACAAAACTTAAGCTGTCCTATATTTGTTGTCTTCCCTGAATTCATGGATTTATTTCTATTAAGTCGTCACTGGTTATGTTATTCAACTTTTAAAAACCTTAATTTCTGACCTCTTTCTGACCTCTTGCAGTCAGAAGAGACTGTGAAAATGCCCACATCACACTGAAAGTCTTAAACATCAGAGCCTATTGTTGTAGGTCTACATGACACTAAACATTTACTTATAGTATAATAACTGAATAATTAAACTATATGAATGTTGCTTCATCATGACAGCTAATAAGCCATTAAAATAAAATACACAGATACATAATAAAAGAATACATTCTGATAAATGTTGATAAATACTAGCAAAATTCTCTCCCTTGGTTTAAAAAACCTCCAACAGTGTCTACAGCCTGGAAAGGAAACAGAGATGAAAGCAGGAGCCTACCTTTACTTCCAGCAGTGACAAAGTGCAGCTCTTTACGTTTCACGCCAAGCATGGAGTAATCCTCGTTTTCTGGAAGAATGACTACTTCCTCCACAGCCTACAAACACACACAGTCCATTTCCACCTCTCCAAACAAAATAAAGCTACAATAAAATCCAATACAAATGCATACAGAATCTGGAGCAACGTCGTACCTCATACACTGGAACAGTTCTCTGTACTTTCCTTTCTTTCAGGTTCCACACTGTGCAGATTTTGTCTCGTCCAGAGCTGGAATCAAACACAGCGTCACAGTTCGGCTTAGATACTCATGACAAAGGAAAAACTGACTTCAGTAAAACAAACCTGTGAATAAATATATTGTCTCAAAGATGTGAGTTGACAATAAACACAGACTCAACCATTTACAACATACACATATCAGCCATAACTTTAAAACCACTGAGAGGTAGAGTGAATAACAGTGACACATTATTACATTTACATTTATGGCAGATGCCCTAAACCAAAGTGATCTATATTTTTATCTCATTTATACAACTGAACAGTTGAGGGTTAAGGGCCTTGCTCAAGGGCCCAGCAGTGGCAGCTTGGGGTACTGGGGCTTGATTGGCCCACCTGAGTCTTATCCATTGAACATTATTATTCATTCAAGAGATTTTGGTTTCTGATTGTTGGAAAGCCATCAAATAATTTTTGGTATTGCAATCATTGCCATCAGATAACCGAATTATTGCATCATTGCTATAAATTAAGTAGAATGATTACTAGACACAACATAGTTCAGAAAATGATGAATGAATAAAGTTAGAGAATATGTATTTCATATGAGATGGAGAATTATTTGGACATGGAGGGTGTTCTCAACTGAGACCAAAAAACAGAATAATTATCGTATCATACTTCGCCTCATTCAATAATTTCTTATTATCTCAGTACAATGGCATCTGTCACACAGTGGGTTTATTAGAAATGAAAAATGAGCAAGCATAAGGATCTAAGTGACTTTGACAGGGGCCCCATTGTCATGGCTTGGTGTCATTCCCTTCTGTGTACCTGATGAGAGTGTGGCCATCAGGAGAAAACGCCAGCGATGTGACTGTGCTAAAGTGGCTCTCCAGAATACAGATACACTTGCTTGTGCGCAGGTCCCATATACGAATTCCACACTCCATAGAGGAAGAGAAGAGGTGCAGCAGGCTTATGTCAGGATGGAACTGCACCAAACTGAACAAAGCAGTTTTCAATAATAATAAAACAGCATCCAGAAAAGATATGAACTTTTATCAAATATATAATTGAACACTGCTCAGTCACAAAATTTTGTACTTCATTACTTACTGAACAACGCCGGAGGAGCCTTTCAGATTGTGTGTGCAGTACTGTTTGACTACATCCCACACCTTTATTGTGCCATCACAACCACCTATAAACACACACAGGAGTTTTATATTTGTCTTGAAAGCTATGTAGCTCTTACATTAATCTTAAGATTATTCTGTGGTGTACCAGTTGCCAGCAGAGTAGATGTGCAGTCAAATGTCATGCTGGCCACAGGAACATTGTGAATGGCCCTCCATGAGCGAGTGCATTTCTCTTGCTTCCAGTCCCACTGCTTCAGCAGTAAGGCCTTGCTGGCAGTCACCAGTATCTGCAATAGGATACAAGCACAGCCATGACATTGCTGATTTCTTATGAAACACTGTTTTGGGCAGATTTTCAAAACAGCACACACATCCCGCCCGACCCCCAACCCCCATCCAGACCAACATCAATTACCTCATCATCCGGGCTGAGAGAGAACGAGGTGATGTCTTCGTGATCATCCTATGTAAATAAAATAAAAAATAAAAAAGAAATGAGGATGTCATCAGTTTATAAGGCTGTTTACATCTAAACATTGTCCTCATAAATGTTTTTAAGGTCCTAAAGAATATTTGTGCCAAATTGCATCCAGGAAAATAAGCATGCAACAATAGTCTGTTGGAATCATGTGATAGCTTCTTGAAAATAACCTATTCCAAACAATGACGCATCACTTTTCTTGCTTTACTTTGGTTTTAAAGCTTTTTAAACCAATATAAAACTCTGAGACTCTACAAATGTTAGAGTTATCTTAATCGTCTTTGCTACTAATATAGACATGAGAGGAAGTCACTCTCAGTGACTGAGATATCTATACAAATAAAACTGAATTGAATTACTAGAGAAAGAAGCCTGGAAACCATTATGTAAATGTTATACATACCTGTTCGATGTTGTGAACAATTTTGCCAGTGGAAATCTGTAAAATGTTGACTCGTGGCCCAAAGGTGCAAAAGATATACTGTTCATCGTGGCTTATCTTCATATGGGGGAAGAAGAAAAAGTTTTAAAACATATACTGGCAGTCATTTAATCACAGCTGCATCACCAATATTAGTTATTCCTCTTATTTACCTGTACTTTCCCTCCCTTGTAGAAAGGCTCGACTTTGCTGCAGACAGAATAACTAAAAGCAGATAGGGGTTAGATAGGGGTTAGTGTTAAAAGAGACTGATCATCTTTTGGCTTGGGAAGTCTTTCCTATCTTAACTAGCTATATGACCAGACACCAAGCTACATCTGGCTATTAAAACACATACAAAGCTACAAATAGTGTGATTTAACTAAGATATATAATCAAACTTACTTTGTTTTAAACTGAAGAGTGCTGGCTGCCATAGCCACACCTTTTCAGAACTCTTGTGAACAGGGTATTTTAAAAACCTACTGATTTTAGTTTACAGTATTACCACTTCCACTGAGCACATTCCCCCCTCGCGCAGTGTGCATGTGTTCCGAGTCGGAAGGCGTCGCACAAATATGACGTCATCATCCAAAAGCGTTAAATTTTTTTTAAGCTTAATGTTTTTATTTTTTTTTGTATATACTGCTTGTATTTTTATTCAGACATCTGTTATATTAGTTTTTTTACGAGGATATTAATGAAGTTATTATCGTTTGACGTCACTGTCGCTTATTTAGTGCTGTATAACAAATGGCGTCTCAGTTCTTCACTTGTGCACTACAGAGCATCATGTATGTATGTATGTATGTATTACTCCATTTCCGGTGTAGTGCACCTATACAGGGATTGTTATGCGATTTAACACGCCGCCAAAGCACCATCGCGACGTCACATCCGGTTTTGGTTTCACTCCCTGTTATACAGATTGGCTGACCTTAAAATTGTATATTAGTTTAATGAGCTGCTTGAGAAAAAAAGAGTTATTTTTACGGCATTTAATGTTTTGTTTATTGTCCGTGTAAAAGCCCAGCCCGGAGGGACGTTATAACTGTAGTTTAAGTTTATAATTTGCAGTGAAAGTCATGGCTACACCAGTTTTACAGGGTGTCAGGTGTTCGAAATCCACACCATTCATTCTCCATCAGGTTTATTCCAGCCGCAGGTCCTGCTACAGGGGACCCTGCACTCAGGTACAACATCATATCTCTACACAGCTGTGCTTAAATCCACTGATCTGCCTGCTATTACGTGCTGGATTTTATGAGATATGATGTGATATGATGATTTGTGTTTCTTTTCAAATCTGCAGCTGAGAGTAGCCTTCACATCCAGGAATCCTGTATTTCTCAATGTGAGGACACTGTCTTCTGTCCCTCCTCCACCCTCTTCTGGAGGCAACAAATCTACAGAGAAGAAAAGTGGTGTAAGCAGGCAGCCATATGATCAGATCAAAGATACAATCCATGTTACGAAAGAAAAGAAAAATCAGACAAGAGCTCTCGGGGAGTGCAAACCTCTGCCAAGCCCAGCAATATTAAGCAAAATGTAAAAAATATCACAATGTTAGATAGAAAAAAAAAAATCTTGATTCCAGTATTTGATCTAGGTCATCTCCGATTCTTGTTATTCTTGTTCCGAGGCACCAGATCTGGTAGAACTTTTATGAAAATTTGTATATAACTTTTAACTGCTAACAAACAAAAACATGAATCCTGGGTAAAGGCTTATTCCATTTTTTTAAAAATATACAAATAGTGATAGATCTACATATCTTCTGTAAAATATCCCAATATTTTGGGCCAATTATGGCTAGTTCATGTGATTTCACCCCCATTTTGAACAAGAATGCCTTAATTCTGGAAAGAGGTGT
The DNA here is from genome assembly GCA_028564935.1 of Neosilurus hyrtlii. NCBI lineage: Eukaryota > Metazoa > Chordata > Actinopteri > Siluriformes > Plotosidae > Neosilurus > Neosilurus hyrtlii. Next base: position 17,227,482 of record JAOUQZ010000024.1, on the reverse strand, counting down.
GATTTGGAGTTTCAAATGTGACAGACCCACTGTTAGTAAATTTTACTAATTTGAAACTATAGACAATTTCGCATCCAAGTAATTTTACCAACTGAGGAAATTTTGTATTTTTAAGGTAAAAAGAAATTGTTGCATGTTTTATTTTACTTTTTAAATTAAATATTATTAGTGAAAAATCTGAAATTAAATATGTAGCAAACATTTCCAGATCAATGTTAATTCTCACAGTAATGTTTAATAAAAATACAGGTTCATAGTACTTTCTTCTGAGACACGTGAAATAAAACATACAGTAAACAATTGCTTTCTTAATTACATATACAAAAAAAAAAATCCCCAATTTGTGAAATTAAATAGCTGTAAAATTGTAATTGCAAATTAGTAAATAAGCAACAGTGAAAATATGCCTTGCAATGTCCTGGCGAGCTGTCCAGGGTGTACTCTCTTAATTAGGATTAGGCAATTCAGAAAATGAGTGAATGAATGAAAATATCTAGAGCAACAGTGTACTGGCTGCTTGAAATTTGGTTAGACCCCTAGTTGGCCCCCTGGTTAAGATTAGCAAGCTGTAAAATCAAAAGGAAACATTTTACATCTCCAGGTTTTTTAGTATGTTGGACCTTACACTCATATCTTATGGCCTTGTGTTTCTTTTAAGATCCCATTCAAAATAGCAAAAAAAGCTCTTTTCATTCTGGAGCCAACTTCTAAGGTCTGTAAGTAATTTAATATATCCTTTATAAATTCCTTAATTTTTCTGGTGTTTAGAAAGTGGTAAACCAAGTTGTAAGGCTTTGTCTTATATAGTTAATGTGTAATAAGGATATACAAATAAAAAAACACACAAATTTGATTCATAGTGATTTTCTAGACCACATTTAAGTTAAACCAAATGTATAATTTGAGGAAAAAATGGTATTAACCAACAGTTCTACAACTTTTCTGATAGAAAAATAAAAACTAAGGGTTGGTCAGGTTTGTAAATCCAAATCACAGACTGTCAAACTCTTTCCAGAATTTAAGCATTTTTGTTCAAATTGACATCCCCTCCAAAGGAAGCCAAATTTACATTTATGGAACTGGCTGACGCCCTTATCCAGAGCGACTTACATCTAACGTTTTTATACAACTGAGCAATTGAGCCTTCAGGGCCTTGCTCAAATCTCAAATCTCAGGAGCTAATCGTATTTGACTTTAGTACTGCCAGTGCATGTAAATCAAAACGTTTGCATGGGAGGCTCTGGTTGAGTTGACATGGAATGACCCTAAAATGTACGTTTCTTGGTGGAGATCAAAAGATCACAACTGTGAGTTAGCATTTTCTGAGTCTTTGTTATAATGCAAGTCATGGATTGTCAGCAAGAACATCAATCAAACTGACCCTTCAAAACATCTTTCACTGTGCACAGACCACCGTAAAACTTAATCAGAATTAGGATGAGAACATATTCTAACAACCTACCAATGAAAATGCTGTATTTTGAAGCGTGCCCCGTGCATTTTCTGGATCTCATATCGAGAGAAATTGGTGTTCCTCAAGTACGGATTCTCAAGTGTCTACAGATTTTTGTTCACTAAAGTATGGCATGAGGCAACACATGTAGCTGTTAAGCAGATAACACTGTATTGGGTTTGCACTTATAGGACATAAAATGATTTAATTATAATTGTAATATTTTTTCTACTATTCTACCTTTAGGCTTTGCGATATGCTGAAGTCATTTATTATTTGCTTCTCTGTGTCTTTTATAGCCAGTCACATGGAAATCTCTTACTGTCACATTTGCCTTGGGTGGGACTCTCCTTCTGGGCATGAAGTACTTCAAAAAAGAGAAAGAAGAAAGTAAAGCTTTCACATTTCATTCTCTTTCACAAGCTTAAACTTTTACCTAAATCTAAACTTTTTAGACATAAATACTCTTATTGTTGAAGATAAGTGTTGTTTCTTATGAATCTCTTTCTCGTTTGTTTAGTGTATCTCAGTTTGTGGTGTAAACATTCACACAGAGAACGCTTAAAGGGTGTTTTTATTCCTTTTGTAGAGTTAGAGAGAGAGAGAACAAAGTCTTTAGGGAAACCAGCACTTGGAGGCCCATTCTCTCTTATCGATCACAACAGTAAACCTTCAAAAAGTGAAGATTACCTCGGCCAGTGGGTGCTGATCTATTTTGGGTTCACACACTGCCCAGATATCTGCCCTGATGAACTGGAGAAAATGATTGAAGTCGTGGATGAAATCGGTAACAGGGCTTGTTAAGAGTCGCTTTGATTCCACTTGGTACAAAGTTGCTTTAATGTGCTGTCCGTAATGATGGTTTCTTTCTCCTCCAGACAGGATAAAGACCCTTCCAGATTTAACCCCAGTTCTGATCACTATTGATCCAGAAAGAGATACACCAGAGGCCTTGGCAGCGTATGTCAAAGGTAAACTTTTAGCTTCTGTCTCTCTGTACAGCATCCTCAGAGTGGATAAGTCATGAATACATCCTCTAACCTGCCAGGCATGTCAAAGCTTTAGCATACTGCCCAATCCCACGCTCTGCCTCCATGGAAACCTTATTAACTAGACTAAAAGGTGCTATGTAGCTTGATGTCATAAAGCACAACTTGTATAGTCTATTAATACAGACTAAGGGAACAGAACAGGGGGGCATGGTGGCTCAGTGATTATCACTGTCTCCTCACAGCGAGAAGGTTTGACTCTCGGGCCTTTCTGTGTCAAGTTTGACTCCCTGTGCTTGTGTGGGTTTCTTCTCGGTAGTCTGGTTTCCTCCCATAGTCTTAAGACATGCAAGATAAGCCACCTGGCTACTCTAAAATGTCCAAAGGTCTGAATTTGAGTGTGAGTGGATGTTTGTGTCCCTGCAGTAGAGGTTGTACCCCACCTTTCACTCGAAGTCAGTTCAGATTAGTTCCATTATTAGTCGGGTTAGTTCCCCTGCAACCCTGATGGATAAGCGGTACATATAATTGATTGGCGGAATAGGGCAAATATTGAGTTTGTATTTGTGAGCACTGAATAAAGTCAGCAAGCTGTTAGCCAATTTTTTTGTTGAGAGTTGCTGTTGTAGATAGTATTCTAGTTCATTTAGGATCTGTATTTCTCTCCATGTTTAAAGTGACTTACTTATATCTAAAAAGTTATGTGACGGCTTCATGCTGCATCTTCATTTGCTCATTTTCAGCAGTCTTTCCAAATACCAGCAGGTATTGAAAAATATTCTGTTCTCATTTCATGATAATAAATCCATTATTACGTTAAGTTTAAACATACATATCAAAAGTCAGTAGGGAGTAGTTTTTTCCTGGTTGGTGAAACTACAAATTAAAATTAATAAAATAATATCTCAGGCACAGAATGTCCCTGTTCCAGGTGTCCAGGCTACTGAATCTTTAATGAATGGAAACATGCACTGGAAATCATTTCTTTTTGCTATCTGCAGAGTTCTCCCCAAAGCTGATAGGCATGACGGGAACAAAGGCAGATATCGAGCAGGTGTCCAGAGCTTACAGAGTGTACTACAGTCAGGGTCCAAAAGATGAAGACAACGACTACATTGTGAGTTCTGCCTTCCTTCAAAATCACACAAATATGGTTATAGGGTTTTGTGCTGTTTTTTTTAATTTACTGTATTAATCCCACATGGGAAATTATTGCCTCTGCATTTAACCCATCCAAAGTGAGCACACACAGACTCACATAAACAGTGGGTGAGTGGACTGCCACACACATTGTGGCACCCGGAGAGCAGTTGGGGGTTAGGTGCCTTGCTAATGGGCACTTCAGCCATGAAGGTGGAGGAAGGGAAGGTGCAGCTCACTCCCCCACCACCACACATTTTCCCCGCTGGTTCAGGAATAAAAAAATCTCTTCTCTAACCATTAGGCTACTGCTGCCCCCAATTTGGGTTGATTTTATATAGTAAAAGCAGAAGGCTAGTTACCTGCATAGTAAAGTAGGACTGTTCCACACTTTTGTTCATTTAACTAAAGGCAAAAAACATTTGGGAGCCTATTTTCATATCCTTTGAGGTTATTTTAATTTATTAATTTTTTACTTTCTATATTTTTTTAGCTATGTTCAGTAGTAATATAAAATTTGAAAACCTGAATCTGCAAATTGTACAATGTAAAATGGCTGCTTAAAATTGTACCAACATTGTTTTCACCACTGAGAGGCTTAAACAGAATTCTGAGTTTGTCAAGAAGTCTTTTTTTCTAAGTAATGCTAAAAGTTCCTCTGTTACCATGGAAATAGACTTCTTCATGAATTATGTGTGATTTCCCCTTTTCTACAATTCATGTAGAAACAGTTATTTATTCTTTTTTCCCACAATTACTAAGGTAAATGGACACCCGTGTATCTCTGTAGGGACCCTTTCCATGTTGGTAGAAATGTATAATAACATGAAGAAGCTGTCAGTGGTGAAAACAGGTGGTACTTTGATGCAATTATTTGCCCCAAAGGGTTACAGAGTATAGCTATTTTGGGATTTCCGGTTACAGTGTGCTCACTCAGTACTACACCAATTTTGCTTTTATCCCTAGTGTAAATTTAAAGATGGAACCCAGACATATGGGTCATTCTTTGAAACTGGTACCATAAAGTGTGACATTCACAATCCCCACATATCAGTGTAATCCATCTTATTTCTCTCTATACTGACCATAAGTTCATGAACCATTGTTACAAAGACAGAGAGAACTACTTCCTGCACTTTTATTAGTAACAAACAGGAATCTTCAAATTCATTCATGTATGGACACAAAATTCATACCATTTCTTTTTGGTGAGGAAACTAATTACTGCTTGATTCGTGTGAAAGAAATACACTTCAGGAGGAAGCGAACGTAACTGGTCACTGGTTACGCACGGAACCGTGAAGTGATGTGCGATTCTCACTCCACAGAATAAGAAAAACAGGAATTTTTACTTTGGATATAAATTTTATTGCAAGAAAATTATTATATATATTATTATTGCCCTACTATTTGCACTTTGAGTTGATACTTCAGCGATAGCATGGCATGAAACATAAGTAACAAAACAGTCACAATTTTTGTCCACACATTGCAACCGATTTTGCAGAAAAATTCTATTTTAATTAAAAAAATTTTTTTTTGGATGTATCCAAATTATTTTGTCTAATATGTTGTATGTGTCCATGTGATATCTTTTGGACAGGGGTTGCTCTTTTTATTGTTTATAGTTTTTGAAAAATATTAGGTCAAAATGTGAATCATTTAATTTGACCCAGTTTCAGAGAATGACCCATATGGGAAAATAGGCCCAGGTTAAGAATCTTTAATTTGTGTCAAGGCTTCTTTTCCTTCTGTAGTAGATACTGTGACGTAACAGGCGCATCCTGTTTCTATTGTAATGCAACCATAATGTATATCTACTATGACAATGCCTACCAATTGTGATGTAGTGATGAAGGTAATGAACACAGAGGTCTACTGCGACAAACCCTACAAACTGAGCTGTAGTGATGATGTCACAGAGGACTATGTTAACTACATAAGTGCGAAGACCACTCTTGTGTCTGCTGAGCGGACTGCGTTGAACGATCTACCCTGCTGAATGGTCTACGCTAGAACCTGGACCACCAAAACCATCTCTGTGAGAATATTGCTGCAAGATCGCTTAAAGATTAAAGAATACAGCCTTGAAATAAAACATGTCAAGGGAGTAAATAATGTGTGTGCAGATGCACTCTCTCGATAATTGTACGTGTTTATATATACATATTTATTTATCGAGAGAGTGCATCTGCACACACATGAAACACTGAAATCTGAAGCCTGAAGAATGGGTTGGGCACATTGCAAGGATTTGACATTGTTAAAGGCTTTCTGACAAGAGTCGGACCAAACGTACATTCTGTTTTTCTTCAGTTTTTTGCAAAACTTCCTGTAGTAGCCTGCCATACCTAGGAATCTCATTAGGCTGCGTTTGTTTTCTGGGGTTGGGAAGTCCACGATAGTTTGGACTTTTGCTGTGATGGGGGCTATCCGCCAATAGCCGACAACATAGCCCAGGTAGGTCACAGTAGCTTGAACAAATTCACTTTTAGCCAGGTTGATAGTCAGATTAGCACTTAATAATCTAAGGAAAACTTTCCTTAAATGAGATTGGTGGGCATTCCACATGTCACTGTAGATAACAATGTTGGCTATGTACACCCCAACACCGTCAAGGCCTGCTAGACACTGGTTCATCATTCTCTGGAATGTGGCTGGTGAGTATTTCATACCGAAAAGCATTACTTTATATTGGTGTAAGTCGCTCGGGGTCACAAAAGCCAATATCTCTTTGGCTCAATCCGTAAGTGGAACACACCAGTATCCTTTTAGCAAATAACACTTTATAATATACTTTGCCTTGCCGATCTTGTCTATGCAGTCATCTCTCCTTGGTAACAGATATGAGTCGGTCTTTGTCAGTGCATTTACTTTTCGTTAGTCGGTGCAGAATCTCAGTGAACCATGTGGTTTAGGAACCGAGACACAAGGCGAAGGAAGCCCAGTCACTCTTGCTTGGCTTGATTATGTTCTCCTGCATGTAGGAGATCTCTTTTTGTATTAATTTGGCCTTGTGGGGGTTGACACGGTACGGGTGTTGTATGATTGCATTTCCGACGTCCATGTCATGCTGGGCGATGTGGGTCTTGCTAGGTACAACAGGAAATAATGCCTTAAATTCTAAGAGGAGATCAGCCAGTTGACTTTTGTCTTTGTGTGATAGATGGCTTAGCTTTCGTGGTATATCAGAGTTGTTCGGTCTCATTGGACGTTCTTCGTCTAACTTCAAGGCAAAGGCTTCTTCAGGTTTGTCCTGAGGGCAGTCGCTTACCACTAAGACTTCATTGGTCTTTTGGTGGTATGCTTTTAGCATGTTTATGTGGCAATGCTGAGAAGTGTTCCATCATTCAGGTATTATTATGATGTAATTGACATAATTTATCTTTCTGATGACCTCATATGGACCTTGCTTGTTTTATCTTGCTTGTAAAGGGCTTCTTCAAGGATAGGTAATAAAGTCAACACTTTGTCTACTAGGTTGAAACTGCGGTTCTCAGCTTGACGGTCGAACAGCCGTTTCATTTTTCCTTGGGCACTTTGTAAGTTTTCTTGGGCCAGCTCGCATGCGCAATGTAGCGTCTCTTTGAACGTTGAGACATAATCTAGTAGGTTGACATCTCCAGCGGGCTCTTATAGCCATCTCTCCTTCAGAAGCTTTAATGGACCTCGTACCGTATGACCAAATACCAACTCGAATGGGCTGAACCCTAACGATTCTTGTACTGATTCTCTAGTTACAAACAGCAGTAGTGGAATATCTTCGTCCCAACATTGCTCGTTCTCGTAGCAATAGGTTTTGATCAGTTTCTTTAGGGTCGTGTGGAATCTTTCTAAGGCTCCCTGAGACTCCGGGTGGTATGTGCTGGATGTTATTTGCTTGGCTCCTAGTTGGTGCACTACACTTTGGAATAGGCCTAACATAAAGTTTGTCCCTTGATCCGACTGCATTTCCTTTGGTAGGCCGAACAGTGTGAAGAATGTAATTAGGGCCTTCATGAAATATTTGTGACGGACTGGCGCAAGCTCTAGAAATGTTCGGAACAAACCAGGTCAGGCAAAGAAGTTTATTACAGATGAGCCAATAAATGTAACAATTAAGAATAAATTAATAGGAGTGTAGGAGATAAGAGGCCCGCTTTGGAAGCCCGAGAGGGTGGTCTTTGCACTTATGTAGTTAACATAGTCCTCTGTGACATCATTACTACAGCACAGTTTGTAGGGTTTGTCGTAGTAGACCTCTCTGTTCATCATCATCATCACTACATCACAATTGGCAGGCTTTGCCATAGTAGATATACATTATGGTTGCGTTACCATAGAAACAGGATGCTGATCTAGGGTCAGTCTGCATCATGGTGGAACCAATAAAAATCACAACTGTCATCATGATTTGATATTTTTTAATCATGGCCATAACCTGTACTGTGATGTCGTGCCAAGATTGGACTTAGCTCATCCTGTCTTACATCGCAGTAATAAGTTTGATAGTAAAAACTTTGTTCAAAATGTGGTTCTGCTCCACCTCCAGGTCGATCACACTATCATTATGTACCTGGTGGGTCCTGATGGAAAGTTTGTAGACTATTATGGACAGAACAAGAAATCTGCCGAGATCTCCTCTTCCATTGCATCACACATGAGGAAACACAGACAGGGCAAGTAATGAAAGATGTGAAGACAAATTTCCTACATGGACTTTCTTGTTGTTTTTTCTCAAAGATTTCGAATTGTAAATATTCATATTTACTTTAAGAACAATGTCTGCATAGAATAGAAGTTATGCTGAAGATTTCTCCATCTGAAAAATGAATTCATATTCTCCTATTTATAAAGGTTTTGTAAGTTACCATTACATTGCATTTGAGTTGTGAGTGTGGAAACTAAATGCTTGTAAACTGTTGTTGTCCTCTAAGCCTAAAAATCCAGGAAATTCAGTTTTATATTTATTAAGATTCTGTTCAATATTATTAATGCTGTACATTCTGTTCAAGCTGTTCTCAGACTTATTCTGTGTCAGAAAGGTAGACATTTCTTTGTCCTAACCTGCTGGGAAGGTGGCATTATTTTTCTCCAGGAGGTCTCCTGCTGATCTAGGGTCAGTCTGCATCATGGTGAAACCAATAAAAATGACAACTATCATCATCATTTGATATTTTTCAATCATGGCCATAACCTGTACTGTGATGTCGTGCCAAGATTGGACTTAGCTCATCCTGTCTGTGCCTAGCAGCCATGCTAGCATCAGTAAGAAATCAAAAGAAAAGGACAGAAACCTGGTGGTTTTTCATGCATGTTGCACTGAGTGATACAACTGAAGTATTAGGTGGAATAAGTTGAAAACACTTGGTAGATCTCTGGAAACACTCTGATAAACTTACTTGTTCTGAGCTCATATTTAACAGTTCATGTCATCACCCTGCTTAAGTGTATAAAATCATGTAATTCACTTAATACTGAAACTATTAACAGCATAAAACATCACCCAAAGGCCAGATACACTCTGTTGGAACCATAACCCCATTACCACAAATAACACATTACAGTATTATCTATAATAGAATTGTATATATTTATTCTTAGCATGCTGCCCAGGATGCCATGGAAACAGATTCACTCGAAATAGCTTAACAGATTTCAAGCTGTCATCACATGCTTACACATTGCACATTGTGGAACACATTTTAATCCGGTGCTATCCAATACTTTGGCAAGTTCATATCTGATAGAGACCAGAAATAAAGAACAGATTCCTGAAAACAGCAAGTAATTAATAAAGCCACATTTGATAAAGTTTCATATCCAAACTGCATTTCAGCTCATAAAGAGAAGGTAAGTCGTTCATATCAAGCCTTTATTAGAAGTTTATGAAAAAGGGGAAAACCTAGCAGCAACTTGTCTTGAATTAAAAAGTGCTATATGAACTTAATTCATATATGTAACACAATTAATATATAGAAATAAATAAGTTTCCTTTTTTTCACTGTATATGGGATCGATTGAGCACAATCACAAAAGGAAAAGCTGGTCTAAACTCACATTAAGAGGTGTTTTTGTTGCCATTTCTTATAGGCTATGTGTTACTGCGTCCAAAAACCTGACGATTGTGTATTGTGACGCACTCTTCTGTGTAATACAATCATCAGTGTGCAGTAATGACAATGAACCAGCAGAGGGTTTACTTCAGTCACAAAACACAGTCCACTCAACAATCAGGCACCTTATATAATCTAGGTGTGCACCGGTAAAGGGGTGGGATATGCGAGGCAGCGAATGAACAATTAATTCTTTTTGATGGGAAACAGAAAATGTGAGATGTATGGATCTGAGCAGGTATGTCCCTGCTACACAGCAAATATAATTTAGGCATCCTTTGATGAACCTGACTAATTGAGCATCTGCAGAATGTGCTGAACGAACAGGTTTTCCACCTCCTATAAATATAATTAATCAATAAGCTCTGAAGGTGGGGTGGATGCCACTGATTCGGGGCTATTCAACTTAGCAACATCCACTATGCTTCAGGTAAATGGATGTCCCATGTAATGGGCAGACCACTTAGGGGTGCTCCACTAACGGTCAGACTCCGTATCCCTCAACCTTCTAGTTTTAATATAAACTACACAGGATCATATAAAACCATGGAAAAAGTTAAGAGACCACATTCACACACACTCTTTCTTACTGAGGGCCAATCCACATGCAGCCATGTTTATGGGAGGTGGGAGGAAACCAATACAGGCAGAAGGAGAACCTGCAAATATAATAACAAGCTGCACTTTAGTGATTTATTTGCTAAGCCACTTATTCGTTCTACTAGGGTTGTGGGAAACATGATACATGTCTCAGCTGACTTTGGGCGAAGGTGACGTAAACAGCTTACCCATCCATCACAGGGCCAACACAAACATACACACACACACACACACACACACACACACACACACAAAACCATTCACACTCACACCTAGGAGCAAAAAACACACCAGAAGAACAATGCAAACTCCACACAGAAGAACCCTCACCCAGGACTTGAACCCAGAACTGGAACCCTGGACCTTCTTGCTGTGAGGTGGATGTGTCTCCCATTGCACTGCAATCAATGTCTAAAATCATTTAAATTAAGGACTTGCTGATTTGCTTATATGCTTCAGGAGGAGAATGTGACATTGTGCGACAGTGGTGTGGAAGCACACAGCAATGCACAGAGACAGTTCATTTACAGCCTTCAACATTCTTAAACTTCTCATGAGGAAAGTGCTGCAGGAAGTCTGAGGTTATGGTTATACAATATGTCAATAAGAGCCCATTATACAATGTTGTACATTAAACTGCCATTAGTCAATAGGGGCAGACAAATATTTTACTGAAGTTTACACTATTTTCCCCCCGAAAAAAAAGTGTCTGTTAACCCTGCCAGTGTAGCTTGAAAAAAGAAATTCATGATTTTTAAATGATGCCTTATGGCAGGGGTCTTCAATCTTATCTGCAAAGAATTTGTGTGGTGACAGGTTTCAATTAAACCAAATAGTTGACAGTTGACTGAATACCAAGATGAGCTGATTACACAAGTGGCATCAGGTGACTCCTGCTTGGTTGGAATGAAAGACTGCAGACCTGTGTGGGTAAGACTGAAGATGGCAAACAGTTTTAGATATTTGCTGTTGCCAACTTTTTTAAGAATAAAAGTAGTACTTAAGAATAGTGCTTTATCCTGGTCAGGGTTGCTGTGGCTCATGGGTCTATTTCATGAAGAACACATAAGCACATGCATTCTCACACTCAGACCCATATGTACTTATATATCTTTTTCCTTAATCCTACTAGGGTTGCAGGCAGGCTGAAGCCTATCTCAGTCAACTATGGGCGAAGGCGGGGTACACCCTGAACAGCTCGCCAGACCACTGCTGGGCAACACACCCACACGCAACCATTCAGTGTATGTCTTTGGATTTTGACCAAGTCTAGGACCCAAACCCAGGACAATCTTGCTGTAAGTGCCCCCTCCTTGAGGGGTTTGCTTGTTTTAATGATCCTGGGAGCTATGTTGTTATGAGATCTGCCCTGAATACCCCTGGGCTCTGGATGTTGTAGGACTGTCTTGGTTGACACGTCTCTGCAACATCGCTTGGTCATCGGGGGTCGTACCTCTGGATTGGCAAACTGGGGTAGTAGTTCCCCTTTTTAAAAAAGGGGATCAAAGGGTGTGACTATCCAACCGGAAAGTGTCCCCAGGGTCAACCCATAACACACTGGAGGTAATATGTCTCTCAGCTGGATTGGGAAAGCC
>JAOUQZ010000024.1:17144853-17160728 GCA_028564935.1 Neosilurus hyrtlii | reverse complement strand
ACACACACACACACACACACACACACACACACACACACACACACACACACACACACACACAAACACACAAACACAAACAAACAAACATTTTAAAAAATAATAATAATAATGCACCAGGAAACAGACCCAACTGAACTACAAAAACAAAGACTTAAGTCTACTCAAAAAGCTGAGGTCAAATGAGTGAGATGGTGCCAAAATGTATCAAGTAAAATAAATACCACCTTCAAGTGGATGTATAGCCAAAGAAAGTGCAGTGTTAATTTTTTTCCACAATGAAAAAGAAGCTACATTTTTCATTGTATTAAAAATCTAAGGATATTTTCCTGAAAAAAAAAGTTGATGAAAATGTCAGTAAAGGTCAGCGGGATAAAGGCAATCCCCACTCCAACACCAACAACACCACCATCACCACCAAGACTCCACCACATATGTTTCAAATGAATTGATACACATGGTTAGAAAGCAGACATTAAAAAAAAAGGCATGCTCTGCAGCTGATTACCCGGGATTTACACTGAAGCATGATGTCCATACACGATCTCCATAATTCAAAAATGTGTAGAGCTCCACAATTTGTGAGCACGCTTGGAGTACAATTAGGGTATAAAATGGAGGCAGGGTGCATCCAAGAGCTGGGACTTAAAGGAATGTTGCTTCCAAGTTCAAGATCCCCTACGATGGCACATCAAGGTCTGTTACGCTCTGTTAAGGTCTGTTAAGCTCTACTATGATTCCCACATTCTATCACGATTTGCATGAAATCATAATATATCGTAATAATCGTGGCAAAATTTTTGACAGTCAAAAGCGATCATTCACCAGGTTCCCTTAAGATCATCATGAATCCACCAAGTTCCCCCATGCTCATCAGGACTCTCAAATAGTGGAGGTCGTGGACATCATGGCCCAGAGTAAATCCAGGGTTATTCTGCATGCCGCATTAAGTACATTCCGATGGTCCATTAAAGAAAAAAAGAGAAATGAATGCATTTACCTTTTGGAAAACCTAAAAATGTCATCTGGGTAGAAAAGGAAACTGTTGAAAAAATTTGGTGTTTTTTTCCTTCTTTTTTTTTTTTTATTTAGCTTAAAAGCCTGTTGTAAAAATAAATAAATTCATTCATTAATTAAAAACCCAACAAGTAATTAAATATGATTAAAAGGGTTATTTATTTTTGTTAATAAAAAAGACTGAAAAAAATACAGTGAATACTGCCAGTGGGTCATGAGATCTTGCCTGGATTGACCTTCAGATTTTAAGAGGATTGATTATGTCAGAGGGATTGCTAACTTGAGCCTAATTTCTTTAATTTATCCTAATTATTACATTTTAATTACCTGACATTATTTTTGTCATAAACAAATAAAACAAATACATAAATGCATGGATTGCATGGTAGATGCTTTGGTAAGGATCTGAAGTGAAAGTGGAGAATATGCATGGCCATACATTGACACAAAGCAGATACAAATGGTGGAACAGGGTCATGGCTCTGCTGTGTTAACTATAAAATACAATACACAAATATATATACACACACACACACACAGAGATGGTCCTCTTGAGCAAACAGTGCCAGAGTGGCATAGGAGTTTAGCTGTGTAAACAGGTAATGAGCAGTGAACAGTCTCAGGAGAAATTGGTGTGAATGTTATGGCTTCTTCTCTTTCAGTTTGTCCTGTATCTTCTTTGGCTCATCGAACTGTATTAGTCTCAAAATGTCTTTGTTGTCCATCACTCCCTGAATGAACTCACCCTCTGCAATCTTATCTGCAAAGCCAATGAAAGATTGGGAGGACATTACATTCTCATTACTGAATAACATTCTAATAAAAACAATGTCTTTCTTTTTTAACATTTTTAATTATCTGACTTACAATACAACCTTTTTGTTGTAAATGTTTTAGTGTTTCGTGCTTTCCCCAAATTGACAGTAATATAATATAATATAATATAATATAATATAATATAATATAATATAATATAATACGATATAATGAATTTAGTGTTATTCAGACGTATTATTTTTATATATTTTTTTGTAATTACCATTGTCTTTCTTTTGGAAAAAGTTCCATATTTTGTCTGCTCTCTTTTCTGGTGTGTTTTCATCCTCTGGAAGTTTTTGCTGGTCCTCAACAGAAATCATATTAAAAATTGCCTAGATTTAGGCAGAATCAAGAATAAATTATATAAGTATCATTTGAAATAAATAGATAATGGGTTGTAATAACTTAAACAAAATGCAAAAGCCTTATACACTTACATATCATACCATACATAACCACAAAGTCAATATTGTCAAGAGTAAAGTATATGTTTATACACTGCAGTCCTCTTGGACTAAAGTAAAATATATATCTGTACTATGTATATACATACACACCTTCACAATGTCCTGAACTTCATTTTTGCTGATGGTTCCGTTTCCATCAACGTCATACAGAGCAAAGGCCCACTCAAGCTTGTGCAGAGTTTTGCCTGAGGAAGTTAAATGCAGTGCAATTATGTATTCCTTAAAGTCCAGTGTGCCATCAGCATTGAGATCAAAGCTACGGAAAACGTGCCGTGCATACGCAGTGGGATCAGCATCAGGAAAGAAGCTTGCATAGATGCCCTCAAACTGTTCCTTAGTTATTCGCCCACTGGGACACTCTTTCAGGAAGGTGGTGTACCAGGCACTGAGCTCAGCTTCACTGTATTTGGTGTTCATTTTTAAATCCTCCAAAATCTCCTTAGACAAAGCGCTGCTTTTGCTGTTTCCCATTTTGTATTTTTTTAAACCTATATCACCACCTTCTGTTGCTTTTGCTTTCTTGTGACAGTTATCTTGTGGTTTTGGCTGAATACTCAGTTAGAACTTCTTTTTTGTTCTACCTGACAACTCCCACTCATCTACTTTCTCGAAGGGATTATCTCTTTTTATACTCAGGCAGCTCCTGATAGGGATTATTTAGCTACGTCACACAACAGTAGTGGCTTAAATGGCAGCGCAACTGTTAAGTATAGTGAATCATCATCTTTTTCTCAGCATCACCCAACTCACATCCAACACTGGAGTACAGTTCATACTGACCTCAAAGCTGAGTAGCATCATGAAGAAGCATTTGGTTCTGTCCAATTTCCACAGTTATAGTTGATTTTTGGGTTATAGAGGAGCACCGTAGTCATCAAAGATTATCTGGATGGTTGCCCCATGTCCACACCACAGGAAACTATAAGACTGGCGCATCACTGAGTCGATGCTGATTGGCTGTTGTGTATCACTCAATTGCATGTGTACCTGTGGCAATAAAAAAAAGTGATTTATTATTAATAATGAAACTCAAACCCAAAAAATAGTAGCTCATCTACCACCACTTAGACTCACACAGAATAAAAACACAGTCTAACTCAAGTAGGCAGACAAGCTTTCATTGAGTAAAACACCACCACACATTAATGGAAACATGGAACATGATCTCGTTAAATGGATAATTACACTAACAAAAAAGGTGACAGAAATGAACACAGAAAGCAGCTAGTGAAAGGTTGTAAAAAGAAAACTCACTGTTAACCTTTCCTGTATTTGCTATAGACCATAGTCGGGAAATGTAGGGGAGACTGGTTTATTTGTTTCCTCCAGGGCTAATTCAGCCCTTAAAGGAGCTGCGCTACTCTTATAACACAAGCCTTAGATACCAATTAATAGAAATATCTATTAGGGGCACCTCCTTTAGGCAGAACCATATTTTTATTTTAGCTGGAGTTAGAATTCAAGCAATCCCATATGTTTTATTTCAATTGTCCAGCATATGTGATGATCCCTGGAGTTATATTCATAAGATTCTTCTAAGGCATACAGAATATGTTTGTTTTAACCTGTGCCATAACACTATTTTTTGTAAAAGCAGTTTAGAAAAGAAAGCAGACTGGAAAGCAGCAAAGCAGACTAAAGTCAGACTGTACACACTATGAGGCTACTCGTTTGTATTCAACAGCTACGCTGACCTCATATCCAAGGAAGGACAGGCTAGACCTAGCCTTAGTTAAAATTCAGGTCTGGCTTACAATCACAGTGGATGACAATGTGAAGTAGAAATATGTAAATGGATTTCTAATTGGGTTCAAGTAAGAGAATTTAAGTCTAAAATAAACTAAGGTTATAACAAGGTATGTCTCAGTGGTTAAGGAAATGGGTTTCTGATCCGAAGGTCGGGGTTTAATCGCCAGAACCACCACTGCTGGTCCCCTGAGCAAGGCTCTTAACCTTTTTTTCTGTTGTATAAATATGACAATTTTAAGTTGATATGGATAAGAGCAAATGCAATTAATGTGATCATTTCTACTCGTACATTTTCTATGGACACAAATATACATCTATTATCACCTTTTACCCCATAAACATGCTTTTTGTTCCTTAATTTGTACTATGGTGAAATGAATAGGAAACATTTTGTGCTAGTTGCAATTAAAAGGCCTTATGTACGGAATGTAATGGAAAACTTTTACAAATTACCTGAAAATGTGAGAAAACATTTTCTAGGATAAACACATAGGTAACATGTCCTTAGAATTGTTTAGGGAACAGTTTATATGACAAAAAGTGAATCATTAGTTGGCTATCTTAGAGATAATTAAAAAAAATTATGTCTGGTGAAATATACTAATAAAGTATAATATAATAAATAATTATTTGTGAGGGGCAAGGTGGATGTCACTGAATAGTCCTCAAGATGTAACTATGTGTGGAGTGACCTCCGCCTGTGGCGAACTAACTGTTTGAGTGTATACGTATATATTACAGCGGTCATTATTTCATGGCAAAGTCAAAGTCCTGACCTTCCTGAATCTAATAGAAAGGTTGTATGAGCAGTTCATGTGATGAAACCCACCAACATTCTAAAGTTGAACCTGTTCTATACAGAGGAATAGATTAAAATCCCTTCAAGTTAATGAACAGGATCAACAGTTACCACAAATGATTAGTTACAGTTAATACTGTACAAGTGGACTTGAAAGCAAAGGTTTACATACTTTTATGACTCACATATATGTAATATTTAAAAAAAAATCAAGTTTAATATTTGTGTATTATTTGTTTAATTGGGTTTTGTTTATCTACTTTTATCACTTGTGTGAAAATCTGATGATGTTTTACATCATATTTATGCAAAAATATAAAAAACTTTTTAATTTTTAAGCACAATTGTACTTGAGTACCTAAAAAACAAACTATAGTAAATCAAGATTTTATAGTTTTTTTTACATATTTTAACTATTACAGGACAGGTGAACTCTGTGCATGCCAAGCACAGCTAAGCACTCTGTAGCTAACAGAAACAAAAGTAAACTGTGCTCAGTAACAGTGTGTTTTTAACCTATTCAATGTTTTAATCAACATTATATTAAAATGCAAGAAAAGCAAACTAACAATAGATATTTATGGTTTATTTTTCCATTTTTAAAGTATGATAATGATGACACCCCCCATCACCCCCGACCCCCCACCTGCTCCAAGTGACTGTGCAATACTCTGAATGTCATTTGAATACCCCACAAAACAGACCAATCAGATTACTCCATTCCTGTGTAGTATAAACTAATGTCCATTGACCAGATATATTGAACTGATGCTGCTTATGCAAAATTAGAGAGAATTAGATTGCGTGACTTGGTCCTCTGCTGTCCTTTCATTCATCACTTAGTGTAAATTATAAGACAGATAAGCATGTGGTTTGTTGGGCTTATAATACCCCTTCTCCTCATTGCCTAATATTGCCTACATGTCAGAGAGAAGTGTGTTGTGCTGTTAACCAGTTTAAAGCTAAAAACAAATCTGACAAAAAGCCGAACTACTTACTTTTTTTGCTCTTTTCAGTAAGCAGGTGACCACTATTTACTTAAAACATTTCCTACAATGTATCAAATATCTTTGATTAACAGGTTTAATGAATAATGCTGCAGTAGATTAGACTCCCAACTCTATAAATATAATGCTTCAATCAACTGAATAGAATATATGTGAGTGTTTTTTTTCCCCTTTGTTGCCATATGCTTCCCTTATTTAATGTGTATTCAACCTGAAGGTTGATTCACTGTCTCTGTGCTTGACACTTCTTATCTGCGTCAGGAGCCTTGGCGTCACTGTATAAAGGAAGTAGGCTTATGTCTGATGCTGAACCTCTCATGTTCAATGGAAAATGAAGTCATACATATGTCAGATGCAGGTCATCACAACAAAAATGATCCCACCATGAAATGTGGACTTGATTGCATATCAGTATCTTGCATGCAGTTTAAATAATTTCACAAAGAGGAGGAAACTGGTGACATCCAAGAATGGGATCTTAGCTTTTTGCAGGAGTTCTCTGACAGGAATGTCATTATTTTATTAATTTATTCATTCATTCATTCATTCACTCATTTGCTGAACCACTTAATCCTACTAGGATTGCGGGGAGGCTGGAGCCCATCTCAGGCAAATCTGGGCGAAAGTGGGGTACACCCTGAACAGTCAACACATACACACACACACACACACACACACACACACACACACACAACCATTAACACTCACACTCACTCACAGAAGCAATCTGGAACAGCCAGTTAGTCTAATGTGCATGTCTCAGGACTGTGGGAGGAAACCGGAGTAACCACAGGAAATCGATGCAAGCACAGGGAGAACATGCAAACTTCAATCCCAGGACCATCTTGCTGTGTGGCGGATGTGCTAACCAAGCATAGCATGCCCCCTTGAAGCATTTTAATATTTCAAAAATTTCACTGCAACATATTTCTTTGCCACCTCGAGGTTTTCACTATAAAATTTGATTCCTAATACAAATTTTCACCTACCTGCACCCACCTCTTTAAAGTGTTATGTTCTATAAACCTTTTGGTATAACAGTATGACTTGTCTGTTACAGTTATCTGTCATCTAGAGAATCTATCATTCATGAATCTATCATTCAGAGCAATGTTCAATTTTGTTTTATCTCATTTATACGACTGAGCAGTTGGGGGATAAGGGGCTTGTTTAAGGGCGTGATAGTGGCTGCTTAGTGGTACTGGGCTTGAGCCCCCAACCTTCTTATCAGTAATCCAGAGCCTTAACCACTGAGCCTCCACTGAAACTACACACTTCCTCACTAATATCGCAAAGTTATTATAGATCAGAGGTTTCTAGGCACAAGCTCCAACAGTACCAAACAGAAACCTCTTTAAGAAAGGTTTAGGTCGCTTAAAGCTAAACAAGCCAAAAAAAGCTATTCTACTTGGTGCAGAGATAATACTTATAGACATGCTGGCATATTGTAGAAATATATTTGCTTAGTCACATGTCTATCTTTCTACAAAGAGTGAGTAATTGTAGCAGAAGAGGTAAGTAACAGAGTAGAATTAGGAAGAAGTTAACTTTTTTTCATACATTATAAACTAATATTTAAATAATTATTAGCATACCATTTGACTGCTAATTTTGATTTGAAATTTCTAATTAAAAGCATAAAAAACCCTCCACAAATCTCGCTCAAATTCTTTCAAATAGCATATATACATATAATTGATACACATTAAATACTTGTTCCAGTTTAACAGCCATCTGGAATATGTCACCCCTGAAGTGCTGTTAATCACATTCTATTTTATCGTACCGTTAAAAAAAGAGCCAGGGGTTAAGCAGAGGCAGTCTGACTGGCGTTTTGCTGCATCTTAAGCACATATTGTGACAGCGGCTGTAATACCGTTCGCATGGCAGGCAGGAGATCATATGTTTATAACTAAAGGGGGTATTATGCAATGCCAGCTGGACCAGCTGCTCCGCTATCCTGCTATCTCAGCTAACACTGAGCACCTACTGATGCAGCACAGACAGAACTGCACGTTTTTTTTATTTTTTAAATGGCACATTTTAGTTTACATAGAATCACATAATTGAACAAAATGCTAAAGCACAAGGTGCACATGAAGGAAGCTTTAGGTCTGGGAGTGATTTTGGTCTAACTCTGCTGTCTTAGCTAAAGATGCAGGGATTTGTGCTGTAATCGGATTGGAGTGGGGGTAGTGCTTTTAGTAAAAAAGACCATCCTGTTTATTCCTTCCATCTCTCATTTTTAGGCTTACTAATGAAACAAGCACATCTTAATTAAATAGTCATTTGACACTCTTAGAGACAGTTGTTGTTTCGGGGGGTTTTTAACCACTGAACAACACTGCACTCTTGTGGAAAGTATTATGATCAACATGGACACTGCAGTACATTGTGTGTGTATGTTGACACAGGACTGGCAGGTCACTTTTCAGCCTGCGGTCATTATGGGTCCAGAAGGCTGGAAACCCAAAACCTGGGACTACAGCCAGTCCTATCTGTGAGTAAAATTCATTTATGTGGAGGATGCAGGCTCATAATTAGCAGCATACTTGGTTTCATGTCAAGAAAGAGCACTACAGCTGCAATTTTTGCCTTGAGTATTGAGGAAGAAATACATAGAAGTTGCACTGTGTGTTTGTGGACCTAGAAAAGACTTATGCCATGGTATGGAGAGAGGAGTTATTGTACTGTATGAGTAAGGAGGGTGGTGAAGAATATGGATGAGCATAGTATGACAGTGGGAGTGGGACAGTGTGCAATTGAAATGATGAACAGGTTCAGGGTTGAGGTGGGATTGCATCAAGGATTGCTTTGAGCCATTTCTTGTTTTCAGTGGTGACGGACAGGTTAACGGATGAGGTTAGATAGGAGTCTTCATGGACTGTGATGTTTGGGGATCAATCAGTTAATTAATTAATGTTTATTTGTATTCTATTTTTCATACAAACAGAAAGTAACACAAAGAAGAAAGTATAATAAAGTGCTTTACATCATAAAAATTATATTTGGTTCGCCCTTCGTGGCAGGTTTTCTTTTCTACCTCGTTTTGTGTTTGTTCTGTTTGTGGCTCTCTGAGCCCGTGCTTGTTGTGAGACAATAAAACCCACTGGAATATATCCTTCTTGTCTCCGGAAGTCATCATAACAGAAGGCTATACTGAGACAGACAGAATGGAGGCCATGCCCACTTTACCTCTGGACGTGTTCCAATCTCTCGTGGAGGAGGTACGGCATGCCCTCTCACCTCTGGAGGCACCCTCCGCGAGGCCGGTGCTTGCAACTCCCGTAGAAGGTCCCATTATCAACCCCTCACTCTACTCCGGAGATGCTGACAACGGTGAAGGACTTCTTCTTCAGTGCTCACTGGTGATCATCCACGGGCAACTTCAACCCCGGGGACCGGTGTTGCAAACTCCAGCTCAAGCTCCACCGCTGCCCGACATCCTTCTCCGTGCACTCCATAACCGGAGAACCGTAAGAGAACAGATCTTTCCTGGTACTTGAGAAATCACAAGCAGACATCATCCTTGGTCAGCCATGGCTCGTGCTCCATTCACCGACAATTTCCTGGGCCACCGGTGAAGTCCTGAAGTGGGGAAAAGGGTGCTTCCAGCAATGCTTCCCACAGCTCCCACAAAGAACCCTTCAGGACCACTTCGACATTGGTACTACCACCATCGAGAGCCTCGCAGCCCAGACTACCATAATGATCCCGGAGGAATACTCCGATACTGAGATGTTTTCAGTCCAGGGCACCCTGCTGGATTACCACTCCACAGACCTTGGGACTGCACCATCGAGCTGGTACCTCGTGCATCGGTCCCTAAGGGGCAAGTATACCATATATATATTATATATGCCATGGAGGAATACATAAAGGAGGCACTACAACAGGGCTATATTCAACCATCCACCTCACCAGCGGCCTCCAGCTTCTTCTTTGTTGCCAAGAAGGAAGGGGGCTTGTGACCTTGCATAGATTACCGGGCACTTAATCAAGTCACTATCAAGTTCTGGTACCCATTACCACTGGTTCCTGCAGCCCTAGAACAGCTCCGTGGGGCAACCATTTTCAGTAAGCTGGACCTCCGTAGTGCCTATAACCTGGTGCGAATCAGTTCCGGAGATGAGTGGAAGACGGCGTTTATTACACCCAGCGGTCACTATGAATATCTGGTCATGCCGAATGGACTAGCTAACGCTCATTCCGTGTTTCAAGGGTTCATGAATGAAATCTTCCAGGATATGCTGGATCAATACGTGTGTATATCGATGATATCCTCATCTACTCTCCAGACCTTTCCACCCATGTTTGGCATGTAGCCAAGGTGCTCCAGCGTCTATGCCACCATGAACTGTTCCTGAAAGCCGAGAAGTGTTCCTTTCACCAGGTGACTATCGTTTCTGGGCTATGTAATAACTCCACACGGAGTCTGGGTGGAGGAAGATAAGGTCAAAGTTGTCCAAACCTGGCCCAAACCTGAGACGGTGAAAGCCCTGCGAAGATTCCTCGGATTTGCCAACTTCTATCGCCGGTTCATCAGGAATTTTAGTGTCTTGACAGGTCCACTGACCAAACCCAAGACCCTCACCTGGAACGACACAGCCAAGCTTGCTTTCCAACGCCTCAAAGGAGCATTTCCCGTACTCCATCATCCAGATGCCACTAAACGGGGTCACGGAACACCAGAGCTGATGCCCTGTCCTGAATCCACGACCCCGATGAAGCATCGGACGAACCAACCACATCTTTCCTCTCAAAGTCTTCATCAATGCCATACAGTGTGACCTGGAGGAACAAATCCGAACTTTCCTGGAGTCGGATCCGGCACCACCAGAAACACCACTGGGGAATCAGTATGTGCCCAGGGACCTCCGACTTTCCCTGCTACAGGCAGTACATTCCACCCCAGGTACAGGTCACCCAGGGGCTATGGCTACTCTCTCCCTCCTCCAGGAGCGCTATTGGTGGCCCGGGATGTCCACCCCGACCAAAAGGTTTGTTGCCGGATGTGAGGCATGCAACATCTCAAAAACACCTTAACACCTCCCAACTGGGAAGCTCCTTCCTTTGCTCATACCTCGACATCCATGGTTTCGTCTGGGGCCATTTTTCAAAGGAGTGTAAGTTAATCCCCCTCAAGTCCCTTCCAACAGCAGCGGAAATGGCCAGGACCCTATTTGAGCACGTTTTCCGCAACTTTGGGCTACTGAAGAGAGGCCCACAATTCACATATCACTCACCCCTAGTTTCTCCATCCACAGAGTCGGGCAAGGCAACAGAACCCCCTCCGCTGCTGGCAGTGGAGGAAGAACCAATTCACGCCATCTGGGGTCTCCTGAACTCTTGCCGGCGCCATGGAAAGATGGAATATCTGGTCGACTGGGAAGGAAATGGTCCTGAGGAATGATTCTGGGTCCCCCGCATGGACATCTTGGACCCCAGCCTAATGGAGGAGTTCCATCGTCTACACCCCAGCCGACTAGCACCTCGACCCAGGGGTCGCCCACGGTGCCAACAGCCCAGGAACCCCAGAACAGCCCGTGGAAGGGGGGGGTACTATTACGTCCAGAGCTAACTCTCTCCCCAACTCTCAGCACACTCCCCCAAGTACTAATCGTCATCACCTGCACCTCATTCCTGGATCTAATTAACTCCACTATATAAACCCCCGCTAGATACACTTTAGTGTTTAGCCTCGTTGGAGATACATGTACATCTTTCTAGGTTTTTGGACTCACCTCAGCTTCCCCGTTCTGCACTCGTTACAACCTCTCCCAAGTTCTCCCGGACGCTTCGTGTCAGTATCTGCTGTGTTTGTTGGTTTTGGTTCGTTCCTCATGGCAGGTTCCCTTTTCTACCCCGTTTTGTATTTGATTTGTTTGTGACTCTCTGAGCCCATGTTTGTTGTGAGACAATAAAACCTGCTGGAATATATCCTTCTTGTCTCCGGAAGTCATCATAACAGTGGTGGAGAGGTGAAGAAGCTATTGCAGGCACGGTTCAATTACTGAACTTGAAATTATTATTTATTTTATTTTTTTTTAAATACTGTATTAATCCCACAATGGAAAATCTTGCCTCTGGATTTAACCCATCCACATACAAAAAACAGTGAGCACACACTCAGAGCAATGGGCTGCCACACATTGGGGCACCTGGAGAGCAGTTGGGGGTTAGGTGCCTTCCTCAAGGGCACTTCCGCCATGAAGGTGGAGGAAGGGAAGGTGCAATTCACCCCCCCCCTCATTTTCCTACTGAATTGGGAATCGAACCAGCAACCTTTAGGTCCAAAACCTGCCTCTCTAACCATTAGGTCACGGCTGCCTAATTTCAAAAAGGAATACCAGAAATATCCTAAGGTATAAAGAGTTTATTGAGTCCTGAGAAGTTGGAAAGTGCTTGTTTGTCATGGGAACTGAAACAAAAACCTATCAAAGCTCTCATAGACATGGATGAAGATTAAATAAAAGGGCATTTCAAAGGGAAAAGGGAATTTCAAAGTTTTATTTGCTTGATCCGTACAAATAAATTTTAGCCCTCTGTCTTTTTGCGCTAACCTCACCGTTGTCTCGACCTCTACTAAAGACCTTGGATTAAGATTTCTCTGTGCAGAACTCATGCTCAGTTAATAAGCACTTTATCTTGCTCATTCACCTCCTCCAGGTTGGCATGGGCCTCCTTTGCAACCTGCATGGCCACATCTGTCACTGCCCACAATCACTATACCAAAACCTTGCTCCAATTCAAGTTCAATTGGAAGAGCATTGAAAACAACCTGGATCTCCTGGAACTGCATGTTCCCTTAGGATTATAAATTACTGCACTGAGAATGTGACCACAAAAAAGACAATGCTTATAGCATGAGATATGATGCCTTCAAGTTAGGAGATCAGCAGGCTTTTAAAGAGGCACATCGGGCCCTGCAAAGAGGTATCAAAAAAGTGAAGTGCAAATATAAAAAACTCATCAAGGAGCACTTTGACGAAAACAACACTAGGAATATGTGGAATGGCATCAAGACACTCACTGACAAAAACAAATAGACTCAAGAACAGCTTTTACCAACAAGCTGTTAAACATGCAACCCCACCACCACCACCGTCACACACACTGGCTGAATAACCATCATTCAGATCATCTTCCTGGACAGTGCACTATTACTTTTCTAAGTGCAATACTCATGTTTAAGTGCAATACTTATTTTTAAGTGTTAGTGCAATACTCATGTTTAGAGCTGGTCTCGAACATCATATAACATTTTAGCATCATGCATCTTATGATGAAAAGGCTTTACCTCTTAAACTGTGTATACCATACACCTTTGACATATCAGGCACCCTTCTGTGTATGTGTATATGTGGATAGATGTATACGTTTATGATAGATTACACAATTTCCTCAGTGATCAATCAAGTATTTTGATTCTGATGATTCTGAAGTGTGAATATGTGGATAGAGATATATGTCTGAATGTGTGAATAGACTTATATATCTGTAAATGTGTGTATATGTGAATAGATGTATATGTGTTTGCATATATAGGATATATGTATGTATATGTGTATATGCACATATATAGCTTAGTGTAGTTACCTTAGTTGTCTTTTGTGCACATTTTGTGCACAAAAGTCCTGCTTGTCTTCCCCATAGGTGGAAAGTAAGTGCAATCTTGGTGTAGTACATGAGTATATGGTTCACTGTAATTGTACACTCTGAGTATAATAATTCAAATCAATTTAATTCAGTTTTATTTGTATAGCAATTTTTATAATTGACACAGGCACAAAGCAGCTTTACATAGTAAAAACAAATGTGGTAAAGAATTTTAAATTTCTCTACAAACCCTACACATCCCCATTAGAAAGCCTGTGATGACGGTGGCGAGGTAAAACTCCCTCGGTCAACATAAGGAAGAAACTTTGAGAGGAACCGTACTCAGGGTGAAACCCATCCTCGTATGGGTAAAAACAGATAAAAATACAAACCATGTAGCAGAAGCTTCACTATAGTGTAACATACAGCCTAGTTGGTTATTTTATAACTGTAATGGTAATTGTAGTTCTAAATCATTTTAGTAAAAGAGTTTAAATTACCAGCAGTGAAAAGTCATCACAATTTCTGAGAGTGTATTAGGGTCCTTATGGATCATCATTAGTAACACATCAGGATGGATCATAGGATTCAGAGGTTGGAAGGATCAGGATCACTAGTACCTCAGAAAAAACACATCAGCAAGTCATTTCAATAATATAGAAACTTTAAATAACAAAGATTTTTAAATTTTACAACTGATGTGCCACTGATTTATAGATTAGAAAATGTAGTATCATGGTTTCAGCAGACTTGAATTAGTCTACACACTCTCCAGCAGTTCCCATGCCGCTCTCAATCTCCGGACTTCTGAATTCGGTGTCACATGACCTTAGTACACCTATCAGCTCTCACGCTGATGAGGACGCCATGCTTTGAAGACACTCAAGTTCAATGTCTTGTATTGTTACTGTGTTCTTTCCAGTGTGCCTTTGATCTCTGTGTTTGTTATTCTACGTATGATTTCTGTTTGCCCTCTCCTTTTTGACTTCGTGCCTTGTCTCTGACATTGATCTCCAGTATAAACTTTGCCCATTTCATGATATACTATTCTGTTATTCCTACACTCTGTTGTGGTCTGATCGCCTGACCTCTGCTTGTCTACTATTTCTGTGCAACAGAAAAACCTGTGAAAAACCTGTGCAACCCCTTTTTTAAAAATCTTTTAATATGCGAAGTGCATCTATCTCCTTATCTGCCATGAAGCAACCTGACATGCAGACTTTACTGTTAGATAATAATATTATTATTAATAATATTAAATAAAAGAGCAGTGGTGGCCCGGTGATAGGGTGCTGGCTTACTGTTCCAAAAGTTAAGGGTTCAAGCCCCACTATCGCCAAGTTGTCACTGCTGTCCCCCCCAGTGCAGTATGTAAAAGAACCATTGCTGTCATTTGTAAAGAATAGGCTATTGGGTTGCCATCAGTGCATTTCTGCCCTACAATGGCCTGGCGAGCTGTCCAGGGTGTACTCTGCCTTCGCCACTGGTAAAAGCAAATATAAAATATAAATTCAGTAAATTCATTATTTTTGATTAGGTAAAGACTCAATATGACATTTTTATCATCTTAGCTAATAAAAACTGAGGTGATAAAAATGCATGTGAATTTAAATATGTACATAAACTGAAAATTAGTGATAAATTATTCATTGATTAAACAAACTTAACTATCATTATTACAGTGACCAATTTTTAAGATTTATTGTTAATTTATTGTAAATTGAAAGGTAAACCCTGCATTGGCTTCAGTCACATTTGTTTCTGTTACAATATAACCACTTAGAATTCAAATGCGTGACATAAATTCATGTTTATTTCACGTTGTAATACATTAGAATCCGGGAAGAGTAAAAAAGAGTATGCAGATGTAGTGTGTTTTGTGCTGATAACAGTTTTTTTTTTCTCTCTCTTTTTTCTATGCAGGATTACTTCACTTAAGTGTATGGGGCAACTGCCCCTCAATGAGGTGGTCCTGCAAGTGTTGCAGTTTCTCCTCGCCGAACTAACGCACACTTATTGTTTTTCTTAATGTTTTCATGTTCAGATTTCGATTGCTTGTGCAGACACTAGTTTTGTATTTTCTGATCTGGAACAAACGTGCAGTTAGGAGATTTCACTCATTTTTGAACGTTTTCATGTTCAGACTTTTCCAATGCTCTGTTTGGAGGAATATTAATGTATGTTATGTCATAAAGAAATCAGCCAGTGAGGAGAGTGGACATTTCATTTTATGTATGTCCCATTTATTGCAACAACTCTGTACATTTACTCAGAATGGACTGTGTTGGACTCAGAGTTAGTTTCTTCCCAAAGGAAGGATGCTCCACATTTTATGTTTGAGATGTTGTGATTTTACTTTGTGTGCAGCCCCAAACAAGTGTGTTAGAGGGTGTAAAGGCTATTTTTGTTTGTTTACATATC
>JAOUQZ010000024.1:17120731-17131115 GCA_028564935.1 Neosilurus hyrtlii | reverse complement strand
CACACACACACACACACACACACACACACACACACACACACACACAGGTTTTCATTCTCTTCTCTTCTTTCTAATTTTTCCTACTGCAGTTTTTTGTACCAGCCTGTAACATCATTTTCTAAATTCAGATGGTTCTTTCCCAAAATATAAATAATATCTTACTGAATGTACTCTGGGCGGTACAGTGGCGTAGTGGTTAGCACGTCTGCCTCACAACAAAAAAGTCCCCGGTTTGAGCTTGGCAAGGACGAATCTGTGTGTAGTTTTCATGTTTTCACTGTGTTTGCATAGGATTCCTCCGGTTACTCCGGTTTTCTCCCATAGCCTAAAGACATGTACATAAGGATAACTGGCTGTTTCAAATTGCCCCCAGGTGTGAGTGAGAATTGGTGTGTGTGTGTGTATGTGCTGGCCTTGTGATGCACTTGCGGGCTATTCAGGATATACCCCACCTACACCCAGAGTCGGCTGGGATAGGCTCCAGCCTCCCCTTGACCCTAGTAGGAAAAAGTATTTCGGCAAATGAATAAATGAATAAATAAATGAATGAATGAACATCATAAATACAAGTGCATTTCTATAAATGCAATTCTCACATTCTTATTCATGAATATGTACCAACCTCATATTTGGACTGTTGCCAAACAATTAAGAAAAAACTTCCTGTTCACATCACGCAGCATCCTATTTGTTGCGTCTCAACCCAGCCGCATGTGTATCATACTGAAATAGTGTGCATCCTATTTAAAATTGTATTTACATCTGTTTAGAACACAATATCTGTTCATTCTGAATAATGTATTCAATTACATTTTTAGTATGTTGGCATTAATCAGCTCATTTTTGTTAAAAGTATTCCAACCCTAATCTCAACCTTTATCAACATTTCGTATGAATTTACAGATGTCTGATCAAATTGGATTTGTTATGTAATACATTTCTAGCACAGCATTTTTGAAACCAGTGCTACCAGCTATGTGAATTTTACAAGAGGAGAGTCAATAAATGTGATTTTTGCAAGTGATTGATTATGGGTACAACAGTCAGCTTTTTTCATTCCTAAAACAGTACAGCTATCAGACAGTACTGGCTATTATGTGATTCTGATTTAGTACTGATGACTATCAATAATTGATCCTGACATTATTTATTTCAGTGAAATATATTGGAAAAATTAATCATTAAGGCATTTGAGCCAGTAATGTCTCTGAGGTATTGGATCAGGGCATCCCCTTTTAGGATGGCTTCATCAGACAAGATAAAGTGTCTTAGTAATTTAACTGATTTACACACGTTAATATGCTAGATGTCAGAGCGCAGAGGTATATGTGAAGGTTAGGGGTAAAGAAATGGCATGCAAACATTAACACACCAAAATCTACAGTATAAACCTAATAACTGCTGAGGCTACTCCCTGTTAATATGCCTAGGTTAATATGCCCTAAATTTATTTTCTGTTTTATAAAAGACCAACATTGGCAAAATTTTTATTTAAACTGTTTGTTTTGTTATTAATACACTATTAAATATTTTTAATACACTGGGTCAGTAGAGTGAGTATTAAGATAAAACATTTATATCAGTTTAAATAGTATGTTGCCAATACCTGCCTTAGGTATAGTTTATCAGTTTATCAGAGAAAAAGGGAGGGCAGCACAGTGGTGGTTATCATGTCTGCCTAAGAGCAAAAAAGTCCCCAGTTTGCATGTTCTTCCTGTGTTTGAGTGGGTTTCCTCCAGGTTCTTTGGTTTCCTCACACAATTCGAGTGAATTTGAGTGGGTTTCCTCCAGGTTCTTCAGTTTCCTCACACAATCCCTTAAAAATCTACTCAAAAAAAATGAGTGTGACTGATTATGTGTGTTGGCCCTGCATTGGTCTGGCGAGCTGTTCAGGGTGTACCCTGCCTTCACCCAGTGTTGGCGGAGACAGGTTCCGGCCTCCCTGCATCCCTAATAGAAATAAGCGGTTCTGTAAATGAGTGAGTGAGAGTAAAATGGAGACTTAACAAAGGAAAGTATAACACATTATCATCAAGTGAGTCATAACCAGAAAACAGAGAAGGTGTAAATTAATGGTTCGACTCATCAGGACAGAAAGCATCATAAGATTTTGCAAGGAAGGACGGAAACAACAGAACAAAAATATAGATAGTAAGACACGAAACAGGTGAACCCATTAGGGTAATCAATCAGTGTCATTACAGGGGCAAGGACAGGATCTAAACAAATCAAAATCAAAAGTACCTTATTGCAAAAGCACATAAAGCAAAATTCAAATTAAAAATACATAAAAGTGCTGAAAGGAAGAATTTATGACATCCTGTTCTGATCATGGTTTAGAGTCAGTGAACCCAATAATGCAGGATCAGGGTTACTTTCCATGGGCACATTTCTGTTTCCTCTGAAAATTTAATAAGGCATTTTTTTCTTGGAATTATTAAATTCTCAAAATTTTAAACATTAAACCAAACTACCACGGGTCATGATTACTGTTCTTTATTTCAATGTGCTTGTGTAACTACGATGTGTAGGTATGTCTTTGCCATTGTTGGTTATCAGTGACACACATGTTGTTCCTGGGGAAGGAACAGATGTATAAACACTTCAAGCATCCTTTTTCCTGAGTGTGACTTTTACACAACCACCAACAGCGTGGAAAAACGTGTATTGTCGCTAGTCATATAAAAGCTGCACTGTGACCAAACACATTGGTGAAAATGCTTCCTTTTAAGACCCAACTAAGTGAGCACACGCTGTGTAAAGTCTGTCAGCATCATCCCTAGAACTGCTGAGCCATCTGCAACCACACAAGCCTTCAAATCCAACTGTGTACATTTACATTTTTTTCGTCGTTTCAGTTCCATGCTATTACAGACAGTTTCATTTTAGCAATTTAAAGAGTTAAAGCTTCTGCATAAGGGTGCAGACTGTGGTCTTACTGGTGGACCAGACAACCTGCTGAGTAGTCATCGGTGCTAAACAAACAAAAAGAAAGAAGTTCCACACCACTGTTATTCCACTGTTCTTACCACATCATGCATAAGGGATATTTACCATAGTTTATCCTTTTTTTACCCACAATTTCGGGGATTAAGACTTTAGACAGCATATCAACATCGCCCTTTTCTATCAGTGCTTCTCATGTTTCCTTTTGCAGGATATGGGGCTTTTCCTCCTTTAGGCTTTCTCTTTTCTTACTACTCCATGTTGACAAAAGAAAGTAAATGCTTTCCAAATGGTTATCCCTGTCTGGCTATTTGATGTGGAGATGTTTGTGCCTCCTTGATATCATAGTCTCTGAACATGATTCATCTGTGGATTTAGTGTCTTGTATTACAGCAATACCAATTTATACCATTTCCCATGTGTGGAATAAATCAGAGGCCCTGATGCACACAACTATTCACAAAAATACTGGAGTAATGGTTTAGTGCTTCTCTTTAAATGCTATCTCCAAGGCCACTGCCAAACCAGAGACCAATGCATTCTGCCCTACATAAGTGCAGAAAGGTCAGCTTTGCCATGGTGCTGAATGGGGTCTGCTATCAAAGCTGATCTGCATTGAGATGCACTTTAATGTCCATGAATACATGGCTATCCAATAGGGAGAAAGGAAATAGCACCCAAAGAAATGTGAATGGTATTCCCAAACTATTTGTGCATATTAAGCACCAACCCATTCAAACCATTAGCAAAAATGTCTATATAAACTGATGTTTGGTTTAGCTCATTCCATGTTGTAATGTAAATATGCTGTACCAAGACTGCAGGGCAACATTTGCATATTTTTCTAGGAGTGCAAACAGGTAGGCTTAAATCTGAAGCATGCTAAGGCTAGGAGAAATGATAGAGCACCAAGAGATGGGGGACTAAAAAAAGCAGCCAGTCAATCCCTCATGCTGCTCCCTATGCAAGTGTGTCAAACCCTCCTGCTTCTGTAGTGTGTAAGAATGGCTTCTACCATGGACGGTGTGCTTACTTCCAGCAGGGGATGAGGCAATGGTCTGCTGCTCCCTGTTGCCACGACAACTCGTTTCTTTTCCCTGGGCCCTCAAGAGACCCCATGCTGCCAAAGTTCCTGAATAGACCTCTCTCTGTCTCTTCGAATTGAGCCTTAAATAGAATGGGCATCTGTGGTTTTATGGGTAGGGTATGTGGCATCTAAATCTATTGCATCGATGCAGATACAGTCTGCGGAGATGTCCATGATGCAAGAGCACTGAAATTGTTGGTTGTTGTACTGCAACATGTTTCTCTTAAAGGGGAATCAAACCCTAACTTGCATACATGCTATTCTTATAACAATCTTCTTTGTGAAGAAAAAAATTAGTAATAAATCTTTGCACACTGGGGTACCATTGTACTGTGAAAAGTGGGGCAGGGGTGATGTTGAAGAAATGGTTAACATGTGCATTAAATGCACTGAGGTACATACCATGCATTCAAGCAGACACCTAAATGTATATGTAACTGTAATGTAATATTATGTGCAGATGTGCCTAGCCTTATTTTATTCAGAAATGCACTAGTTTGTATCTGATTGGTTATTTTAATACCTGTTTACTCTTATTATTGCTGTTATCTTGACTTCTTGGAACTGACAGGTCTATGTCCTATTCTCACTCTTTTGCAGTCTCACAAGAGTAAAACAGGCTGCAAATGGTGGACTTTTCAAACAGGCTAATGTAAACTATCAAATGCATTTTAGTCGATTTAGAGCAATTTCATACATGTAAGTAAAAACACCTGATAATGAAAATATACATATTGTTATTGTAACAGGAGAAATGGAAAGCTTTCCTTTTGAAGGTTTTCCAGCTCACTCGTGATCAGAGTGCAGAGTACCAGCAGAATAGTAACCTGTGCATTAATAATAGCATTACTGAAGTTCATTCATTCACGGGGGCAACAGCAGTGACAATTCAGTGATAATGGAGCTTGATCAGTAAGCCAGCACTTTACCCACCGAGCCAGCACTGCCCCTTTTCTAAAGTTATAAAACACATTAAGATATTAAGGAAACTATAAAGAAACTAACTTTCAGCAACTTTCTATTCTTGTTTTTTTTTTTTTTTTTTGGGATACAAATCAATTCAGTTCATTGGCTTCTTTAATGGTAGGCATAGACTCAAAGTAGCATTACAGAAAACCAGATGCAAATTTATATTTTAATCCCTAATACGTAAACAATAAACTATAATGGCAAGGAGAAACTCCACGAGAGGACAGGAAGAAGAAAGTTTTAAACAAACCAGTCAATAAATGACCTTTTCTTCTCCTGTGTGCTTCCGTTATGGATTTTTATATTAGTTTAAGAGCTTTTCAGGGTATACCACACCCTCACCCAGTGTCGGCTGACTCCACCCTTTTAGGACTAAGCAGTTGGGCAAATGAGAGTATGAGTGAGTGACCTGTTATATGTGTGAATAATTATAAATGGTTGTAATGGTTGGCTTTGGCATTTCTCTAGACATCCAGGCCCCCTAATAATGTTTCATTATGAGGATCCATGTTAGGAGTTGTTGAATAACAAGTAGACAGGGAGGCAGTGGGTGTGAAAATGCTATCATGAGGAAGGTACACAAGGCAAGAGTTTCAGGTGTGGTCTACAGCGCTCCATTCACTCCATTCACTAAGCGTTCGTTTTTACAACAGTTTTTTTTTTTTTTTTTTTTTGTTAGGCTTTTTTTTTTACTGACAGTGCTATGGCCTTCTGACATTTTATTTGTATACAGTTGACATTTGTGCAAAATTGTTTGTAAATGTAAACATATGAATTTGTGTTACATGGTGTCAATGGCAAAGACAAATTCCCTGAGACAACATGAGGAAGAAACCTTGAAAGTAACCAGACTCAGAAGTGAAACCCATTATAACTGGCGTGACACCAGATAATGTATATGGTAGAGATCTTCCATAACTGTGACATGTGGTCAAAAAATGGGAAATTGTGTAGCACTACATAAATTCGCTATAGTTTCACCATGCAGTCTAGGTTGTTGTCTTATCACTCATTCATTCATTTTCTGAACCACTTAATCCTAATTAGGGTCGGTGGGAGGCTGGCGCCCATCTCAGCCAAATCTGAGCAAGGGCTCACCAGGCCATCGCAGGGCAGGTATTATTACTGAAATGGCAATTATAGTGATTGTATGCAATTTTAGCAAAACCATTTGACAGTTTCTGAGTGCATTTTGTACATGGAGAGCACAAGCCAAACTGCATGAACAATCTGTAGATCCTGACTCAGGGTATCACAGAGTTCTACCCCATAACATCTTGCTGATCCATCTGGCATTTATTTGATTACTGGATCATTTTTCTCTGTATTGTTGAGCCTATCTAGGACTAAACTGGGTAGTCCTGCCTAATCATCATTGGATTGTAGGCAATGTTGTCTTGTGGCTCTGTTTGCTCTTCCTTTCTGATTTGTAGGCAGTGAATGCATCTCATCCAGTTGCCCTTGATATAATATCTCTTGGAGTGAATCCAGAAAACTAACTATGCAAGTTCCACAGAATTATTGAGTGTCTTTGGAGTTTGTGACCCATCAACACAAAATGAGCCTTAATGCATCAAACTTTTTGAGTAAACTGAATTCTCTTTAAAAGTCTTGAAAGTAAATTAATAAACTTGGCACATTACTTTGCCATATATTTGTCAAATGTTGTTTTATTTAAAAGCTGAAAGCACATTCAGAAATCCAGTTCGGTGCATTAAAACTCATTTTGTGGTGATGGGTCACATTTGTCTTTAACCTGGTGGTGTGGACATCTGAAGGAAGAAGATTCACTCCTATTCTGTTATATTACATATATATTACACTTACCAACTGTGAAATGGCAGAGCTGTCATATGGCCATACAATCTGGGTTTGGGTCATAAGATCTGAGATCTTAGTGTATTTTACATGCAAACTATAAATATAAATGTAACAAAACATACAAGTGACAAAAAATGGCTTAATCTGATGTCTGAAGAACAGGGGCTCCACTGCTACCTTGCATTTTAGGAATAATACCCTGCTTCCTCTGAACGTATTTCACATTTTGCACATACAGTAATTGTTGTTTCTGAGGGTAAATTTGAGCTGTGCAAAGATGCTACAGTATGGAACGTCTGACTTTGGATGGGTTTCCCAGATCAGCACACAATTGTTCTCATAAATGTGTAAAATATAATGTACAGTAATATACAGATGGTAAACTTAGATGGTTAAACTGGCCTCACACGGGGTGGCTCTGTGTAGCTGCAAACTGTGTTGGACCGCAGTGACATCATCTTGTCACCATGATGGTGTTTGCCATGGACCGGCACCGACTGAGCATTTTTTTAAATGTTTGAAATTTCTCACCGGTTTTCAAAACCATGTATCTCTGTCTAGATGTATAATGTTGTCACCTTCCTGACACTTTTTGAACTACGTTCAATACAACCTTATTACAACCCATTTACACCGTGCTTTCACCTACTGCACACCGCCATCAATTTAAACTATGCTGAACGGCCTTAAAACCCGACTTCAAGTGAGGCTGTTTTGTGGCACCGTATTCAAATTTTGGCCCCTGTATGAGGCATGCTTTACTATGTATGGAAATTTTTAAACCTGAATATTGTATGTATTAAGGCAGTTTTTAAAGCTTTTAAAGGTCTTAAAAATGTTGCCTGTTTATTTGAACAATCATTGGTTCTGTTCCAAGTACCTGCTAGTTTTCAGTGACAAATAGTATTGAGCCACCATATTGTGAAGTAGCGAAGCATTTACATTTACAGAATTTGACAGACACCCTTATCCAGAGTGACTTACATTTAAAAATTTTCATACAGCTGAGCAATTGAGGGTTCAGGGTCTTGCTCAAGGGCCACCAACCTTTGGATTAGATCACTGCTCACCATCTCCTAAACCACGTATTGATGAATGAAAACACATGAATACCTGCTTACTAACTTAACTAACGCATAGAACAAACTACAAATGCACTCAAAGAGTACAGACCTCCACCAAGGTATTGCAACCTTGTTTTTACATGGGTTATAGTGGCTGATAATAGAGAATTATGGTGCCCACATGTGGCTTGTTCGGCAGTTATTTTTGAGCTCTGTATTTTTTTTCTCCTGGCACATTCTGGGTGATTGCCTCGTCATTGCCCTCTCCCACAATGTTAGAAAATACTTATAAAACCATCTTGGATCCAGATACAGATCATGCTCAAAATTTAATCAGTTATTTGTTGGCACAAGACCCACAATTGGTTAACAAAAGGTTCGTGGAAATCTCTAGATTATCCTAGTTCTCTAGTTTTTGAGTTACCATGGTCACTCACACACACACACACACAAAACCAATCCCATAACCTCCCCCACGGTGAAGGTAACAGACACAAGCAAATTTATATATAATACAATTCCATATCTACTGCATCAATGATGTGAGATACAATGGATGTGGCTGCTTATATTGTATAAAAAAAGGCAACAAAATGACATTTACATATAATGTTCAGATATAACCTGCCACAATCACGCCGTCACACACCCACAGTTCCAATTCCATAAACTACTACATGCATGCATATTATGACTATACAAGTCTTCTTGTACATCATCACAAACTTAGTCATATTCTTACTCACGCAATCCTACACATTTTGCAGTCTGTGTGTCCTTGGGTGGCTCTGATGTCTCGCCTGTCAACCATCATTACATGTCGCATCAGTCATCACAGGACTGCTAAGTTTTGTACAGAGCACACATATTGTGTGTGTCTATGCCTGTGTGTGTAAGTTAGAGGTGTACAGGGAAGATGATAAGTGAGAACGTTAATGAAATGCAAGACAACCTGAGTGAGAAACCATCAAAAACGACAGGGTCAGCTAAGCAGGCTGTTACCATGGAGGTGAGGTAGCACGTGTATTCCAATCAACCGTGGATCATGGGCCATGTTTCTGAAACAGATGTTTACAACATGTGTGTGTGTTGAGGTAGTTTTGTGAGACATGCTGTTTACCATTAAAGTACTTTTTGATAACCTGGATACTTATAAAGCTTCTAAACAACATGTAAATGAGAACGGCTGGCAAAAGAGAACCTTCAGGACACATAATTACTTTTGAAATGTGTGTTAGGTTTTTGAGGTTCTTGTCAGTGTAAAAGAACAAAGTAAGATTGTACAATATTTGGCTGTGTGTGTGTGTATTCCTGTATTTATCTGAGCATGAGACTTGAGTGTAACTTTACTGCCACATTACCCTTTCTCACTTGCCAGCTGGAGGTTTAATTTCAAAACAAGATTAAATCTGATTGCTCCAAACTGTGCCTGGCCCTGCAGCTTTTATCTCGACCTCCCAGATAGCCTGTGAAAAGGCTAGTGTGATTTTAACCAGAGTTCCTCTGTCATCATCTCAGAGTGCAAAGCCAATCACTGCTTTGTGTTTCCATGTAGCTATTTATTACTCACTACAATAAACTAGACTATGTAATATAACCAGTAAATAATATATAGTATAGAATAATTAGTAAATAGTTCTCATTTTCAAGACAGAAATTTGTGAATTTTATTGAGTTATTTCTGTACTAGGAGTATTCTACAATCACTTGAGAAGGATCAGCAATATAAAATATATCCATAAAGGTTGAGATAAACACGTATGATGTCCAATCTTCATTAAAAATGTTTTAAAATAAAAATATCTTTTACTTGACTGTCTTTTAATCGCTGACATGGCCTTATTTTAAAATCTATGTCATAACTTTACTAAAGAGAATGTAAATCCATGAATGTCTGTAATATGTAATATATGTAAAATGAATTGCCATAAACATCATGATTTGGTTTGCTTCTTATGTTCCTGTGTAGTATATATTCACTCAAGCACTTACTCATTTATTGAACTATGTAATCCAATTAGGCTGGTGCCTATCTCAGCCGACACTGGGCTAAGGTGGTATACACCCTGAACAGCTCGCCAGACCATCACAAGGCAGCACACACACATTCAGAGTCTTACCTAGGGTCAATTGGGAACACCCAGTTAGCCTAATGTGCATGTCTTTGGACTGTGGGAGGAAACTGACACAGCTGGAATTTTAGTAACTAAGTATTAATTGTATTTTCATATTTTCATATTCTCAGCAATACAAAAACTTTGTGGATCAATAATGCTGAGGGAATCTAACGTTTCCAAATCTGTGGAAATTAGTGACGGAGCTGAAAGGATATATAGACTGAGAAAGTCTTGTAGAAAGAGTTTTGCAAGTTTTAGAATAATGTAACTCAAACACCAAGCTGTAGAACAGGCTTAATCATTAAAAAAAATAAAAGAATAAATAAATAAATAGATAGATAAATAAATAAACAAATAATAATAATAAAAAAAATTATATA
>JAOUQZ010000024.1:17105778-17120631 GCA_028564935.1 Neosilurus hyrtlii | reverse complement strand
TTTCCTCCCACAGTCCAAAAACATGCACAGTAGGCTAATTGGCTGTTCCAAATCACCTCTAGGTGTGAGTGTGAATGTGAATGGTTGTGTGACTGTTGGCCCTGCGATGGCCTGCCGAGCTGTCCAGGGTGTCCCTGCCCTTGCCCAGAGTTGGCTGAGTTGCGCGCCAGCCTCCCCGCGACTGTAATTGGGAATAAGTGGTTCAGAAAATGAATGAATGAATGAATGAATGAATACACACACACACACACACACGTGTATAACATATATACAAGTTTTTTTTTCATATCACTTCTGAGATTTAGGTGTTTTTTTCTCACAATTTGTATAGAGTAGTTATAACAATGAAAAAAGGATCACACTCCAATAAAACCATTTTCATCATGGCATCCACAAGACAGTGTGATTTATTCCTTACACACAGCAGCCACAAAATGAAATTAACTACCAGGAGGCACATACTGTTTTAGTGTATGAAACATCCACATAAATTGACTTGGGAAATGAATAGCCCCATAACGAGCAACAAAAGTGTCTCTATTCCTCACACTAGAGGAATATACAAAGCTTCATTTCAGGCTGCATTGTTGACATTACTCTGGTTTTAACTCAGTCATTGCTTCCATGCCTCATTTTTCCAGAGGATCTTAAAAATTCTTTAAGTTTCTTTCATAAGGCAGAAAGCTGGAAAGAATATTGTCTCCATTATAATGGCTGCACCCCTGCTTGGGTCCTGTAGGTGGCGCTCCCCTGAGTGAGCTGTCATGGCCATCCTCTCTGGCTGTTGTGGCTGTGTCTTTCTCCGGCCTCTTCACGTTCATTTTCCTCATGCTGGCCTGCTTGTGCTGCAAGAAGGGGGACATCAGCTTCAAGGTGAGTGTGCCCTTCTCGCTGAATTGCTTCATTCATCAAACCATTTAGAAAAACTAGAAGTGCATGGAAAATTAAATCTTGAGCTCTTGTATTTCGCAAGATTTTTTAAATATAGTCATTACTCAGTGAAATGAGCAGTATCCGAGTTTTCACAGCAGAGTTAAAGACCCTGGCAGATTGATTGGAGGAAGATGGTGAAACAGATGGAGCAAGTGAAACATAGAAAGAGAAAGAGAGATAGAGTGACCTAGATGTCCATAGTGTGAACGCCCTTCCATTCAACAGAGGTGTGAATTTCCCAAAACTCAAGGAGTGACAGAATTGGACACTAGTTATGGCATCTCGTGACAATATTCGTCATTCATAATCTCTTTCCCAACCATACAGCACTTCTCACTTCCTATTTTTATATATATACAAATCATTTTAGATTTTATTGTGTTCAAATGCCTTAACAACACATATTACCTGTAAATGTTAGCACATATTAATTTATTGCTTTCTGTCAATGTAAAAGATTAAAAAAAATTAATGTTAAGTAATCTAGCACTGTTTACTTGGTTTAAAAAAAAAACACACACACACACACACACACACACACACACACACACACACCTTTAAAAAGTTTCGGGTTTCCATGTTTCCATGAAAATGCTAACTTACATCCATCAAATAAGTTACAAAATAAATATGGTATATAGGCAAGACATCAACAAAGTAAAAAAATTATATTTTTTACTTGAAATTATAGTTTTGTCCTATAAACTTTTTACTAAAATCCTCCATTGGCAGCTATTACAGTCTTGCAGACCTTTGGCATTCTAGGTGTGAATTTTTTTTTGCGATAGCATGAAGAAATTTACCCCATGCCAAAGCACCTCTAACAAGTTAATGGACACTTATCTACTATACGGCTGTACGGTCAAGCTGGTCCCATAACAGATCAATCGGGTTGAGATCCGGTGACTACACTGACCACTCCATTATTGACAGATTACCAGCTGACAGCTTCTCTAAACAGTTCTTGCATAGTTTGGCGTGTTTTAGGTCATTGTTCTGCTATAAAAGGAAAGTGCTGTCCACAGGGTGTGGCACGTAAAATGAAGTGATAACCTTCCTTTTTCAAGATCTCTTTTACCCTGTCCAATGGTCTTGCACCCCCAGACCATCACATCTCCTCCACCATGCTTGACAAATAGCATTAAACAGTTATTCAGCATGTTTTCCATCATTTTGTATCCTCTAAATGTTCTCTTTGTGACCCAATCATATTAAACTTAGATTCGTCTATCTATAGCACTTTTTTCTTCAATCCTCCAGTCCAATGTTTGTGTTCTGTATCCCATCTTAATATTTTCACGTTACTGACGAGTCTCAGATATGGATTTTTCTTTGCAACTCCAGGAGTGACCTCTTCACTGCTGGAGTTGAGCCTGGTGTTTTACAGGTACCATTTAATAAAACTACCAACTGAGAAACTGTGAGATGTCTGTTTCTCAAACTAAAGATTTTGATTTAAACCCACTTGCTCAGTTGTGCACTCGGGCCTCAGACTTCTCTTTCTATCCTGATTAGAGCCAGTTTGAACTGGTTTGTGAAGGGAGTAGTACACTCCGTTATAATATAATGCCTTCAGCTTCTTGGCAATTTCTCATATGGAATAGCCTCCATTTCTTAGAACAAATATAGAGATATGAATTTCAGAAGAATGTTTTTTTTTCGCTGACATAAATGCAAAAGCATTTTCTAATGATCAGTTAGGCTTTTAACATAACAAACTTGGAATAGGTAACACATTGTACCATTGGAACATGAGGATAGTCATGTACAACATTAACAGTGTCATTACTGTCTTTTTGATTGATTTTATCTTTTTTTTCTAAAGTGCTTTTCTTTGGGAAAACAAGGACATTTCTAAGTGGTCCCAGACTCATTAGTTCACCGACACCGACCGTTCACAATGCCATCAAATTGGTGCAGCTGTAAATGTTCATTTTTCAATAATAAGCTGACTTAAAAATTGGTTCCAATAGTTTGGGACCATAGCCAATCAACCACATGCCCACCCATGTTCCTCTCCCCAGGAATATCCATGAACTCTGCAGAGCTATCAGTGACTATAAATTTCAGTTGATAATTTTTTTTAAATTAAAATATCTGCATTTTGTTGCACATTGGTGGTTTCACATAAATATTTACCTAAAATGTGTTAACCATAAGTATTTTTATTTAATTTGTGCCATATATTGTCAGTTACCACTACAGTGTATTAGGGATGTGCTAAAAATTTTAACTGGGTTATCAAATGCCGGCCATGTCTCTCACTGACTGTGGTGAGAGGAATGTAAAAGAACCATTGCTGATTTTCGTCAAGAGTAGCTGCATAGCTGTCAGTGTGTTTCTGCCCTGCGATGGCCTGGCAAGCTGTCCGGGGTGTACTCTGCCCTCGCCCAGAGTCGGCTGAGATGGGCGCCAGCCTCCCCGTGACCCTAATTATGAATAAGCGGTTCAGAAAATGAATGAATGAATAAAAATTTTGTTTTCAAAAAACAAACCACCAAAAAACTACAGAAAATAACATGAAACATACCTACAATAACATTGGTTTTACATTAACATATAAGAGCCATATGGACCTATTTAATTTTCTACACAGGACATTGGAAAAGTGATTTCAAAATAAACTGATTTATCAGTAATCCATTGTTGAATGACACTGTGTTTATCTGCCCATGAGAACATGAATTGGTCCTGGTTTCATTGACCAATAAATCAATAATGTATTGAAAATGTTCTGTACTCTTCCCCCATGCCCCAACCACTCATTATTCCTCTTCAGGGTTTTCAACTCCATATTAGCCTTAAGGCACATCAAATTACAGAACATACAATACAATATATTTTATGTTTATTGGCATGTCAGAGTAG
Organism: Neosilurus hyrtlii; assembly: GCA_028564935.1. Lineage (NCBI taxonomy): Eukaryota > Metazoa > Chordata > Actinopteri > Siluriformes > Plotosidae > Neosilurus > Neosilurus hyrtlii. Next base: position 17,116,830 of record JAOUQZ010000024.1, on the reverse strand, counting down.
CTAGCATGCAGGCCTTTTAACACCTTTCACAAACTCTTCTCTCAACATGCCTTGCACAGAAAAAAAGAGGTAGACAATGCAGTGGACCCCCAAATCCAATCTAAGCTGGTGCACAAGAGTGTAATGAGATTAATGGATAGGGAAGTTATCCTGTAGTGACAATCATCTAGTCTCATGGTGCCATTTGTTAACCAGCTCTGGGTCATTTGCATGCCAGTAAAACAAACTGACCCAAAAAAAGACTCATCTTCCACAGTTCACATCAGGACGCCCTGCTGCCGACACCTTTGTTGGATGCAGTTTGACGTCATGCCCAGGACATAACAAGCCGTCCAGGCAGTAACAATAAAAAGAATAAGTCTGGATAAGGACCATTAAAATAACTGCAAAGAACAATATCATAGTGCTACACATATTCATAGCAGAGCTCCTAAGCTAACCCCTGTAGGCATGGAACATGACTTGGATGGTTGTCCTGAGTCATGGTTGCCCCCACAGGAAACCCAATAAGACTGCCACATCACCAATAAAAAAAGATTTGTTAATATTAACAAAATTGAAATACACACACACACAAATAATACAAGGTTCATACACCACTGCTTAGACTTGCAATGAATAGAAAACCCAATATCACTCAAGTAGGTAAAAAAAAGAAGAAATTACGATAAAATAAGATAATCCTTTATTGATCCTAAAGGAGAAATTCGAATGTTATGCAGCAGTATAAGAGCAATATAACACCAAACATTAACAGGAGCACGGAACATTAACTTGTTACATGGATAATTAAACTAACAAGACAGGTTATACAAATGAACATGGAAATGTTCTAACTCATTGTTAACCTTTTCTGCTTTCGCATCAGACCATAGTCAGGAAACACAGGGGGGGATTATTTTTTTATTTCCTCCAGGGCTGAGATTGATTCCGCCCTTAAAGGAGCTGTGCAACTATTATAACACCAGCCTCAGACTGTATCTTTCAGGTGCTCTGCTTTTAGGCAGTGCCTAAATCTTTGTAGTATAGAAGGATTATGCTCGACATCTTGAGGTTTAGATCAGAGTTGGTGTGCAGGTTCTCCATGTAGTTTCAGTTCTCTCACATGTGTTGGAGGATTTGGTGTGGTCTGAAACTGGTAAAATAGGAAGTGTATCTATTCCAGGAGACAAGCGCTAGACAGATGACAAAAAAAAGGGGGGGGGGGGCAGACCTTTAGAGCACTGTACAAAACCGTGTTTGGCAGTTTGTGGACTGTTTTAAATAAAAGGTTACAGCCAGGAGGATGGGGATAAGTAAACAGCTTTGTCATGCTCCAGCAAGGATGCAGGTGTGGATCAGTGTATCAACCATATAACGGATAGACAAGCATTCATTCTGATTAGCTCCTGGTCCCTCTGGCCCTGTTTAGGGTTTAGGAAGCATGATTCATCACAGCATGTTTCCCTTCTGACAGCTCTGATACTCGACAATTAATGTATCAAGGTTTTATTAGTCTGGACCTCTGAGCTCCTCACACTGAGGCTTAATGGGTGTGTATATGCAGACTTTATAGTTATAAGGGGAAGATTTGTGTGTGCGTGTGTTAATGGTTGGTTTATCTCTCGCTCACCCACGCTTGTGATGGACTGTGAAGGTGGCTGAGTCAGAGATGTCACCATGCCACTGATAATTAGGACAGTTTTTGGTATGATGTGGACACCGCAAACATTCCACCCTGTTGAGAGGACAGCATTGTGTACGCAGTTTATCATTAGAGAGCCATGTTTGTAGGGTGGCTGGTTAGACACAGATTAGAAATAGAAGAAAAGGATAAAAGGAGAGGGAAAGGGACAGGACGTGAGGGGGAAGGGAACGGAATGTAAAAACTGAGTCTCTCTGCAGTCGTATTTTCCACCCCCTCTTCCTCTGCTGAGGCTGTCTGCAGCTGGCTGTTCTTTAGGGACTGTAGGCTCCCTCATCCCTTATTCGCTGATCACTAAAGCAAAAAGCATGCATGCCAAAAGGGAGTTGCATGGAGGAGATTTCTCAACCGTACACCGTTGATATGTGTTAATACAAGTCTTATGAAAGGGTTACGAATACAAAATGCCAAAAGGCCAAGCAGACAATCATTAAACATTTCTTGTGATGATAAATCCAAATGATCATATAACATACTCATCCCATTTCCATAGCCTTGAGATTTTACAAATACTGTATGTCATCAAGATGGGGTGATTTTAGTTCAGGAATTACTTGGTACTGTAAATCTTTATATTAATTTTTAGATATTTCATTTACATAATTTTTGGCGACATTATAGCTGTAAAGGTAACCACCTGGCTGGCATAATCTACAAACTACATGTTTTGTTCTTGTGTATGTTATTAGCACAATTTTGTATTAAAGTGGCTAAAAAAATCACGCCAGAAAAATTCAAATGTAATAGCTCATGTTGTGCTTTTATGTCCTCAATGTAACAGCAACTATTTACCTCTATAAGCAATACACTGGGGTTATGGGTTAAATGTACACTAGTGAACAGCCGATGTATTTTATCTTCCATTATCGGTTCATTTTAGCTGAATACAAAGGTTTCCCTGCAGGACCACCGCTCCATAGCTCACAGGCTTAATATGTTTAATTTACCTCTTCTACATTGTTTTGTCTCTCTTTGCAATAACAATTACAAAACCACGTGACCAGAGGAACGATCTTGTACATGTTGGATGACTTGGCAGTGCAACACCAATTCATAGAATGTGGAAAATTTCGAGATCTGGTGTTCTGTGCTCTCACTCACCTCAAGAATGTTATCACTGTTTATTAGTATCATCAAACCCAGTGCAAGGGCCATTGATGCACGTACAGGAGTAAGCAAATGGTTTCGGAAATACATAATGGCCAATTCCATGTTATTTCCAAGAGATAACACTGTATTTAATGTTGATTTATTATGCCTGGTAAGTGAACAGTCCCCTATAATTTTCTACTGGAGCAGGTAAACAGAACTTATGGTTTAAGAATACACAGTAAAATCCCTAGTGTTAAATTAACACTCAGAGTGTTGGGAACGACCCTGGACCTATATAAACACTGTAGGGTGCTAATTCAACACGCTAGGTATTAATTTAACACTGGCCATTTTGCTGTGTAGAATGAAATAAAAAACACAAATTATATATCTTGAACTTTTACATAAAAAGACATGTCCTAGTCCTTACAGAATTATATAAGGAGATATGATCAAATGCTAGCATTGATACAGCTTTGGTTTTCATTCTTGAGGTTGGTTTTGAGGGCTAATTTATAAAGCCTTATTGTGTGTCAGTTACTGTCGATTACCATGTGGGTGTTGGGTGGTTTCTGCGGTTAGAACAAACTGTGTCTTGATGCAGCAGAGAGACAACAAATATGTATGGGTGGGAGAGAGTTGCAGAGATGCAATACATGTTGACTATGTATGAAGTGGTGCCTGTGTATGCATGTGTATGTACATCCTTGAATGCCTGCTTGTTTTGAGGTCAATAGGAGCATGTGGTGAAAGCCTTATCTATGTGTCACCTCATCAGTGTAGGGAGGCGAGAGAGAGAGAGAGAGAGAGAGAGAGAGCGAGAGAGAAGTCCAGTAGATTTAGTCCAGTTTTCCAACCCAGCCTCCTGCTCCATCTGTTCCCCAGCCCATAGAAGCTGATACCGCCAAACACCAAAAATGCCAGAAATGCAGTGCAGTGCAGTGTAGTAAGATTCTATACAGTGCCAAGAACCACATGATAACTTTAGTTATGGATGTAAATTACGCACTCACTTACTCATTTGCCGAACAATTAGGGAGCATGTCTCAGCATTGGGTGCAGGTGGGGTACACTCTGAACAACTCACCAGACCATCGCTGGGCTAACACACATTCAGACACACAGCCACATCTAGGCACAATTTTGAAAAGCCAATGTACATGTCTTTAGGAAACTGAAGTTCCCAGAGGAAACCCATGCAAACAAGAGGAGAACATGCAAACTCCACAAAGAAATGACTGAGTCCAGGTCTCAAACCCAGGACCTTCTTGCCGTGAGGCAAGCATGCTAACCACTACATCACCATGCTGCCCATGACAAATGAATGATCTTGTTATTAATGGTAGTACTGGCAATAAGCTAGATGACAAGGAAGTGGAAAGCTCTTGGTCAATAAATCTTCTCTTGATTTTAATTCTTAATGTGACACTCATAAACTCATCTAATCTAGGAACACTAATGGTTTCATGAAATATTTTACTACAGTGATGAATTGGTTCTAAGCTGTTCACACCACCTAAGTGAATAAATGTTAGCCAGAGTGACGTACAAAAGTGCTTTATTGGCTCATGTTATAAAGTTCAGGATCTAAGAATCCTGTTAAGCTAAAACTCAGAGATGGGTGATTATAATGAGTTGTTAATAAACAAACAAACAAATAAATAAAAATCAATGAATAGATAAATGAATAAATAAATAAATAAATAGCTAGGTGGGAAGATAGATAGATAGATAAATAAATAAATAAACAGGCCTGTATAAGAGTTTTTTTAATTGGTGCTCATGTGCTTGTAATAGTCATCCTGTATTTCTGTAAGAAATGCTTAATAATGTCAAGACTCTAGAACTAAAAGATATTTCCGGAAGCTAGCAAATTCTTTATTTTGGATTTGCACTAGGATGATCTAAGAATGACTCACTTACTGAAAAAGTAAGGTTTAAAAGAAATGGCAATTCAAAGGGAATGAATAGCTGCTACCTGCTGAAATCAAGGATAGAACCACAATGTATTTGATTTCAGGTGTGCAGTGAGAACCTGTACACTATATGGTTGAAAGTATGTGTATACCTGACGTTCCCACCCATATAACAAATACTTCTTCAAAAGTATTGGAAAGGCAAGGCCAAGTCTTTTGTTTTTTTTATTTGGGGGTTCACTTTCATTTAAAAGGAATATTGTGAGAGCTGTAAAGAAACACCAAAAAATTATGGTTTGGGCTGACATGGCTGCTTCTTGCAGACTCAGTGATTTTAATTGATGACATAACTCATGATGGGAGTAGCAGAGTAAATTTGTAAGTCCAGAGAAACATTTTGTCCTCAAATGTAAAGAACTGCATCTAAATGAAAATGAACTGCATCTAATCTGATATGGCGGAACTTCATCATGCAGCGAGACAATGAGCCAAAACACAACAAAGGATTTCAAGTGGAATGTTTTTAAATGGTCGAGTCACTTACCAGATCTTAAAGCAGCTGTGCATACATTTTACTTGTGTTCAGTTCCGTTCATTTCAGACATTTAATGTCCCTACAGGGAAAACATTTATCTGTAGTGGGATGAATTAAAAGATTACATACAACATAACATACAGTGACAACAACCACGATGAACCATTAAAAAGAATAAAAAGAATAATGTCTTTCCATTTTCTGTTCAAGTCAAGACTCGGTGTGAATTAAGCACATTTAATGAACTGGGAACAAAGGAAAATTTGAACCTGCTGCTTTTAACCCTGGGGTACCTGTATCCCTGCTCAGTTAAGAGAAGCATCAATCACGGCTGGCCAAGATCGACTGCGCTTTCCACAAAACTTGTCTATTATAAATAGCTGCCACAGAAAGCTGGTGTTCCAATTATCTTGGCTACTTTAACAATGTTGGATAGATGATTTTTGCTCTGCAATCTGAGGTTTCCTTACCAGAAATACCTGAAGAGGAGAAACTCCCTAAAACAAACAAAAACAGTAAGAAGCTGCAGTTATTGCAAGCAAGGGATATATTTTTTTCATTTCATTTCAATTTCTGAACAGCTTTATTTTTTATTGGGTTCCCAGGGAAGTTGGAGCCCATCCCAGCTCACTCTGGGCAATTGTGGGGTACATCCTGAATTGCTCACCAGAGCCAGCAAGGGATATACAACCAAATAATAAGTGTTTCAGTTGTATTTTACCCAAAGTTTAACTGTTCCAATACGTTTCTCTCACACACACACACACAACTACACACACAACTGATTAGAATTTTTGGTTTATTAATTTACATTTTTTGAGGATTTCTTGCTAGCTGTAGATGTTTGTGAGTCCTGATTCTATATTTAGGAGCTTATTATCAGGCAGTATATTTTGTGGCAGATTACGATCATGACTCTACGTTCATTTATTCATATTCTAAGCTGCTTAATCCTAATTAGGGTCACAGGGACATTTCAGCCGACTCTGGGCGAGGGCAGGGTACACTCATATACTCATAGGGTTCACGCAATGTGGGAGGAAACCAGAGTACCTGGGGGAAATCCACGCAAGCACAGGGAGCACAGGCAAACTCCACACTGAGATGCCCCTAACGTAGGACTTGAACCCAGGCCTTCTTGATGTGAGGCAGATGTGCAGACCACTGTGCAACTGTGTCGCCCCATAACTATACAATTCTTTAAAAAAAATAATAAAGATTTATCTTTGTGTACAAGAAATCTATGTAAAATTTCTCACCCTACAGTTCACTGTGTAAATGATGTATAAATATATTTGTCTTCTGCAGGAGTTTGAAAACACTGGTGAGGAGTACCAGGCGGATCTGTCCACTCTTGCCTCCTCTGGCTCTCAAGACGGCCCAGATGTCTATGTCCTGCCCCTTACTGAGGTCTCACTGCCTGTAGCCAAACAACCATGTAGATCAAGTAAGAACATGTTGTGGTTTCATGTCATATGCTTCCTTTGGTGCTGTGATAGAAAAATATCAATAGTGGGATTTTGGGATTCAGAGCAGTAGGGACATCCCACACCAAAGTTGATTATTACTGCAATATACTATAGATTAGAGGTTCCCATCCCTGGTTCTGGAGGACCCCCAGTCTTACACAATTTAGTATTTTTGCTGTGCCTATCATACCTGAATCTCTCTCTCTCTATATATATATATATGTATATATATGTATATATATATATATATATATAAGATCTTGAGTCGATTTTTCATAGAACAGTGCTCGATACGTCGAAGTAGAGCACTATATATATATATATATATATATACATATATCAATATATAAGTTAACTCTTTAGTGTCCGGGGTGATTTTACCTTTATATATCTCCATAAAAAAATGTTTACCTTGCCTTGTTTGGTGTCATTTTTTTCAGCACAATCTCACCTGTGCACCCTTATAGTTACTTTTTTTTATTTTGACATACTGTATTAACACATTAAACCTAAACTAACACAAAAATCACAAAATCCAAGTAGAAGAAAGATGAGGGGTTTTTACTGTGAAAAATACAAACATGTTTAATGAACCGTTTTTATAACTTAGAATTCAAATATAAGTTGTAAATGAAAAAAATTATGTACAAATTTAGCACTGACATTTCTAGGGTGAGTTACTCCTCTTGTTGTCCACTTGATGGCAGCGTTTACCTTCAAAATGCCTTGGGTTTGTTTTTTTTTGCTGAAATCACGCAAAACTGCCATCGCAGGAAATTATTAATCATAACTTTTTTCTTACTTGGCCTACCAACACTATTTAAAAACTGGTATATAGTTTGAAGTCTGCACTTCTGACACAAGTTGAAACTGAGACTCGGAAAAACGTTTTCCCGCTAGTCATATTAAATTGGCCACGTGATTTGGACGCACCAGTGAGTCCATTGACTGCTAAGAGTTAATTAACAGTTCAGCGTTAAAGTGGGTGTATTAAAGCAGTGAAAAGACAAAAATGTGCAGAACAAATTGATTCCAGTCAGCACTTGTGTTATAATAGCAATTAACTAGCCGCTAACACTTATGTACTAAAGGCTGACACACATGTAGGCGATATAGCCTTAAAATAGTGCAAAATAGTAATTTTCGGTTGGTTTTGGTTTCGGCTGGCCGATAAAATATGCAGTCTCTTCGAAAACCTTAATATCTAATATAATAATAAAACTGAATATCTTCGAATATAGATTATCATTGAGGATCCATGACCCTGCACTGGCTGTGTGTCATGCATCGTATTGAACCTTCTCTTACAATGTAAATAAAACAAATCAAAGTGCTTTCTTTCTTGATGACTTTTTATGCTTTTTTCTCTGTATATTTTACATGTAACTATTTGATTGTCTCAAGTCCAGTGGGTCCAGTTGAATTAGTATCCATGAATTCCAGCATGAGCTGTTCAGCTTTAGCTTATGGGATAGCCATTTCAGTCTGCACTATTGGTTTGAAACTATAACGCGTACGTGGGTTTTAGATAGTGGAGCGCGGTGCTGCACGTAAAAACCTGCGCCTTATTTCGCAATGCGTTTATTCCATGTCAGATCGGTGAATAATTTCCTGGAAGAGATTTTTAATAATTAAACCCGGTGATTTTTTATCAATTCTGGAAGCACATAACAGAGTAGATCAGCTTTCCGACTCGCGCTGTTGTGAAAAGCAGCTTGAGCAGTAAGTAAACTGACCATTTATATTTAGAAATAATATATTTTTATAATATAATACATGTGTAAGATAGCAAGAGGCATGTTGCGTGTAGAAAATATGCAGATTTTTTATCTTTTGAAAACAAAAGTGTAAAATAGCCTGTCCAGTAGCCTGTCCCGCCGGCTGCCTCTTTACAGATGGGGTGGATTCGCATGACCTGTGCATCATTTCGCGAGTTTTTCTTTGTAAAAAGGGGGCGAATTAGCGTGACTTGTCATCATTTCACAGGTTTCCCTTTGCAAAAGGGGTGGATTCCTGTGACATGTGCAAGAAACAGTCGCATAAGCCCTTTGAAAACACTGCTTTCGAAGGTTTTCGCTCATTTTCGAGCCACTCTGAATTCACACCAAATTTTGAGCAGGTCCAAAACTTTTCACCAAGACTGTAAATACGGACCATTTACCTCGAATTCGACTGACTACTTCTGATAATTTGAAAGATCCAGTTTGAATATATTCACTTACCTTTGAAATAACATTCGGATGAGACTGCTTACATGTGAGTCAGGTCTAAGACTGGAAACCATCATGATGTTGTTCACCAGTGTTATGGTAACAAATTAACAATTTAAGGTAAAACATACACACACACACACCCACACATACACACACATACATAAACATATACACAAGCACAGAATGTTTATGATTATTAATTTTCTTTAAAATTCTCCACTTACACCAAATGTAGTCTGGTGCAGCTCCCATTTATGAAAATCACTTACTGCTTTTCACCGCTTCAGTGCAGAGTAATAATTTGACATCCAGGTATTTCTTGAGCAATTGTACATATTAAAAATGGAAAAATTATGAGTGGAAAATTTGAATAAACCTGATTTCATCCAAACCTTTTCCTTCAACCTTTTTAAACAAAATTTGTTTATTAAAAAAAACCAACAAAACAAAACAAGCAAAAAAAAAAAAAAAGACAAGCATGGTTATCTGAGCTGAAATGTATATCTACTGAGGGGTAACAACTGAATTTTATACTGGATATAAAAACTGTACACATCCCTGGTAAAAAGGCAATTAATACAAAATAAGTAAATAAAATAAAGTTACATCACTGAAATTGTGTAAAAATTCAATATTCAACAAAATTTCAAATTATACGATGGTAAGAATATTATTATTATTATCATCATTGTTATCATTATCATTATAATCATTACTATTATTGTTAATAATAATAATAATAATAATAATAATAATAATAATAATAATAATAATAATAATATTAATGTTAGTGTTATTTTTATTATTATTTTCAGGGATGTGGGCTTATGTCCACAAATGCCTTTTTTTTCTGACTTCATTTTCAGAATGCAAACAGAGCATTTATCTCAAGCATTTACTTTTGATACCAACTGTGTCACTCCCCAGGTTCAGGTGACTGAAGACATGTGAACAGGCAGGATTTTCACTGGGTTTATTTTTCACTTTCCATAACACTTGATGCATAGTTTCCCTCCAACTGTTTTTTGTAAATGAAGGCACCATGAATGCCATGGAAAAAAGCTGTGCAATGAGGGTGTTTTTCCGTCTGTTACTATTTTGTTGTGGTTTCTTTGGGTTTATTTAGCCGTTGAGGTACATGTTAATATTTTATATGATTTTATATATTTCAAAAAAAATATTTCACACAGTTATTTCAATCAATTTCAATCTCACCATACATGACTGAGAATGTAAGAATTGATTCAATGGAATAACTGTTCATTGAATAACTGATAGCAAGCCAATCAGATCACACCAGTCCTGTGTGGTATACAAAATGAATGTTACTTTTTTCTGCTTACATATCAGATTCTGCTTCCAAAGCAACCCTTTTGATACTTTTCCAGCAAATGTTCTGTGGTCTGTGTTCACACTTATGCTCGTCCTCATACCTCCCATGTAAAAGTGCATGTATAAAAGAGGTTTATGTGTGCTTCTGTGTACTACTCTGACATGGAATATATCAGCCATTGTGCAGTTGCTCTTGGAGCAGCTTGGAGTGCATTTTAGTGTAGCAGGGACCCACTGAACTGTTATTATGAAGATACCAGTCTGGAATAGTGCCTGCATGTTTTAATTGGCCTTTAAAGAACAGGATTTCAGTTCCAGCTTGCTAGGGTTGCTTATGGAAAAAAAGTTGTTTACATTTTCACAGTGAACACAGAGAGTTGGCTTCCTCATAGAGCTGGATGCACATCTGTCTGTTGCATAACATGCAACAAGACTGGTCGAGAGAACTACGGCGTGGCTTGAAGAATCCATCAGAAAAGCAGAACTGGAAAGTGACGAGAGAAAAATATAGACGCTTGCTTGCGTATTTTTGCTATATTGCAGTCATTTGTATAGAAGTGGACAACAGACAATTATTTGACCTTCCTGCAGGATTGGAAAATGATTCCTTTGGTTTAAATGATGGTAGAGTGTAGACTGGCTGTGTGTGCCCTAATTTAAAATGTTACAAAAATGAAAATCTACTGGGAATTTGCATTCAAAGAGAAACAGCAGATTGAACAGCAGATTGTCTGAGTGGGAATGTGTGTGTGTGTGTGTGTGTGTGTGTGTGTGTGTGTGTGTGTGTGTGTGTGTGTGTGTGTGTGTGTGT
>JAOUQZ010000024.1:17076015-17102264 GCA_028564935.1 Neosilurus hyrtlii | reverse complement strand
TGTGTGTGTGTGTGTGTGTGTGTGTTTGTGTGTGTGTGTGTGTGTGTGTGTGTGTGTGTGTGTGTGTGTGTGTGTGTTTGAGGGGCCGAGGCTCCCTCTGCTGGTCATAATAGTGACAGTTTGTTCAAAGGGCTAATCACAGCTTCGGTATAGGTGACAGTAAAATGCACTATGAAATGCATATTTTGCACCATATGTTTCTCCTGATCACAACTTTTTGGATAAGTAGTTTTTGGTTGGTTCTAGGGTGATGTTAAAGGATACCTCCGTAGCTGCCGGGCAGCAGGTTCAGCCACCCCTGACCCTTTCATCCTTCAGCAAATGGCGTGTGAAATTGCCTCCGGTCTTCAGTACCTCCACAAACATAATTACATTCACAGGTAAGGAGAAACATACCCTCCTTGTTAGCTGATTCTCTGGTCCATCCTGGATTTCAGCCCCTGTATTCTGGTCTCTTCTTGTAACAATATCCTGGTGCTGCCTGAGTGGCTCTTACAGACTCCAGCATCAGTGATTTTGTTGCTGGAGGCGAACCTGTTTTTCATCAGAAGTTCTAATGGCATGTAAACCATATAAGAACGGTGATCGGACATTCATTTTTATTGTAGACTTTTAACAAACATCTATTTCATTCACTAACTATAAACATTTGCATATCCTTAGTGACCTGGCTCTCAGGAACTGTCTCATTACTTCTGAGATGTCTGTGAAGATTGGAGACTATGGCCTCTCTCACAGCAGGTACAAGGTGAGTCACAAATGCATGAACAGGAACTGCTGAATTGCAGTATAAATGCTATTGTGATGACACAGCTATGTCTGCCTTTATTCAGTCCATTTCTTCAGTTTACAGTTTACAGATAATGCCTCTCTCTCTCTCTCTCTCTCTTTCTTTCTCTCTCTCTCTGTTAGGATGACTACTTTGTGACGGCAGATCAGATTTGGGTGCCACTGCGTTGGATTGCCCCAGAGCTCATTGATGAGGTCCATGGTAACCTGTTAGTAGTGGACCAGACAAAGGCCAGCAATGTCTGGTGAGAAGTGCTTTACAAGTCAACCACTGAATGCAAGGATGAATATACCAGTCATGACTCCTGAAGATAGATGCTTTTTTTTATTGTCTTAGGTCACTAGGTGTAACTATTTGGGAGCTGTTTGAGCTGGGGAGCCAGCCATACAGACACTACACAGACAGGCAGGTGTTGACATATGCGGTGAAAGAACAGCAGTTAAAGCTGCCAAAGCCATTGTTGAAAGTCCCCCTGTCCGAACGCTGGTGAGTCATTTCAGCTCCCAAGTCATAATCAGCACATTTGCTAAAGACCTTCTATTCTCCATGTGTTCGACAATCATAACTCTCCCATCACTACATACAAAACATACCACAGGCACCCTGAGCGATCATCAGTTATCTCTAAAATAAATACTCTCATCACCATGAATGTATTTTCTATCAGATGCTTCCCGAGTGCTCATTCCATTTTCTCCCTTGCAAAGTCAACAAATCAATATTTCTCAGGTCCGATGTGGTTAGTCATTCATTTTCCTCTTTCACAATCCAATCAATCATGCATTTAGCTTTTCTTAGAAGTTTGTGATCGTTAGTACTGGTCCTACACATACCATTAATTTTATATATAGTCAAGATACTGAAGTTGCGCAGATTGACTTTCTGTATGAATGAAAATTTGTTTTCACTGCCAGTTAAATACAATATGAGTGTTTGGTCTTTATGCTTTCTTACAGTCATGGTGCCATTTGACCATTTACAGCAATAACCAAACTAAACACAGCATGCTTCTGTGCTTTTTCTCATTCTAAGATCTGCACGTTTTCATATATGTATGACCAGGTATGAAGTGATGCAGTTCTGTTGGCTTCAGCCAGAGCAGCGGCCTGTTGTGGAAGAGGTCTACCTGCTATTAAACTATCTATGTGCAAAAGGTACCAATGAAGCAGAGGAGGACTTTGAGAAAAGGTGGAACTCTCTCAGACCAAGTCTAGACACAGGCAGTTCCCAGAGAACCCCAGCCTTAGAGGTACCCTCATCTAATTCCTCATTCCCTCTCCTGGAGCACTTCTCCATGGTTGATAGTTTCCAGTCTGAGAACGGAGATGAAATACTAACAGTCACTGAAACCAGTGATGGGCTTAACTTTGAGTACAAGTGGGAACAGGCTAGAGCCGAACAGCCCTACTGCTCATCATCCACAAGTGGGCCTCTCGGAAGTAGCAACCCACATTACCAGGACATATACTATCCCCTCAGCAGTTCCACAGGAAACTGCAAAGGGGAGAGTGTAACTCTTGGTGTTTCTCCATCCCAGTATAAGTCAGATTACCCAGGTGTGGTTCCAGTGTTGAGTGCACACAGTCCGTCTGTTAGCAGTGAGTACTATATTCGCATTGAGGAACCTGTAGAGTGCAATATCAGTGTAGAGGAGGCCACTCTTGACTACAGTCCAGAACTTGAGGCCAGCAAATGTACCTTCTCCATGGATGACATAAAAAGTCCAAGTGAGGCTCGAACAAACACATACTGGCCAGGAGGAAGAGAGTCCAATAGCATTATTAATGATTCAGATGCAAGTCCGACTACTGCTCTCAGTGTGGAGACACCTAATAGACAAGATCTGAACCATATGGATTCTGCAGAACAATTGAGTCAATACTTTTCCTCCAGTGACCGAAATAGATTGCACTGTGAACAGACACCCTCAGGAGAACAGGAAATTCCTTTGAAAAGAGGACAACCATCTGAGTCTTGCCTCAAGTCTGGGAGCTGGGACAATACAAATGTACAAGAAACTCCACGTGGCATCTCAATTTCAGTGAGCAGCCCTAGTCTGGGACAGTGCGACCCATACCTTGAAGCCAACCAGAGAACTGCTGAAAAAAATTTGGCCAGTGAGGCATATTATGCTATGATGGGTGGCCTACAGAAGAATATTCGCAGGCCACACAATATAACTGTTGATGTTGAATCTGCAGATTGTCTTCTTCTGAGTGCTGCTGATCCAGAGGATGACATCAATCACTGTACAGAGAGTGAAACTCTCAACTGGACGTCAAACCAGTCCACAAATAATAACACTTTAAACTTTGACGATCGACAAACAAGGGGATTCCTTGAGACCTACCTTGATGTACATCGCACCACACCATCCTTCAGTTCGCAGAGCTTATGGTCAGGAACAATACCAACCAGACAAAATTCCCAGAGTAATCCCGCTGATACATTTAAACGGCATTCACACATGGAGGCAAATGACAGCAACTCCACTGAATTTCCATACACAGATTCATACACAGAGTGTGTGTCGTATATACAACTCTGTTCTGAAGATCAGAAGACAGTAGAGACATCAGCTGCCAAAAAACATCAAATTATATATCCAGCACAGAAGAACACTCCTCATGTGCCTATCACAGTGAATACGACACATATCCCTATACAAGATTATACAAGCAGCAATGCTCTTTCTCTTGTAGCTGAGAAATCAGTGTCTGAGGATAGAAGCACAATTCCTGCACAAGACATCACATTGCAGTCAGCTGGTCCTACAGTCATGCCCATGTCTGAGAGTGTCTCTGAGTGCTGCCACACAGGGGACAGCATCAGCCTGGTAAACATTGATGACTGCAGTGATGGTGATGTTACTGAAATTACCTCTGATGTTTTTGCAGACTCTCCTGTTGATTTTGCAGAAGTTGGAGATATAAACTTAGCACACATACCCTTGCATAGAGAGATTCAAAACCAAGATCCTCAGGAATGTATAGACCTTGCCTCAAGTAGCAGCCCCTGTGAAGCCTTCAGTCCAGATGCCTACCACACATCCATTCAGCCCAAATCACTGGACAGTGGCTATGACACTGAGAACAATGAGTCACCCGAGTTTGTCATGAAAGACCTGGAGGGAAAACCAGTTCTTGGTACAAGTGTGGAATCAGAGTATGAAATGGTTCTTCAGATGGACCTTGAAGAAAATGACTTCTCCCCAAGTAGCAGTAGTGCTCTAAAGCTAACAAGTGTGATAGGCAATAGGAATCAATACAGAGACTCTGCTTATTTTTCAGACTATGATGCAGAAAATGAAAAAAGTCCCTGTGAAGGAGGCAGCATCTTCTTTGACAACAGATTGGATGATTTCATTGGAAAAGACTCTAAGAAAGACAACTCTATTAAGAAAGCCAGAAGAGAGGGGGAATGCCCAGTGGGTCAGAAGGAAGACCAGTGTAATTTTCCAAGCATGATGGACACTTTGCCAAGTGTCAAACAGTTGTGTCTTGAGAGGAAGAACATGGAGTTTGATCTAAATTCATCTCCTGCATCAGGCCCAGTGATTACATTGTTGGCCCCATTTCCTCCAGAGATGGGGGGATGTTTGACCAAGGAGTCAACTCCAGATGATACCCTTGGAGTGGAATCTGAGCACACTGGAGAAGAGCCAGCCTCTGAATGCTTCTCCAGCACAGCTTCTGAGGGCTCATCCACAACACAGGAACCCACAACCACGGAGGACCAAGTTAACAGTACTAGCATGGCCTTTTCATCTGCAGACTCCCTGGATTCAGCCTCCACCATGATGGAAGTCCCGAACTGTGAGAATGAGGAAGGCAATCCAGACTATCACATGGATGGGGAAAATGAGGAGCATAAAGGAATGGAGGAAACAGATGAAGTAGCAGAAGAAGCACGTGTGAATCTTAAGAGGGATAGCTCTCTGGACAACATTCTTCCTGCCTTACCAGAGAACCTGGACCAACCGGCACCCCTGGGGAACTGTGAGGAAGAGGAAGACTCTGATGACAGTGATGAGTTGGATGAAGAGTTGTGTAGCTACAATGTCCAAGAACAGAGTGAGGAGAGTGAGGAGGAGTTCACCACTGTTCCTATGGTGGTGGTGAGTGAGAGAAGTAGCACCAGTCACCTACGTAGCCTCCTGAAAATGCCATCCCTCCTCACACAGTCCTTCTGCGATGAGCTAGAACGCAAGAAAAAAGCTGTCTCCTTTTTTGATGATGTCACTGTGTTCCTTTTTGACCAGGTCAGTTGCATCTCCAGGCTCTTATGGAATTTCTAATGTACTGTATAACATAAAATTTTTTTTGTCTAATTTTATGATAAAAATGCAACTGTAAATAGTTAGTAATGGTGGCTTTTTATGTCTGAGATATAGTATATTTGTGTTCTAGGACAGCCCGACAGGTGAACTGAAAGAATACACCTTTCCTCCAGGGATGGAACCAAATGGCCAGGCAGCAGAGTGCAAGGAACATCCATCACAGAAGGAAGCTGGTAATTCTTTTCATTCCTCAAATGGTAATGTTTAAGAAGGTAGTTTGTGTAATATACATAAATCAAACACGCATTTTTATATCCAGCTGTTTTGCATATACACTGCAGCAATGAAGTAAGAAATGAAAACAAAACAGAAAAAATCTACTATAAAAATAATAGTTCCTCTTATTAAACAGCTGGGACCATAGAGTGGGAGAATAACTTTCCATTGACGAGCAATGCTTCAACATTAGAAGCTGCCTCTGACAGAATCTGCACTCCCTCAAACTCTCCGGTCAGACTTGCTGAGGAGAAACCAGCACCCCAGTGTTCCCGCTTCAGTGTTTCCCGCTTCTCAATTACGCATGTGTCTGACTCAGACATTGAGTCCATGGGAGGTCAGTATCGCCTCCAGCAATATGAGTTACACAAAATAATGGCATTGTGCCATATGTGGTAGTACATATCTGCCACACAACTTCTTGTCATGCACATCATACGTTGTACTTTTATCCCCACACAGGTAACTGTTCAGACGGAGACCGGGCGTGAGAACACATCAGTATGTCCTTTTGGCCTGATCCGGCTGTAGATCCTCTTTGATGTTTTTTCAGTGTTCTGGACGACGGTTCTCTGAATCCGGAAGACAGTGCCTCATGCTGTAATTGAATTATATCAGCCAACTTTTTTCTTTGTGTTCTGAGCCAGAGGTTGGCAATGACATTGTCTGTTAAGGACAGCATTCAGAAAAATCTCTAACAAGTATTTTATTGTATGCATATTTAAGATGATATAATTATTATCAACACTCATATTGCAACAAATCACTTTATTACGAACTGTAGCAACCATAAGGGTATTGGTTACATTGCTGTAAATCCTCACTGGCTTACTTACAGTGCGTATCACTCATTAGTCAGATCTTCCAGATTGGTTTTAACTGCAAAGTATGTGTGGGGGGAAAAAAAAGCGCCAACGTTTTTGGTAAGACAACCCAAATCCAAAAATCATTTTACTTTTGTCAGCTACAAGGGGTTGTTGGAAAATATAGAACATTTCCCATGAAGGCAACTGCTTTTGACAAATTTAAGCTAAAATATTATGGCTCAGGTAAAAAGTATTGAATTGGTACGACATCAGAGTTTAAGCCGCATTAAGAAGATACGTGTGTTTAAAATAATATGCTTCCTCACTTTTCCCCCATTTCCCCCCACTGTGCTGCTATACAACCCTAAGGATGTGGAAAATATTTTACGTAAATGCACTTTCTTTATTGAAGCCTAGTGGTTATGTGCAAATCTTTTCCAAAAACGTCAGGATGCTTGTGTATTTATAGAGATATTGTACAGTCGTTTTCCTGTCACTGATATTCACCTTTATATGCAAGTGAACTTTCATTTCCATGTCTACTGAGGTAGAGATTTAGCACTTCATTATGTTAGTTGTTTACATATGCTGTTTGTTTGTTACAGTTGTCTTTGGTATCAGTTGAGTCTAACTATAGGGTTGGGATCTTCATCAGTACAAAAGAATGCCAGGATTTACCAGATATATGGCTGTATAACAGCCTTAACTATAGAGAGAACAGACATCAGATCAGGCAACCTTACAGAATACTACATAAATCATTAAAATGCAAATATTAAAGTATAACTATATTGATTTTCCAAGTAAATCCAAATTTCAGTTGGATAATGTTGTCTTTTAGGATTGCTTTTATGCAAGCGTGCTCAGATTAGTAGTTCAGATTTTCTCATCAATCCATCCATTCATTCATCTTCTGCCATTTAACTGGGTCAGGAGGAAGCAGTTTCCGCAAATATGCAAAGGATTTCCTCTCCCCAGCCACCTCCTCCAGCTCTTCTGGGGGAATCCCGGGCGATTTAAAGCCAGAGAGGTGTAATCTCTCCGGTGTACGATGGGTCTCTTTTTGGTCAAATAAGAACACTTCTCCTAGAAGGAACCTTTACTGGATCCTTTAATGCACAGGGGCATGAGAACCTCCCGAATGTCTCTAAGGTTAAATTTGGACATATTTCGGTCCAAAATCATGTCCTCTGATGTATCCACGATCTTGTTCTTTTTGTCATGATTCACAGTTCGTGAACATAGGTAAGGGTAGGAACAAAAATTTACCAGTATCAATTAACTTAGCTCTCTCTTCATTACAACTGATTCACCTGTCAATCACCCATACCGTTCTTCTGCATCCTTACCCTACTCATAAACAAGACCCCAAAATACTTATAGTCTTCACCATGACACAAAACTACTTTCCAACCTTCCCAAACTAAAGGAGACAACTCTGTTTTTTCCCCCTAGCTGGCTAAGAATCTAGGGGCTAGTTCTCATCTCAGCCAATTCAAACTCGGCTGCAAACCGTGCAGTTTTGATACAATCTCAGAAAAAAAAAGGAGATCAGATAGGATCTGTTAGTCCATATGGATATGTGTTAAGGTTTTCCCAGTGAGATAAACCAAAATGGAACCTTGTTTCTAAGACTGTACAGTGATCAGTGAAGGCTCCACACTGAACATGCTCCAGGACAGAATGGCATTGTTTTAAATATATAAATACCGTTTAAAAAGTTACAAATTTATTTTAAGTAACTCACACCAAGTGTCAATGATGCTTACTACTTATAGGTTAATTTAAAAAAAAAAAAAAAGTCTTTTAAAATAAAGAGGCTCATTACAGCCACTGGCAGCTCTCTGAACAGCTCCTATAAATGGTACCTCATTATGCTGGAAGAAACTGGATATGTATTATTAGATAACTTAGCAGAGCATATAGTCAGTATAACATAAACAGAACAGTAAAACAAAATGACTCAAATAAATGCCTGCGGAATTCCTGACTTTCTCATATATTGTCCATTTTTAGTTACACACATCTGTACTACTGTTCTAACAATAAGTTCTTCTTCTCTGTAAATTATTTTTCACCTCAAATGCTGTAATGATGTATGTTACTTGGTCTTACTACAGCTGCACAGTCCTGTCCAACCCAGCACCACTGGGTCACACCCATCATTTATTAATGTGCCAATATTCTTAAACAGGCGTCAGTATACACTGGTCCTCTTTAACAGCTGGTTTTTGTAATCCTGCAGCACTGTACTGTTTTTGGAAAACATATCAGTAATGTATAGAGCTCAGATAGATGACTGTTTCAAGTTGCCAAAGTGAAATCTGATCATAAAGAGATCAGTGAATCATCCTGTTACAGTACGGTGTGTGGTGTGCTTGTTCCTGCACTTATAGTAGCAACATGGCTGTTGTTTCATTTCAACCCACTCCATGCTGACTGTAGTATTTAAAAAAATAATGAATTAAATAAACCCATAGTTTGTCCTTATGTGCTGTGTTTCAGTTTAATGTATTTTTATTTATCTTTTTTTTTAGTTTAGCTGATTCTTTAACATCATAGTGTTCAACGGCTGTACTGCTGTAGATATGGGTTAAATATGAATTATCTCACAGATGCCTTGGGTAAATTTGGCAGTCCAGAGTAAAATGTAAGCTTCTGCTTTACCAAAATTCATTCATATATTTAAAATATTATTCATGGCCTGTTTCCAATTATTTTAATATGCATGGGTAATAATACTGGGGCAGCACGATGGTGTGGTGGTTAGCATGGTCATCTCACAGCTAAAGTGTCCTGGGTTTGAGGCCTGGGTTTGAATGTTCCTGAATAGAGTTTGCATGTTCTCCCTGTGCTTGCATGGGTTTCCTCCGAATTCTTCCCACAGTCCAAAAACAAAGAGTGGGCTGCATTGCCATCACTGTGTTTCTGTCCTTGCCCAGAGTCGGCTGAGATGGGCGCCAGTCTTCGCGTGCCGGTTCAGAAAATGAATGAATCAGTGAGTCCAAAGACATGCACATTAAACTAAATGGCAGTTCCAAATTGCCCCAGTGATTGTGAATGGTTGTGTGGGTGTGTTGTCCCAGCAATGGACTGGCGTACCCTTCAGGGTGTATCCTGCTATCACTGTGTTGGCGGAGATGGGCTCTAGCCTTCCCATGACCCTAATAGGATTAAGCAGTTCGGTGAATAAGTGAGTGGGAGTGGGTAATAATACTTGTTTTGCTAATCAAGTAATCAGTGTACTCTGTTTCCATCCATTTTATTTCGCAAAGAACTGAAATATGAATTAGTACAATGCATCAACATAAATAAGAATGAACAGAACAAAGACAAAGCCAAGATGGATCTGACATGTTATAAAAACATGGGCTTTCCCCCACACACATTCATTCTCCCAATGCTGTGCAATTCCTGTCAGACACTCGGTGATGTTACGTGTCTAATGGTATACTCAGTGAACACCAGAATACATGACTGCAAGAACATTTAACTTTTCAAAATTAAGTAGGATTCACACTAATCATTTTCAGAATGACACCTATATCTAAACAATATTATGGATGAGATTGTGAAACCAAAACATTTTTAAGCATAAAAGTATTTTAAGCTATTTCTCACAGCTAATAGAGTAAACTGCAGTCTATAATATTATTGTAATCTGTGTTTTAATGTCCTGTGTATTAGAGAAAATGGCACATAGAACTTGAAAATAATAGTAGTAATAACACACAGAAACCAAATAACATCTTAAAAAATTTGTTCTGACAAAAAATAATAATTAAAAAAAAAATCGGTTCTTACCTCCAATAGAAAGAAATAAGCAGAGAAATAATGCACAATCTGCAGCTAAATGTATTTTTATTAATATATTTACACGAGGGTGACAGTTTCACCAACTTTGAATCCTCGGTTCAAACCTGAGCTCGGGTTACTGTCGGTGCATTGCAGTTTCTGTGCATGTTCTCCCGGTGTTTGTGGGTTTCCCCTATTAGTAATGCATATCCCATAAAACATGATAGTGGGTGATTGGAGACACTAAATTACCCTTTAGGTGTGAATGAGTGTGTGAATGTGTGTGCATTGATCCCTGTGGTGACCCTGGAACCCATCCAGGGTTCTGTTGACACTAACTGTCCATTCTAAGTAATTGTGCAAGTGCTCACAGTCTCATAAATGGAATTCTGAATTTTAGGAAGCAGTGTTATTGTGTGAGAACAATTGTGAGAGAACAAACAATATTTTTAAATTGAAACATTTTGATTAGTTAATCAATAACACACAAAATTCAGAATTTTATGGTGCTTATATTAAAAAAAGAAAGAAAATTAAAAGGAAACATCAATACAAAATTCTGGAGATTTCCCCTTTGCCAATGAACAGCTGGACTGTGTTTTGTTTTAAAAAGCTAGAATACGAAAACCAGTAGAAGGCACAACCTCCTGGTGGAAAACACACTGTACATGCTTCTCTGCCAAGAAACATACAGAGAAACTGCTAGAACTTTATCATAAAGCAATAGAGACAAGGGCAGTGACACCTTCATTACCGTGTCCACAGTTGAGTCTTTGCCAAAATTCATTTACATTTATTTATTTGGCAAATGGTTTTATTCACAGCAATGTACAACTCAGTTGAGCATTTGAGGATTAAAGCATATATTCAAGGGCCCAACAGTGGTTTCCGGTAATACCAGGATCTGAAGTGCCCAGACACTTAACCACTGAGCCACCAATGCTCCTAAATAAAGCTTCAATGTACAGCAGCTATCACAATGGCAGAGGGGAACCTTAATTACAGAGTGAAAAGATCACTTTAAATTCAACATCTAATACAAACTGAAGCATTAATCTTACCTCAGCTAAAGATTAGAAAGGCCAAGGCCTACTGCAACAACAGATAAATAAAGAATAAAAGAAAAAAGAAATTAAAATAATCTATACTAAATCATTACATTTTCACAAGGTAAGCCATTTGCCTTTTGATGTAACTAGCTTTTTTGTGAATTATTACTTAATTCTGTAGAAAACCCTTAACCAACACACATGACTGTATATTACTATAATGGAACTGAATCAGTAAGAGTACGGATCTATAAACCTTTCCCAGAGACACAGCTAATTTGTCTTCAGAGCAGCTCAGAGTGAAGCTGACATTTCTGCAGATCTATACAGCAATGTTTAGGAAGCTATACGGAACACCTGAATTCCTAGAACCTTGAGTTATAGAACCAGGGCTTTATCCCCAGTTGCCTTATAGAGTCTTAAGCATGTGGCTCTGTGTATTATTTCAGGTGGAGAGAACCAGCCTGCGAACAGGCCGCATTAGTAGAAGAGTGGAGCTGTGTGTCCGTCCATCAAGCTTGATCTGAGGTAGACCTCCAGAGAGTGGTCACTGGAAGAGGGGGGTCAACAAATAATGTCAATGTGAGAATCGGTGCACATGGGCATACCATTCACTTTAGCAAGCAAATTCTTATATATTTATTTATTTTTATCAATGCACTACAAACTACTAAGTGACTTTGGTCAATATAAAGAGTACTGCTGAAAGGCATACAGGGATTCATTTGACATATACTTATGAACAATAGTACTTTTGTCTATGAAGGGTGTTTTGAGCAAGCATGCAAATGAAACAAGACATCGTCGATTAAGTGCTAGTGTGTACATTTGTTAGGCATTGATAGACATGCATTAGAGTTAGATTTTGAGTTACCTCCAGTGCCAACATTTTGCCTCCATGAAAACACCACCTTCTGGCAACCAATGACCTGTCTGATTGGCTGGTACAAATTACACCACAAGGAAAGAGAACCAACCAGAGAGGCCGGTGACAGAATGAAGGGGAAAAAAAAAAGAAATAACAGAGAAGCCCCACTCCCCAATTATACGCCAGACAACCAATGAGAGCAGAGGGAAAATGAGCGAGAGGGAGGACATGATTGTTTGGCTGAGCAGCGATGGAGGCAGGTGACTTACGGAGGTCCTGTACACTCAGAACCGGGACAATTCAGGACCCAAACTGGAAGGTAAAAAGAGTCCATGGGTTTGTACCGGAGCTCAGCTCAGATTAGGATTATGCATGGCTACATATCCGACTGTTAGTTTGTGTAGGATGGTGGGAGGTTACTCATTTTGTGGCATGGTGTCTTTGAGTTTTGCACTGGCTCAGATGGATGAAGTACATTCCAAACCTATGCTCATAAATTAAACGTCTCTACAATGATGACGGGTTCAAAATATAGTGTAAAATGAAAAGTCTGCCCATAGCAGTCATCCAATTTGTCATTGATGAGACCAATTTTTAAAACAAAAACTCAGTTACTGAGTCACTCTCACACAGAAAAATATATTACAATACCAAATATATTAAACTATTAGCCCCATATCAAAATCACTACTGCTAACCTTAATACACACATCTCAGACAGCGGACAGACAGCATACGTATCTCAATGTGACAAAAAGTGTGTGACAAGATCAAAATGACACAAACCTAGGCACTCACTCACACACATCACACAAATAGTATTACTCACGCTCACTCACTTGCTCACTCACACACACACACACACACACACACACTCACTAGTCTATATGTATTACAAAAGGAATCTTGAGCTGGTGAGTGGACATTAGATGAGATAAGTATAATGATGTAGTGCAGAAATGCAGAAACACACACCATGGATTCAACAGCATGGATTCAAATTAACAAATCATGTATAATTTGAACAAGTGTTTTATTAATATATAGATATTTATATATTATATATACTTTTTAGTAAAAAGTCACAATACATTCAAAGTCAACATGTTGCTGAAGTTCCTCCATAGCATGCATTTTGTGATGGAATGTTTTCTGTATACTGATTTCTGTGCATTGTAATTTGATTTACAAGAAAAGGAAAAGCATTTTAAAAGAGACAAAAGGTACAAAAGCACAGCAGGAAAGTACACCACGGCTCCAGAGGATCTGTCAAATTACCACTTTGGAATATGACAGATTAGAAATTAGAAGTGAGAACATATTACATTGTTTAAAAATAGAAATTACAGAAGATTCAGGTTTCTGAGATGAAAAGAAAGTAGGGTTGGCAGGGAAGAAAACAGAGGTGCCATTTACACCTGGTTGTTTGATGCATCTTGATTTTCGGGATTATATCCAGAAATCCAGTTATATTAAAAATAGGAGCATTTAAAACATTTAAAATCACAGACACATTTGGGTAAATTGTTCTACAATAGCAAATATATCCATCTAATCATCCAATTCAGCATTCACCCCCCTGCTTTTTTTTTATTAAACGCAATTACACCAAGTTTATAAACAAATATCCTCACCCACTTCTTGTGCAAAGTATTGATTCACACTCACATTTAGAGGCAATCAAGTATATCCAATAAGCCGTAGAGGAAACTACCCACAAGTACATGGTGAACATGCAAACTCCACACAAAAATGCCCTTACTGGGCATGGGGCTCTAACCCAGGACCTTCTTGTTATGAGACGGAAGTGCTAGCCACTACGCCTCCTTCCTGACCTTTTGAACGTTATAAAAATTACTGTTCATAATAGTAATAAAATTAACGAGTATTCCAGGAAAGCCTTGTGTCGCCTGAACTGCTATTTGTACTGTCTTTCACTAGCAGATTCCTCTGTTGAATTGTATCATGTCTTGTAGTTTAATTATCAATTTAAGAAGTTCATGTTCCGTGTTTCCCATTCATGTTTTCAATGAAAGTTTGTCTGCCTACCTAAGCTGAGAAGTGTTTTTTATTCTGTGTGAATCTGAGCAGTGTTGTATGAACCGCTACGAGTTTCTGTTTCGATACTGATAATAATAATAACAGATCTTTTTTTACTGCTTCCCGTCACAGTGCAAGTCAGTGACAGCCAAAAACAGCCAATCAACATCAACTTAGGCGCGCGGGAGCCTTATTGGGTTTCCTGTGATGGCTATGTGTGGACATGGGACAACCATTCAAGTCAAATTCCATGTTAATGTTGCTCTCCCCAGGAGCTTCGCTGAAATAGGAAGTGCACATAGTTTGATGTAATTAAGACTCTGTGAAAGATTAGCTGAAACAAGTTGACTGGTTAAGGAGCAGTTGAGGATTAGAAATAAGTGTAACGATGATGACTCAAGATGACTCAGTGATCCCTATGTGTCGCTTCAGCTTCGCTGGCAGATGACACAATAATAACTGTTTTTCCAAAATAAGGAGACAGACTTATGTCTCTAATTAGACAATTCAGACACCAATTTCACTCTGGGAAAAATGTAAAAAAAAACGATCACAATACACTGCATAATAATGCATGTGGCTCTTAATACCAAAGTAGGTGCCTTCAAAATAACAACAACAAATATATTTTTGGAAAACAGACACACTGAAGACGAGAAGTTGGTGGTGATGTATAATCAGTTGATTAAATATTAAATGCTCCATGGCACCAGTTCCCAGCCCAGGTCCTGGAGTACCCCGTGTCCTACACAGTTTAATGTTTTCCCTGCTCTATCACACCAAACCTCAGAAAGGATTCTTAATGAGCTGATTAAATGAATTTGATGTGTCACTACAAGAAAAACATTAAAATAGACAAAACAGAGTATTCCAGGAGCAGTGTTAGAATCCCTCCTGCTACAGCAATTACATTTCAATCATTAATAATTAATCATTCAAAAATTGTAAGTCAATCTGGATAATCAGAGATGGATTTGACATTAAATGGTTAACAAGATACAGTTTGGTTTAAACCTGATATAAGACTTCGCTACAACAACCAGGTGTAAATGTGATATATATATATATATATATATATATATATATATATATATATATATATATATAATGTTTTTACATTTTGCTTTATTTTGTGGGGTTGGTAGCATGGTAATATTCTTCATGCTGATCTGATCTTTTATATTGCTGTCATATTGTCCAAAATATTTTACTTCAATATTTTGAGATCTTTGTGAAATAATAAAGCAAAAGTGTGGACAGTAATGTAAATTGATGCCACAATATTAAAAGTGACACACCCTCTGGGCTGCATGTCGCGCTGCTTAAAGACACGGTGGAAGCACACAACGCTCTACAAAACATAGAGAGGAAAAAACACGCCGCACAACTGAACCACAAAGAGAATACAAAGCTCTGCGGCGAGTGAGAGCCTCAATAGTGCCAGTCCACAGCGTAAAGAAAAGGACAAACGGCACGTCTTTTATGGAAGGAGAGCTGCTTGAAAATATCGACATAGCTTTTGGCACTTTTACATGATGATGTCCTTTAAAAAAAAAAAATCATCATCATAAAAACACAACAGTTGCAGAACTTGTGCACATGCATGGGTGAGGAGTCCATTTGGAGAAGTCCACGGCGACAGCGGGCAAGGCGTAGAGCAGCTCAGTGTCTGTAAAGGTGCGAGGCGAGCAGATGGAGCGCCCTCTGGCTCTCTCTGTCAGAGTTCCCCCTGACCCACCACACGCCACCGGCACTATGGCCCCCCCGGCGACAACACGCGGGGGAGGAAGAGAGGACAGAAAGGAGGGATGAGAGCGGCCTTCTTCCACTGAAGGAGGGGTGCGTGGAGGCACGTGTTAGGATTGTTTTGAGGGGGAGGGTAGGGAAGGCTAGAGGGAAAACTGGGAAGGAAGGGGTGCAACCCCTGTGCTATCCGGAGTTGTGTCTGTGTCTGATAGCCTGTCTGTGTTCACACTGTCGAAATCAATTTGCCATCGGAACTGTGGAACAAAGAGAGAAGGAAGCTTGCCAGGTCGGACACACTTAGAAAGAAATGGAGAAAAGACAAGACAGCCAAAAGAAGTGGAGGAAGGCAGGGATGGAAATGATTTTGGTGGTAGGGAGGAGAGGAGCGCTGTTTTATCATGAAAAAAACAGGAGCTCCACAGACATACTAGATGACAAGGTTGAGCTTTATCAGGCTGGGTAAACAAAACAAAAGAAGACTAGGGGCCAGATTTTAGGTGGTTGTCTATCAAAGTCATCTTCCTTAGTGTAAGCTAAACTGTATGGCTAGATGGGTTTCAGTTTAGATGTACAGGCCTAGAGACAGGAGTTCAGGGCACACAGGATATGGACAGAAATGATGCACTGCACATGTTGATGATGCTTCTCTCAGCCCTCAAACCCACCAACTCGCTCAAACACATACACAACACAAGGACATACAATGCACACTTCTCCAGTCAAACACATAGGGCATATACTGTTGTGTTCCTTCAGGGGAGGTTGGGGTAGGGGTTGGGGTAGGGCGTGTGTGTGTATATATATATATATATATAGAGAGAGAGAGAGATTTTTTCCCAACATCTGCTACTTATCTGAGCTGACAGATGCCACAATGAGCTAAGGAAAGCTAAGTACTGACAAAGACAGTTATTAAAAGAATACTCTTAATTGCTCTTTATCAAATCTGTAGCGTGTACCATGGACAAGAATTACATCTCCTTCCTCTACACTAAGAGCAGAAGTTGCACGGCAAAGTGTTTGTAAATGATCATTTACTCATGAATAACCAAATAACCAACCAACCAAATAAACAAATAAATAATGAAATATATAACCCAAAAAAAAAAAAAAAAATTGCATGCAATTTATTTTCTTGATCAATATCTCACGTACGTTTTATTACTGAGTTGTATTCATATTTTTTCTTCATCCATATGTTCTATTTTAACTGTTAAACTGAAACACTATTGTGTATGCACCAGCATGAATTCAGGGTAAGGGCAGTCAGGTAATATGTTACATATAAATATTTCCTAGGAAGGTTTTTGGAAATCCTCAAGCAAATATTTGTACATTAAGCTCAAAATGTGGTTACAACACTGTAAAGATGTTGATATTTATTTACTGACTGCACTTATCCTTCCATTTTTAATTCGCCTTTCTGCATATTTTTCCCCTCAGTGCAGAGAAACATACCCAAATTCTTGTGCTTGGTAAACACACACATGCTGCAGAGTGGAAAATAGTGAAGATGCCAGTAAACAATGGAGTATTCCTTTAATTAATGTTCAGTATCAGAACCCTTAGTATCAGTACCCTTCCTGCTATCTGGTTCATTTGACAAACCTTACAGTTTATTTCTTACATACAACACATCAGTTCTTCCACATTAAATCTTACCTTGTGGCAAAACGACTGTCATAATCCTCAATAGCTGGCTGCGAATTCGTAAAAAGAACATTTTAATGCTACCCTGGAGTGCACTGAAGCAGAGCCAGTAAGAAGACAGAATTAGAGTTAGTTAAGAAGTGGGAAAAAAAGTCATGCATTGCTCGGTACAATCAGAGACAAGTGTGTTCCGCTCCAGCAGGTGGAGTCAGTAAGCTTTGAGCTCAAAGGAATAGATCTGTCCCCATTAAGCAGACTAGAAGCATGCAGAGACGGTATTGGAATATTTCGCTGAGAAACCTTGAGGGTTAATAGTGAGCAAGCATGGGTGTGGGTGCATGTGTGTGTGTTTTGTGTGTACCTGTGTGAAGCCAGCCATGCTGTAGGGACGCGGGCGATTCTGTGTGAGGCTCTGAGCCAACAGACGAGCGGTCAGACCGTAGTCAGGCATAGGCAGAGACGTGTCGTCTCTCTCCAGCAGGTTCCCCGTGCTGCTGCTCTTCCCGTGATGTAGACTGAAGGAAAGCGCACAATCAGCCCAGACTACTCAAGCCCATACATGCACCGCTGGAGTTCACCGTAGTTTTAATCAAATCAGTTGATTTTGCGGTAGTCTTATTTGAATGGAAAAAAGGTGCATCACCCAAAACCAAGCTTTTGTTTTTGCTTTTTTTTTTTTGTTTGCCCCAGTGACAGAGCACCCAAGCAGAAAATCCCCGACTCTACTTAAGAAGAAACCACTATGAGAGAGAAGTGCACCTGGTTTGTGTCAAACCTCTAAAAAAAAAAAACTATTCGGCCAGCAATCAGTGTAAAAATATAGTAATGATCCTTCAGAATGCTGCTGTTAGAAAACATTCACACCATGTCGTTTTTTTATTTCCAAAAATTGATGCATATGTAGAGTTTTTTGTAAGTGTGAGAGAGAGTCAGGGTACTTACTTAACTCGAAGCTTGTCACTGTCACTCTCAGGTAACACTCGTGTGTAGGAAAAGGGGAACCAGCCTCGCCTAAAAAGAAAAAAGGAAGCTTGTCTTTAGTGCTTTTAAAAGTAAACCAATAATCCTACATGACCCGGTAAAGTGAGTATGGCACGAACAAAACCACCAAGTTTGAGTTTGTTCTGTCA
This sequence comes from Neosilurus hyrtlii, assembly GCA_028564935.1. Lineage (NCBI taxonomy): Eukaryota > Metazoa > Chordata > Actinopteri > Siluriformes > Plotosidae > Neosilurus > Neosilurus hyrtlii. The sequence continues at coordinate 17,083,835 of JAOUQZ010000024.1, read as the reverse complement.
TGTCCCTGCTGTTAGTAAAAACAGGTTTTTGTCTATTCCCACAGCACAAGCCCTTACATCTTGTTTTTCTCGTTCTCTCCATAATGCCAACCGTCCCGAGCCTCAGGCACCAGCAGTGTTATAATGTCACCCTCGGTAAAGCTGAGCAGTGTACTGTTATCACCAGCAGCATGAGAGAAAATGGCCTGCACACGTGAGCGCCCATTCTTCTCCAGTCCTGCTGCCATGGAACTAGACCTGGGCAGAGTCCGTGTCTCTCCTGATGAGAAGAGAGACAAATGCAATGAGATCAAGTGAGCAGGGTGTGGACAAGTGCTGTCAGAAATGTGCTGCTTTAGCGTCCTGAACGATTCTTGAGTTGTAATTTAAAAAAAAAAGAAGGAAAAAGAAAAAGAAAAAAACAAACAAAAAAAACCCATTCAAGCTGCTTGACTCAAACTGTTTGGTTCTATTTTGTAGGTGGCATGGTCTCGTACCCACAGTGGCCTTGGTCTTAGCGGGCTGTGGTCTGCGGACAGGAAGGGTGTTGGAGTAAACCTCGCTGACCTGCCTCTGCGGCTGAGTCTGGGACTGAAGCTGTGGGGAGGCGGGTCTTCCCTGAGACACACCCCCTTCACCCCAGTACTCCTCGCCTTGCATCCCTGTCGTACCATTGACCAGAGACATGCCATCAGGCCCCATCAGCCTCTGTAAGAAATACATGATGAAGATCAGCATCAATCAGGTTAAAGTGTAAAAACCTCCTTTGAACTTACCCTGCTGACTAATAAGTGCATTTCCCATAAAGTGCTAATATGGATGCGGAGTTCTGAAAAGATGAACCAGACTCAAACTAAGTTCAAACATGGTTGACATCATTGTGTTTTGAGGTGCTTCATACAACTGCTTTTATACACACACACACACACACACACACACACACACACACACACACACACACACACACACACACACGGACACACACACACGGACACACACACACGGACACACACACACGGGGACACACACGGACACACACACGGGGACACACACGGGGACACACACACGGACACATTTATTAGTTTTGGGAGTTTGGTTTTCAGTGTTTTGTTTATGTGAACTAAGATGGACTTACTTATTTGTTTAGGATGGACACTGGGCGCACTTACCTTTATATATAATATATATATATAAAGTGTTAACCAAATCCATTTTCAGTTAAACCTGACTTACTCAAGTTCTACAAATACTGGTAAAGTTTAAAACTTGTTCATACACATTAGCCATTATCACAGGCCACATAACAACACGCAGGTAATTATTTGCAGTAAAACATCTCTTACTCAACTTCACTCAAAAGAATTTCCCCCCTGTACTTCCTTCTTAATTTTGGAAAGTTGCCTTTTCACATTTTTGCATGTAAATCAGGGACTTGCATCCATGCAGCCTTAGGAGTTGATGGACGCAGGGGTATGTCCAAACCATGTGGCTGATGACGTAGCAGAAAAACACTGTCTTGCAGAGTCTCAGGTTCAACTTGTGCCAGAAGCGCAGACTTCAAACTATATACCAGTTTTTATACAGTGTTGATAGGACAAGCAAAATCGGAGTTATGAGCAACAATTTAATACTTTTAATTTAACTTCCTGTGACGGCAGTTTACACTGCGTGATATCAGCAAAAGCAACAAATCCAAGGCAGTCAGGATGTAAAAACTGCCATCAAGTGGACAACAGGAGGAGCAACACACCCTGGAAATGTTAGTGCTAAATTTATACATATATCTTTTTTTAGATTTACAATCAAGTTATAAAAATGGTTTGTTAACCGCGTTTGCATTTTTCACAGTAAAAAAAAAAAAAAGCTATTTTTTTCTACTTGGATTTTGTGTTTTTTGGTTATTTTAGGTCAAGTGTGTTAATACAGTATGTCAAAATAACAAAGTAACTGTAAGGTCACAGGTGAGATTGTGCTGAAAAAAAGTACATCAAACAAGACAAGGTAAACAGTTTTTTATGGTGAAATATAAAGGTAAAATCAAAAGTAGTCAGAAACGGCCTGTTATAACCTGCACCCTTAAGGCTTAGTAACCAAAGCCACTTGGAAATACTTGGATTAAACGTTCCAGTGTTTATACTTAAAAACAATTTCTGACTGTATTACCTACCATCATTTATCTGAGTTACTAAGACAGGTGGTATTCTTACCCCTAGGTCCTAGTAAACTAGTATCACAATATAATCAATAACAGGCTTCAAAGCATGTATGCAAGTCACATGTATGCAAGGGCATCAACCAAATGTATTAAATGTAGCTTGTGTTTTTTTGTTGTAAGACAGTTTGATAAATCAGACAGGACTGCTTATAGCCTATTTTATGCATTCAAAGCTGTGCTCCTTTCTATGCAACTGGGAGGCCAGGGTGGAAAATGTTGTTTTCCAGGATGTACAAAAGTGTGTGCAGTGTGAATGAAGGATTCAATAAAGACTTTCTAAGTTATTGGGTGAATAAATGAGAAATAAATGAAGACAGAGAGGAAGGGAGGAAGACATATTTGAGATTACACTGTATTATAAGGAGAATCTATAAGCAGAATCTAATTGTAAGAGATGGGTTCAAAGATACACGAGACTTCAGAATTATTAGTCTGACATTAATAACAGATATATAAGGGCCGATGTAACTCGATTCAGCTTAGATATTAAAATTCACTGAGGGTGACAATAGCAAGTTCTGTAGAAATGAGTTTCTGAAGCTTTGATGCTCCACTATAGAAACAGTGATTTCCCTTTGCTCCCTGCACCAGTCATTCATCCAACCACATAATACCATGATAACTTCAGCATGTTAATAAACCTATTTACATCTTCCCACCTCACAGGAAGCAAATGATGAAGCTAAAGAATCACCGTTATGAAGATCTCTGATGATTACTTCAGTAATATGAATATGCAGAATAATCCCACAGGGCTGTTCCTTGGCAAACATGAAAACCTGAAACCTTCTACTGTATAAACTGCTGTGGGGTAATAAGTGGGTAGATGGCACTCACCCCTGGGTGGCCCATGAGAGCTGCCAGTTCTGGGGGAACAGGCAGGGGCTGAGCGCCAGGGATCGGATCAGAGATGACTAGGTTGCCCTTAGAGGAATGTAGCGGGCTGGAGAGAAGGGAGTTCGACCCGGACACCATCTGTTGCACCAGCAACATGGCCCTCTCTGGGAGCTTGTTGGGATCGGAGCAGGACTGCTGCCACACCGGGATCTTCTGAGTGAGCAGATCCTTGCCCTTGACACAGAAAAAGAAAACGCTAATGAAATCTTATTAAAATAGCCACCATTTAAACTTTCTTCATTACTAATCCAATCCGCAAGCAATAGAAATTACATAATCTAAAAACTGGATCGTGCAAATATGTGCTGATAATCAGGACAGGGCCTTTCTTTCTCCTCACCTCTTTACCCTCTATTCCAACACACTGCAGCGTGGGTGAGGAGCCTGCCTCTGTACCCATCCTCCCACTCCTCACCAGATGAATCATTCACTCACACACATATACACACACGCAGCAAGTGCACCTTCTTGAAACTGTTCCCACACATGCCCTGTACTGTTCGTAGACTTGGAATCACGGTATTTCTCACGCTACACCATAAGCAATCCTCTTATCAGGGCTAAGACCATACACATATATACAGACTATATATACACACACGGAAGTGCATTACATGTAGTACCACCAGACTCTATATGTAGCACCAATGACCACCAGTTTTTCTTAGGTTCTCTGTACAACAGCTCTTATTCCGGGTACAAAACAAAAAACATAAATGAGCTCATCTGCTTTGGTAATTGCAACAAACATAATGCAGCTAAGAGCAGAACATTTCAGGAGTGAGCTCCGGAAATTGCCATGGCAACTGCAAAGATTCTGCCGAATGGCCTCTGCATTGCTTTGGATGGTTTATTAGCAGATTTCAACAGACCAAATCAGATTAAGAGGCTCCATATCTCTCACCTTTCCATGGTAGGCACTGCTGTTCTTGGCCACGGCGCACTGGCGGTCCACCAGGAAGCAGTATCTCCTGCGCTCCTCCGACAGAGCTGTTTTGTAGCCCTCTGCGATGAAGGTGTCCAGCTCGTTCTGCTTAGTGTTGATGGTCTCCACATACTGACAAAAAGAGAAAAAGTCAAGTAGTCAGAAATCACTGCATACAGTAGGACTCTGTGAGTCACTGTGTAACCGATTTAACTACCCCCAGGAAGCACTACAGGAAAAAGGAAAAAGATGTATGACATTATGCAAATTAACATCATATAGAGGGGTGACATGAACAGAAAAACCTGAATAACTGAGTGGAGATCATAAATTAATATCCTAGCCTGCTAAGAGGCATGTGTGTATATATAAATAAAAAGAAGGGTCATCTAGCCCATTTTGATTTTAGATCAAGAACCAAATGTATTTAAAGCTCAGGCCCAAATAATGGACCCGGTGCCAGTCAAACACTGCTCATCTGGTTGAGTTTTAGTCAGAACTTGACTTCAAAGACACTTGCATTTAGGTCCATGGAAAAGTATTTGTGTAAAAACTTGTGAAAAAAGTGTTACGAAAGGATGAGTCAGCCTTCACCATGTTTGCGACAAGTAGGTGGCAAGAAAACAGTCCAAGCCTGAATGCTTGACCCCACAGTGAGGGGATCTGGACCCTGATATACTGTAGGAGGTATTTTGCAGCGTTTCACTTCTAGGTCTCCCCTTAGACGGAAGTGTAGATTCTAGGATCACCTTTACTCTATGATAAAACTTTTATCGTCACTCTTCTGTGCATGAGCCACAAATACATTACATTCAAGCATGTACACGTCCCCATATTCCATATCATGCCCCACAGGAATAAAAGGTCAAGCCCTGGTAGCCTAGTTATACCAACCTTAGTTATATCAGCTATCCCTGGAGAGGGATATACTTATTACAAAGTTATTATTAAAACATAATAATGGTTTTGACACACCTGCACCACAAAAAGTCTTTAAGGTGTCTCGAAACTTTTCTACCCTGATCATTCCTTCCATTACATGCGACCACACCCCGACTCACTGCCCCATTTCATAAAGCATGTGGACATTTTATTTGTCGCTACATCCATCCCTCCTTCGGTCTACACACTCCCTTCTCCTATCAGCAGGACTTCTCACCTGATGGAAATGTCAGCAACATTACAGAACTCATTACTGGAACACATCCAGGTGCTCCAATGCTCAAATGCAATTTCCCAACAAAGGGGTAAGGGGCCTCCCTGCTGGCTTGCTGAATTATTATCCGTTTCAATCATATCGCTGTGTTCACCCCGGGAGAAGGAGATTTGAGATAATGAGAAAAAGACTCTACACACATAGGATTGAACTGCGTGGAATCAATAGCGGACACGACTTCAGAGGAAGAAGCAAATGACTTCAACAGAGGGAGTGAAAAGAAGCTAACAATCTTGCCAAAGCAAAGAAATCTCCCCTGTCAGTCATGATGGTGTTTAATCAAGGTACTGTTTGGTGTCCGGTGCAGTTCTGGGTTGAGATTCACACTCAGCAAAGTATGCAGGTACATAGAACTGAGTGCAGGGTAGCGCTTTATATATTTATTTATTTTTTACAGCACAAAGTGTCCTAAAGAGAAAGCACTGTGGCATTACTGCATGTGCAATTCATCATTCCACCACAGGTTGGTGCTGGTTTCTCACCCAAATGCGAGCAAACGCACAGAAATGACCATCAAGAGTCCACACTGTGCACACATGTAAGATGTGTATGATGTGGGTTGCAGATTTTTCTTGATACTGCTTTGCCAGGAGGCACAAGATTAAAGGGATGAAGGTTTTAGTGGTGAACTGATATACAATCTGGCCTGTTAAACTGCATAGTGTGGTGGGGTCATGTCCTCTTCAGGTCCCCTGGCAGCCCAGCTATTTAAAAAAAAACAAAAAAAAAAAACTTAAGCTGAGGTAGTAGAGCAGGAATGCGGCATGAGTCATACAATTGCAGAGAGGACAGATATGGAGTGGAGATAGTAAAACTAAAATTAAAAAAAAGAAAGAAAAAAAAAAAGCAAGAAAAACAAGCGGAAAGTCAACTATACCAGGGGTCAGCTTTGTGGCAAGGAAGAAAGACTGGCAAGTAAGTGTGTAGCCAGTCATGTTACTGCATAATAGATGGAAGAAGAAGAAGAACCTTAATGTTGACATATGACAGTTGTCAGCCACGCTCCAGCCAACACACAGGCTGAGCAGCTGTGGCTGGTTGAGCATGCAGAGGAGGAAAGTCAGCCGTACTGCAGCCTCCGCACTCACAAGCTTCTTAGTGTGCTCAGACTCCCACTAAACCTCTGAGACTGAGCAGAGAACCAGTCAAGCAACTCACTCGTGACTCAAGACATTCATCATATGACAAGATCTGAGAGACTGAAGTATGATGGTGAATTAACTTTGGCGCCTTGAATATGCAAAATGGAGCTGAGCAATTCCAGGGCCAACAGTCAAGCAGAGAGCTTCGATAAATATGTAAAGTCCTCGAGAACAAGTTCTGCAGGTGGCTTGCTACCCTCTCAGGTTAAACTGCAACAGAAACCAAGAAGGTGGCCCAAAGCATCATGGGTGTGGAATGGGAAATGAGAATAATAAGTGGCCTTGGCGAAGAACATTTATCAAAATACTTTCCCGAGACATTGCAACAGCAAATTGGGTGCAGTAAAGAAAGAGTGCAGGGGGAGAGACATTTATCCCTGCTTACACTGACAAGTTACTCCTCAGCACACTTTCAGCCTATTTTGTGCAAAGCCATGCAATGCCTAATCCTTCACCAGCTGCATGCAGAGATTTCTGTGTGTGTGTGCGCGTGTGTGTAATTATTTTCCTATAACTGCAGAATACAGTGTTAAATTCCTCTAACATTACAGCCATGTATTTTAGCGGTGCCTTATGCAAATGTTGTAAAGTCATGAGCTCGATTTTGTTGACATGTCCATGTTGAAGTGGCCATATGCAACCCAACACGTGTGCGCGCCGTCGCCACTGAGTACACTTGCAGTCCATAGAAATTTTTCTTCTTTAGTCAGTGTTTTTTCTTCTTAAGGGGAAACAAGTTTTCGAATACCATTAAAAAGACAATAAGTTATATTATGGCTGTTTCTTTACTAAAAATAACTGCAAACATTTTTCGAACTCCACTTTTAGGCGACGCCTAAATATTTACTACATAATTATCTATTACTGAATTGTATATGAGACTTTCATCCATTTACAGAATTAATCAGCAAATCAATTTAGTTCCTGTTATTATTTGAAGCTAATGAGACAAAAAGTCAACTTGTTATGCTACAGGAAACTGAAAAGCATCAAGTCTTTTGTCCTGAACACTCTCCCATGAGCGGCCTGAGCAGTCTCCTTCTATAAATGTTAAATGGTGCAGTGGTGGCTTAGTGGTTAAGGTGATGGGTTAGTGATTCGAAGGTCCTTAACCCTCAATTTCTCCGTTTTATAAAAAGGATAATTGTAAGTCGCTCTGGATAAGAGTGTCTGCCAAACGCTGTAAAATCTTAATGTAAATAAACGTCTCTGTACAGAAAGCTTCAACCTATAAATCTTTGGTAAGTTGATTTACTATCAAAGCTGCTATGAGGGTTGGGTGATGTATCAAGTTTTTATACTACATCTATAAATGCTCGTACACAATATAGAATGAGGCAATATTGTTTATATCAATACAGTTCATGTCATGTTAAAATTATACTCACTGAGCTGGCTGTGTGCCTATTTATGTGTGTGTGTGTGTGTGTATACACACACAGAGAG
>JAOUQZ010000024.1:17050329-17066449 GCA_028564935.1 Neosilurus hyrtlii | reverse complement strand
TGGGGGGAGGGAGAGGGGGAGAGAGAGAGAGAACGTGAGAGAGAGAGAGAAAGTAAGCAAGAGAGCGAGCGAGAGAGAGCAGGAGAGCAAGCAAGAGAGAGAGCAGGAGAGCGAGCGAGAGAGAGAGCAAAAAGAGTGAGCGAGAGAGAGAGAGCAAAAAGAGTGAGAGAGAGAGAGAGCAAGAGAAAGAGCAAGAGAGCGCGAGAGAGAGAGAGCAAGAGAAAGAGCAAGAGAGCGACCAGGGGCAGGAGAGAGAGAGAGAGAGAGAGAGAGAGAGAGAGAGAGAGAGAGAGTTCAAACTTTCATCTTTGTTATTTGCTATGATCAGCCTTACATGCATGGTCATGGCTGGATCTAGATCGATATCTTATTATTTAAACCCAGAGGCCATGTGTAAGGTGTAGGAAAAGTCAACTGGAGAGAGGATTATAGATAACGCACCATTTCCTCCAGCTGCACTTGAATCTGCCGGTGGACCTCGGCCATCTGAAAGAGCACGTCCCCTGCAGAGAGGACACACAGTTATTCATTTGCAGGATGAATGACATAACAGGAAGAGAAGAGAGGAAGAAACCCCTGTCGTGCACTAACACCATGCAGTCACACGAGACACTCAGACGAGACAAGCAAACAGAGGACAAGACAGAACAATGGAACAGAGACCGACAACAAACAAACGAAGAAAATTTCCACTAACACTCACAGCAAACAGAAGTTTAAAAATCTCAAAAGAAACTTTGAGGAAATTAAGTTCTGTTTTTATAAACAATATTTCAAATAAATAATAAATATATCGTCCAAATCTTCATCATTGCAAATCTGAAGATCAAAGCAGTCATCTTATTTCATTTGTTTTCAGAAAGCTCTTATTGACAAAGACAGTAAAAAACCGCAAACAAGATCAACAGAGAGGAAAAAAGGAGGAGGCATGCAGCCAGATCAGGAGATTTTTTTGCGTTTTATATACCTACACGCTGCCTCTTCTGAATATGCAATGCGTTGTGAAGAAAAAGAATAAAAAGACACATTGAGCAAGAGACAGAAGACATACACACAAGCAAGAAAACGAACACAGAAAGCAATGGTGGACGGACACACACACACACACACACACACTGAAAGTCTAAAGCTGAAACTCTGCATGACTCTTGACACAAACAACTAAAACTTTTAACCAAAGGTCATAAAATGTCACATGATCCAAAGACATTCCAGACCTGATTAGGGAGCAATTACTGAAAGAGTTTCTTCATTACAAAGGAAATAACAGCCATGAATTAGGGAGAGGACTTATTCCTTACAAAGCAGATTTGGTTTGATTAATCATAATTACACAATCAGGGCGATAAACACGAAATGCTCGTTTGCATATTTGACTTGAGGCATGCGGCTTCAAAATACGTCAACATTTTTCTCAGAGAAGGAGTCTGAGATGGGCCCTTCGGCTGGATCATAAACAGGGTGTTCAGAAAACCTTGTGAGAGGAAGCCGAAGATATTTGTGAGAGCCAGAGGCAGGCTGGGCGTTCTCACAGTGTTCTCAACTGTACAATACACAATACTAATCCTGCGCCAGAAGCTAATTAGACACAGAAACAGACTGCGGCCTATTCACACTAACGCAGTGTGAAACACAGCCTGTACTTAGAAAGGCTTGTGATAAAATGGTCTTGCTTATATAAGCAGGACACAAATCAAGGAAGGCAGGAATCAAAACAGTGGCTTGTGTGCGTGCACAGACACACACACGGGGTGTATGGGAACAGAGACACTCACACCATTTTAAATTAATTAAATAATACCATATATAAAATGATCCATTTTGAATTTTCGAATATTACCCTTTGCAACAAATAAACAACCCACCTGTACATGCAATCAATACTGAATAGCTGCTAACCCTTCAATGATCCAGCTGTTTTCTGCCATTCTAACAGCTGTCTTTACTGTAGGCTTTAAGAGCTCTCCCAGACTGACAGCACTGTGCTAACAACAGCAATAGATTCACTTAACAGTGTTACCCTGAATCATTTTCAAATAAATTTGTACACAGATGTCCAGTATAGGATCTTTTGGCCAGCCATCTAGGAAGAGGCCCCAACTGCACAAGAGAGAGACAACGTACCAGTAGAGAGCAAAAAAACGATGTGCTGCACGTGATTTGCAAAAACAGTATTAGAGAATCTCTGTATCTCTGGAGAGTGTGTGATTATCTGTAGATCATGCGTGTGTGTTGGCCCTGTGAGGGCTTGGTGAGCTGTCCAGGGTGTAACCCGCCCTCGCCCAGAGTCGGCTGAAATCGGCGCCAGCCTCCCTGTGACCCTAACAAGGGATAAGCTTCATGGAAATGAATTAATGAATGAATAACTGGTAATAATGGACTTATAATTGTTGCCTAGATGAATTTTTATTATCATCTTAAACCAATGAGCTGATCCATAATGTGTGATCAGTACAACCCCAAGCATTCAACTAAAATCCTTCAGTGATCAGTTCCATAACATTCCTTATTTAGAAAAGCTCCTCATAAACAACTAACATGACTTGAAGAAACCAGCCATTACTTTCCAGAGCTAAGGCATTAAGTATTAGTTTAGAACTTTAAAGAAGACAATTTGAAGAAGTTCGTCCATCACATGAGAGTGGGCAAAGAAAAGTTTTTGGGAAAGTTTGTTAAAACTCTGGTCTTGGTGAGCTCGTGTCTTTAGTTCTGTAGCTAATCACTGGACCCATGAGCTGTCTTCAGTTATATAATTTGCATTTACATAATAATGCATGTGATTTTTATAAACCACAGTGAATCTGCTAAAGTCGATGCTTTTGAATTGCAGTACTGCAGAAATTTATTTTTACTGCAGAAACAGTACGCTATTTTTTTCCCATATTATCCACCACTGGCTTAGGCTCCGTCCTGCCCTTTTCTCTAAAGGAACTCTTTCAAGCATGGAAAGCATGTGTACCAAACACATACATAGATAGAGGCCACAGAAGAAGACAGCACACTCTTAGAAGGCTACTTAAGCTGATTACGGATAATCAGTTGTGATCACAACCCTGGGGCTCACACACCACTGTGCTCAGTTGAGTGCTTCCAGAAATTCAATCAGTTAAAGAAGCACAGTGCTGTAGCCATCCGCCTTATCAGGCACCAACCGAGCCTAAACCAGCACTTTTACAGGAGTTCCACGCGTGAAACCGACAACAACGTTTATGAATTATTAATTACTGAGGCATTTGAGGTTCCTGTCGGTAAAGTAAGTGAAACATCACATCTGTATTTCAGAACGTGTGCATGCACTACACTGTCAAAATCATGTGCTTGAGTATACGGTTTCCAATCAAACATTTAGCAGTACGATAAAGTGTCAAGTTCTGGAGTAAAACCTTGCACTACCAACTCATGCCACAACAGCCTGCAAAAGAAGTTGAATTATTCGTCTAAAATTAAGTCTTGATACTCTGGTGGCTCCGCTTCTCCATCTAGCTGTCATTTTTAATTTATGTACTAGATATACAGACATTGTTGCGTTCAGACAATCCCACATAGACACACTAAAGATCTACATGTACTGAAAACCGTTCACGCCCACATCTCAGCCTTTCTAAAGTATATAATGTCATTTGAATATTTTGGACACAGAGAGAAGATTAGATGATGCAATCATAAAAACGGTCCTGTGTTCATTCCGGACTCATTTATGATATGCTCATACTGAACTTTCTTCCAGGGCGGTGGCATGGTAAAGTGGTTAGCACATCCGCCTCACAGCAAGAAGGTCCTGGGATTGAGTACCAGACTCAGGTGTTTCTGTGTTTGCATGTTCTAAAATTCGGACTAAGCGGTTGAGTGATCGAGAGTGAACATTCTTCCATTTGGATCATTGGTTGGCACTGTTGCCTCTTGTCGAGAAGATTTGGGGTTTGAATTGAGTGACCTTTCTGTGTGAACTCATCTTTTCATCTCTGTGTTATTCCTGTATTAGACTTACAAACTGTTCAGGGTGTACCCCGCCCCTGTCTGATGTCAACTACGATTGGCTCAAGTTTCCCCTATAAACCTAAAGAATAACTGATATTCATAATAGATGGATGGATAGAAGAACTTTCAACACATGAATCCAACCCCAAATTTACTCAATTTAAAAGAAGATAAACTTTTGTTAGAATACTCTAACTAACCCTGGGTTTACACTGGGGCATGATGTCCGCAACCTCCATGATTTGAGAGAATCGTCTTGAACGTGGGGGATAGTGGGATCGAATCGTGATGATCTTGAGGGAACTTGAGGCATCGTGATGATGGTCAAAAAGTTTGTTGCGATTATTAAAGTTTGATGCCAACCATGACAGAAGGTGTGAGTCGTAATAGAGTGCAGTAGAGCTTAACAGACCGTATCTTGATGAGCCATTGTAGGGGATCTTGATGAACTTGGAAACACAACTCCTTCAAGTTTCATCTCTTGGATGCACCCGTGCTCATAAATCAGAGAGGTCCATGCTTTCTTTTCTTTTTTTAAATCACAGAGATCACGGACATCGTGCCCCAGTGTAAACCCAGAGTAAGGAAGACCTTCAGAAAGACAGTCATTCAAACCCTTCTGGCAAATCCCAGCAATCTGGCATTTAAGAAATGGTTCATATCACAAAATATAAAGGCATTGATCCAATCCTATTTAAATGACTGAGGTGATGCCCAAGCATGTGTGTATCAACTATGAAAGTGCCTTTTCTACGTCAGCCCACTTGGATGTATACAAGATCCATCAAACAAACAAACAATAAATAAATAAATAAATAAATAAGCCCATAAGCAACTTTGAATGCACATAATGACTGGATTCGAAATTGGCCTGGGGATGAAAATTATTACTGCAGCATTTTGTTGTAAGTCGTTGCTTTCTTGTAATTCACTTTAAGCATTTTGGCCAAAACAGTGTTCTCTGAGACAGCTGGATTGATTAAAGAAGGGCATGTAACAGCCCATCACATTCGCCTGCAAGTACTTCTAAAATAAAATACAACACATTGCAGTTTTTGTGCAGAAACAAAGGTATAGTTTCATTTTAAAGTGGAAGTACATTAAAGTGCATCTTGATAAAGATTGCAGAAATACAGGGCCAAACTTTCTGATAAGAGTGCTCCACAGGGGAGCTATTGTGCATTGTGGGTTAAGGGAAAGTCCAGAGGAAACACTGATGGCCGCTTAGTAAACTGTCTGATAGTTTGATAGAATAACCAGAGACTTGGAAAGCCAATCTCCTATATACTTATATTTGAAGCTGACAGGCCAGACGCTTTGAGTGCACCAAGCTCTGGGTTAATCAAACCTATTTCTTTAGAACTTCTTAACATATTAACGAAAGCAGCTTTCCAGCATGTCAGTCAGAGGGCAAATTTACCCAGATGAGTCATCCTGAGCAGCAACGCATGCCGCTACCTGTTGGAGTGTACAGAATCCTGTGTGATCCCATGCCTACTGACTGTTTAAGTTCTTTGTATAACTAAGGAACACCCATCTCATTACACACCGCACAGGCTGTAGGGGCGAGAAAGCGGAAACCCAAGTGGTGATGAGATACCGTAGCCGTAAGCCAGCTCAACAGGCCAGACCAGTCTGAAAGGAGGAAGAGGAGGCGGAGGGTGAATCATGGATGAAGGTCAAGTGCAGATTACTGTGTGGTGTCGTGGAAACAGAGAAAATGCGGAGGCTCAGAGCCAGAAGAGGTGAGAAGAGAGAGGAAGGGTTTGTGCTTCTGTAGGCGTTCAGGTCTTCTCTCAACAGCTGTCTGCTGTCACTGTTCCTCTTGTACAAACAGGAGAGGATTACATCACTCGCCACATTTGTCACCAAGACTATAAATCCCAGAATGCTTCAGCTGAGTGTGAGAAAAATTCTGCACCAGTTGTATAAGTGACTGGGAATGCAGTACTGAGGGGTACACGTTGCTGACAGATGTGTGCTGAGCTGGAAAAACAGCTAGGAGTCACTACAGAGAAAATGACACAATGCAAACTCCCGAGCTCTCCTGGGGAAAAAACACATCTGTGTGACTGCTGATAATGGAACTGTGTGTGGGCGTGTCTGTGGGTATTACCGTGGGATAAGAGGCTTCAGTCCAGTAACCACAAAGACAGCAGGTAATCTTATCTTGTGGTTACAGTAGTCATGATCAGTGGAGATACTAGCACCTCTTTTGTTTACTAGGCACACATGCACACACACCCCTCGGCAGTACTCTGTGAATCCTAGTGATTAGGTAGAAGTGGGCTCTAGAGGCTTCAATCTTACATACACGTACCCATGAACATGTCGTGTGTGTGGACACTCAGAGAGTTAACCGGGTTGGACGAAATGACCTAAAACTATACTGTGACCCTATGTTACGTTATGAAAGTAATGTTCAGAGCCCAAAAAACCCCCCATGACAGCACAAACAGACTGATTTGTACATGCACAGATTCTGGAGAGTCAGTCCGGGATCATCGACAGCCCTAATAAAGGCTAGGGTTATGTATAATGCTACATTATATAGACTCTTCACTGATGTATTCATAGGGATAAAAACAGAGTATTCAGCTTGTGGAGGACGGCATACGAGAATGTAAAAAGTGCATGCAGCTCTTACCCACGCCAACGAATGTGTGTTAATGTAGAAATACAACGCTTAATGTGCCCTGACGTCTCCCACCACTTTAAAGGGCTTCACTCCTTTCAAAGGACTGCGATCACACTACAAAGGTCACACGGCCCTGTATCCTTGACCAAGTGGTTCTATGCAGAAAGAGTGAAGATGTACAGGCTCAGGAACTAATGATCTGATGACATCACAATTGAGGACTTCCATATACATGTCAGCAGCAACCACTGAAGAGGAGCTTGAGCTTGCCGTACCGAACATCATTCAGAGGTGCATTCAGGTGCAGCGCTTACAGAAAAACCAACCTGCATTTATGTAATAATCAATAACGCCAGCTCAGGTTAGAGTCCATGAAGACTAGTCAGAAGAAACATTTCTGTAATGCATTTTATATAAACACTATAAAAACAAGTAGCAACAAGCAGCAGAAACACTGCACGCTCACCATTCATCATGTGTGCACACAACTGGGTTAAAAAGCTTTAGTATACACTACACGGGAATAAACGCTTATGGCATAAAAATGATAAAACAATCGCCTCAGTGGATAAAACCTTCTCAACCTGAATAATTCTCCATATCATACTTTGTTTCATTCAATACTCGCTTACTATCCACAGTGGATAATGTTTGACACAAGGCATCCTCAACATTAAAAATTATATTTAATTAGCTTTACTTGGTTTCCCGTCTAGTACAAACAGAAACTTCAAATGTATAATAAAATGAAAGAAAAAAGCTTTTAGTTACATAGTGCTCACCTGACTTGCCCTTGTCAGGGTTAAAATATGTTAAAATAAATAAATAAATAAATAAAATAATAATAATAATAATAATAATAATAACAATAATAAAAATAAAAACAAATTTTAAAAAAACTTAAACATCTGATTTAGTTTCTTTTAATGCTCTTATGTAATATATGGGCAATTCTACAAAAAAAATTCACTTGTGATAAAAAGTAAAATTAGCAATTATGAATTTTTTTTTAAAGAATTATTTGTTGTTTTAAAAATCACAAGATATTTGCTGAAGGTGACTGACAGCCATCTTAAAGTTTGAAACTTCATCTGTATACAGGTATAAAATCAGTAATTATTTACAGTAATTTATTATTCTCATTATAATAATGATACATGAGGGTTTTTTTTTTTAATTGGACCAATTAATACCTTGTTATCAGTCAACTGTTTCTTCAAAACTTAAGTGATATATAAAATTTAAGCTCCTATACAGTTCACAGAATTGTGGATTTCTATTTTAAATTTCTAAATGTCACATGATTTTTAATGACACGCCAGTTACAATTTCAATCTCAAAATTCTCAAACAAGTATTTGATCTAATGTTCAAGTCCTTAAAATTTCAATGACGTTTTATAATGAAATTCTGTATGTAATAAAAGCTATAGGTCTTTTTTTGTATTATCTTGTGTGCAAATGACACGTCAGTTACGGTAGAATTGCCCGTATACTGAATTATTCCCCTCAGTATCATTGAGTGTTATTAAATTGAATGTTTAGCGACACCTACCTCGCCTTCATTGAATAATTGAACATTTTGCCACTTTGCTGCTGGCTTTTCAAATTTTTCAGAACAGAAAAGTTTTTTTTTTATTGCACTTATTGTAATGTGTTATGACTTGTATAGTCGAAACAGGAAATTCACAGGGACTTGTATGATGGGTGCTCCATATACTTCAAGGGTAATATAGTTAAAACAAGGTGGTATATAACCTGAATGTTGCAGGTTTCTATAAATACATGTTTATTTACTGTTTATTACAGTAAGATAAATTTCTGATTTTGTCTTATTAACTACAACAAAGAAAAAAAGAGGCACCTGGGAACTCTGTAAACCAATCTCCAAGATTGGGCTTAAGTGGGTCAATCATCATGGCCAACCGGCCTAGTAAGTCTCCTCTGCAGTGGCATTATTCCAAATAACAGAAAGAAAGACCAGAACAGAGCAAGAAAGTGATGAAATGACAGAATTAAGGCAGCAAAGTGAAGGGAAGATCAAAGAGTCTCATTCAGGCCCATTATATCTGATTGTAGCAATTAAGAACCAACGGGTACGCCTACACTCAAAATACAGCACGCACGGTTTTAGAAGTGAAGGTGAGAACAACGGCTCCTCACAGCACAGCCTGTGCATCATGACAGAGGGAGACGAGAGAAGGAAGAGGTAAAGTGAGTACAACTCTTCAACTGAGAGATGTGCAAGGTGTCAAATGCCAGCAGTGTGACACTAATGAGGAAGAGAGGTTTACACCAACAAGGAATGCCAAAGACAGGGAAGGAGAACAGTCTGTGGAGACACACCTTAAACAAACTCATCTCCTATGTAAACATCCATGCACACCCATACCAGTACATATGAAACATAAGGAGGTAGAGCTATGAAGATAAATAGGTATGAGAGCGAGATGGCAAAACTATGATGAGTCAGATACCAGTGCAAAAGAAGAGGGTTTTCTGGGAGCATGTTGGTTAAGTAATGATGCTGAAAGACCTCTATAATAATCATAATCTATTTACCCAGTAATCATATTAACTACAGAGAAAGGAGGGGTTTCGCAACAGGAACATGGACACCGTGCCATACTTTATACACATCACATTCACTTTAATCTGTTTAATTACTCCATTTAACTTCATTATCTTTGCCGAAAGCTTTGGTGTTGATGTTTTCAGTCTGTGTGTGTTTCTTAAAGGATTTACATGAACTTTCTACCAATGGTGGGACTTTGGACAAGGGAAGCCGTGTTAGATTCTGGAGATGATCCAGATCTAATTCTAGATACAGTCATTTTTTAAGGCTTCATTAACACTGGGAGACATTAGACATTTTGGTTCGTATGGGAGATTGCTGTGCTTGGTGGAGGTTTTTAGCTTTTAATTACTCTTGCAAGACTTGTGGTCGAGCTACATGGCCTGGACGATTAGCAGGATGCATTTTAAACCTGACCAATACATTTTATTTGGTTTGGATAGAAACAATTAAAAAGTGTGCTTCTAAAACATGACCATGAGGAGAATGAACTCTTCAGGCACTTGGTTTTATTATTTAAAATATCTCCGATGTATATATCCAAAACACAAACACTTTGGACTTTTAAATATGTACAAAAAATACTCAAACACAGATATGTGTTCATGAGAAATTATCTCTCGCAGAATTTTGGCTAAACTTTGGCCTACTGCAGCTGGCCAATCTTCAGTTCGTTAAGGTTACAGGAGTTTGATGAACTTGATTTCAAAATCCTATAAAAGCTTTCAGTGGGATTTAAACCAGTAGACTAGCTAGGCCATCCAAGGCCTTCATGCGGTAGCTGTAAGTACTGGGCTGTTCGTTTGTAGAAAAATCCATCTTCTCTGCAAATTTAATTTCTTGAGATTGATTTCTTCTCCAATATGACTTGGTGTGTGTGTGTGTGTGTGTGTATATATATATATATATATATATATATATATATATAGAGAGACAGAGAGAGAGAGAGAGAGAGAGAGAGAGAGAGAGAGAGAGAGAGAGAGAGAGAGAGAGAGGCAGAGGAGTTTTGCAGGGGAGGAGGAACAAAGATTATCATTATGTCACTGTTCAGTGCTCTTTGCTTCTATGTAACTTCTTCCTGTCGCTTTCAGGTTGCCCTGCAGCTCCTTTAAAATGGACGACTCTTCTCTCATCTTTTTCAGGCTCAGTCTACAATCTGCTTGGAGGATGATCAGTTATGGTTCCATGAATCAAAATAATTTACTAATAATTCTACTGTAGAGATGCCCAATTATGGGAAAATCTTAATCACAATTATTTTGGTAAACATTGAGATAGTGATTATTATTCCGATTCCACATTCCCTTCGGAAACATGTGCATTCAGTGAATTTAATAGAGCAATTACATCTATTCCTATCATTGTTCCTATTATAATCATCATCATCATCATCATCATCATCATCCATCCTAGAAATTAATAATTGCATAATTGTATAAAAATTAAAGCTGCTGATATACTTCTAAAAACTGGCACTGTAACAAATCAAAATTCCATCTATTCATTGAAAAATAAGACTAAAAGACCATGAATAGTAACAGGCTCATAAAAGGCAATACCCAAATTAGTCCTTTTTTCTCTGAGTAATTTCACTTCACACGTGCAACACTGAGTTTATTTCAATTAAATTTCATACCAAGTGTTTCTTTTCATTTGTTGATGTTGGAGGTTTGTCTATTATTATTATTAATTATTAATTGTTAAATAGGGGGGGGGGGGGATTATAAACATAGGACACACTGATTAACCACTGGATCATTAAAATGAATCCTTCACAATTTTTTTGCTTTCCTTCTAATTAAAAATTGCATTATTCTCTGATTCATGTTCTAAATCAAATGATTCTCCACAAAAACGTTGCCTGTTTGTATGTCATTACATTCATCATCACTTTATTTGTTATTCAGAAAAATTGAATGACTTGTTTAGCAGTAATTCACACATCCTACTAAGCCTGTACATACAGAAAACTTGTCCACTGTGCTTTCACTGGTGCAGGTCGGAGTCAGATAACGCAGTGCTGAGCAGGGAACAGGCAATTTCACAGGGATTGTTAGAGGGGTAAAACTGCACAGATGTTTATATATCTTACCTTATCTTATGAAGTATACATTATTACTGTTAGTTTTGAATGCATATACGTGCAGCCGCGAACACCTATGAGTGAATCTTTTAACTTGCTGCTGACAAACTATGACCACCATATAGAATTTTTGTTTTATGTTTGTTCGAGTGTGCAGAATCTTCTAAACTGACTGAAAATCATTATTACAATCCCTACATCCATTTTCAAGCTATGGCAAAATTTGACAGCTATGCATGTTGAAAGGCCGTGCAGTGCAGAGAAAACGTGAAGTGGGTGGTACATTGTGGGAAAAAATATTTTAAAATGGATTAGTGTCACCACAAAATATTCACACAAATCTGAAGTTTGTTGGATGGACTAAACATTTTGAATGGAGGTGGTTGGTGACCTCTTCACCAACCACCTCTGATTCTCTGATGGCTGTGCCTGGGGTGTTTGGTAATAATAACACACTCACAGGTAAATGGCTCACCTGAGGTTTTATTGCTCTGTCCTATGATGAGCAAATACCAGAAGTGACTGTTTATGAGGTTTGTTACTGATAAGTTTGGAGTAAATATGAAGTAAAAGTACTGGTTAAAACAAGGAGCTCTTCTCATTATCATGCACCTAATTCAAACTGAACTAAACATACAAGTGTGGGCTCTTAGGGAGAAGAAAAAGCATAACGCTGTTAAGGGAAGGGGTGCACAATAATCACTTTTCCTGATTACTCTGTTTTCATTATCATTAGAAGAGAAATCATGATTAAAGATGGTTACATTCAGTTAATTATTGTACTGGCACTATTGTACTGTTCCTAAGCATTAAGTCTGACTACATAATACTGACAGGGTAGATTTCGACAGGACTAAGAGCGCAGAGGCACCAGTATTAGTTCTATTACCCCATCGCTTCATGTAAAACAGTCCAAATAGGTCTTTTAAAAAAAAAAAGTAAAACACAACATTTTCCTGTATTTTTTTTTTTACTGTTTTAAAGCAAGTCACTCTTAGAAAGTTACAGGAAAAAGACCAGTAAGAGGGATTTGGAAGAAACAGAATGATAGAGTGTGAAAGAATCAGAGCCAAAAAAGATAAAGAAAAAATGTGTGTGTGTGTGTGTGTGTGTGAGCGAGAGAGAGAAAGAGAGAAAGAAAGAGCGAGAGAGTGAGAGAGAGCATGTGAGAGAGAGTGAGAGAGAGAGTGAGAAAGAGAGCAAGAGAGAGAGAAAGAGAGAGCGAAAGAGTGAGAGAGAGAGCGCGAGAGAGAGAGAAAGAGAGAGCAAGAAAGAGAAAGAGATAAATAGAGAGCGCGAGAGAGAGAGAGAGAGAGAGAGAGAGAGAGAGAGAGAGAGAGAGAGAGAGAGAGAGAAATAGCAGTAATTATGAAGAAATTGCTTCTTTGTAATAAAGCCCTACAGGACCAAAAAGAGAAAGGCTCTAATTTTAAAGAGCAGGGTGGTGTTTTGCTCAATAATATACATGTCGGCAGAAACCCATGATAGTACATACACAGAACATCAAAAACCAGTTCTCCAAATTGGTGCATTAGAAGCAGGAAAAACGAGCAAGTGTAAGGATCAGAGCAAGTTTGACACGGGCCACACAGTGACGCTAAACGACTGGATCTATTTATCTCCAAAAACAGCAGGTCTTGAGGGGTGTGCCTGGTATTCAGTGGTAAGCACCTACCAAAGGTGGTCCAAAGAAGAAAAACCAATGAACTGCTAAGAATGCCATGAGTGCTCAAGGCTCATTGTCACACGTGGCGTGTGAAGGTTAGCTTGTCTGGTCGGATCCCAGCACAAACTGCTGAAACTGTTCATGCTGGTTATGATGGATTGGATCCAGATCACACAGTGTATTTCATCTTGCTATGTATGGGGCTGCCTACTAGACCAGTCAGCTGGTGTTAATGTTATGGCTAATCTGTGTATAAAAACATGTACAGTGATCCATCAAATTTCCTTGTGTCAAAGAAGCGAATCAAGGCCGAGGTGAGGGACTATGTGGGTTTTGGATGCTTTCCCATCATGCAGCACTACACTCAGAAATAGAGTGGAAAGTAAAGTCTCCTGGGACCACGGTGCAGGGCTAATAAAAGAGCCCCACTGCTCTGGTTCCAACCGGGCCAATATTTCCAACTGTGTGCAAGACTGACGGAAGGACACTGTACAATTACACAGGCTAAACAAGACCAGACAATGGGACATGACAGAAGTCAGCACTCTCTCGCCCTTCTTCCCTTCGAACATGTAAACACCATTTCCCTGCTAACACGCGTCCATCACTGAGCACTAATCTCACACTCTTGGCCTAAAATTATCTATTAATCTCAAAAGTCAATTATGTTTATTGACTCATTGCCCATCCCATGACTCACTATAGTCTACTTGTTTATTAGCTAGCCTCATCATGCAGACTGCCAGCGGACGCGTTTAGTATGAAAGACATGAATATAAATCTATTATTTAAAAAATGCTTATCCCACAGTACAGCAATCTGATTGGTCAGGCGGTGCTCATATTTTATTACAGCAGCTCTGACAATAGTTCTGAATGTAATTCAGGTCACATTTCTATATTAATGCACACGCTCTATTACACTACTGTTTCTATAGTAACTGGGTATACAAACCGACTTCTATGTGACATATTGTTGTTATTTAACAAAGGAAAATGGCTCGTCGTTAGAAGGTGAATCTTCCTGTTATATAGCTATAGCAAAACATTGCTGCTCTCTCTCAAGGCTGGAGGTGTGCTCCATGCGAAAAGTCAATCGTCAAATTCCTGAAAATCAGGAATGAGAACAGGCTTAGAAGAAAAGGGAGAAAAATGGGCAGGGGTCAAAGATGCCGCCCAGGCCCCCTTGTGGGGGCGAGGGGGCAACAGGCCGTGGAAAACTTGGATAATTTTTAGGAAAAACAAGGTGAAATGATGTTCCCGGAAGGAAATGTTTTAAGGTGCATGATGATATGAATATGACAGACAAAATATTGACATTACATTACATTCCTGTTGAGTCATTCTAGTGCTGTGACGCTGAGATAATGCCAGAGTATATCATGAATATTTAATAAGATGTCAACAGAAGCTTTAAGAATTATTCTATTTTAACATCATTCGTGATTGGAACGATAGGACACATCGGCCACCAGTCAGCCAATCAGGAATTAATTAATGTATTACTTGGGCAGTCAAGCAACTGCTTATCGGTGTATACCTGAGTATGTATAATTCTATTTGCATACATAATAAACTGTTATTTGGGTGGGTAACGACTGTCATAAGCAAGGTTGACCATGCAGCAGCCAGCTCAACCTGTGCCAAATCCAAAATCTCCCAAAATAAAATGATTAATTAATTAATAATTAAATAAAAACTTATTATTATACACTAAATGTCACAATCCCAATAATGGCTATTTTGACTATTGAAAAGGTGGAAATCTGACGATTGGCGGAAAATTCTCATCCCTGTGAAAATATTAGGGATGTGAATCAAACAACAACTCACGATTCAACTCAATTCCGATTCTTGGGGTGACAAATCGATTCAGATTCTTGATTCAAACAGATGTTTGATTCGTAACCATTACAAACAAAGGGAGCCAATTTCATGAGTAACTACATTCTTCTATAAGCTAGGAACAACTCTTCTATAAGAAAGAAAGAAATTATGTTACCACACAGCTGGTTTTGTAGATGTACTGATCCGCGTTGCTCATTCAGAGTTGGTTGGGAGTTTAGTGAAGTGATGGAGTGTGCGTTGGTCAGGAGCTGGTCATGCTTCTGCTCCGGGTTTTGTTTTTTTTAGCTCCGGATGATGGCGTAAGACGTGAGCTCGGAGATTTGAAGTGTTCCCGAAATACTTGACTTTTATTTTGCACATTTTGCACCCGGCATGTCATGTCAAGCTCCTTCTTACCCGGAAAATCCGAAGTGCAAGCATTTTCCTTCAGCGAAGAGGCCACTGGCTGAATTTCTTTTTCCTTATCCATATCAATGCTAGGATAAAAGCTACCGTGTTTCCCCGATAATAAGACACTCTTTTTT
Source organism: Neosilurus hyrtlii (assembly GCA_028564935.1). Taxonomy (NCBI): domain Eukaryota; kingdom Metazoa; phylum Chordata; class Actinopteri; order Siluriformes; family Plotosidae; genus Neosilurus; species Neosilurus hyrtlii. The sequence goes on along the minus strand of JAOUQZ010000024.1, from coordinate 17,051,140 downwards.
TTTTTTTCGGTTCAAAAAACACCATAGGGCTTATTTTGGGGGTAGGTCTTATTTTAATTAACATTTACAGCAATTTCATTAACCAGGTGAGTGTGAACACAAAACTCTGCCTAGATAATAGGCAGAGGATAGAAAAAAATACTATTAAATAAAATGATGAGCGTTATGCTCCCCCTGTCCTGCTTTTATCCCCATCATGCCCCTTAGTCCAGCTTTACAATACTTTACTTACTGTTTTTTTTTCTTCTTAACTTCCTCTTTTTCTGTCTCTTCTCTGCGGCGCTGCTGTAAATGGTGCTGGTGCGAGTGTATTCACAGAAAATGAGGGGAGGGTGCGAACAAAATATGGATTTAGCTAGGTCTTATTTTCGGGGTAGGGCTTTATTTTGGACCATTCTGCAGAAGAAAGGGTAGGTCTTCTTATCAGTAGTTCTGTACCCGCCACTCACTGGAACAATTCACAACGTTTGTGTGTGGACAAACGGTACGCGTTGTGAGTAAGGTTGGAAATGCTCGAAAACACATGATCTTAAAAATTGATTCTTGAAAATTTTAATCGATTCGGAATGCTAATAAATAAGAATCGCGATTCAGACGTGAATCGTTTTTTTTCCGGCACCCCTAGTAAATATACCATGTAGCTATACTGTGTATAAATATATAGCGTATTTAAATCTACTCAACTATCTATAAAAATTAGTAGCTACATAAAGGGTGCAGTACAATGTATATATTATATATTAAACTTTTTATTATTATTATTTTAGATGCATGTATAAATGCATGGTACAGCTCATTACAATCTGTTAAA
>JAOUQZ010000024.1:17021692-17047398 GCA_028564935.1 Neosilurus hyrtlii | reverse complement strand
AGAGAGAGAGAGAGAGAGAGAGAGAGAGAGAGAGAGAGAGAGAGAGAGAGAGAGAGAGAGAGACAGCATCATGTGTAGGTGGAAAGCGTTTACAATTGGGTTCTAACTGAACCCCTGTGGTTTTCTCACTGAGTGCATAACACACACACGTAATACTGGCTCCACACTACCAGGACTGACAGAAACATATATCTCTGTATGACAGCAGCGCAGAGACAAATGGACACAATTTAGCAACAAGATATTATTAACCTTGCGCTCTTTCTGAAGGACAGCGGCCATACAGCCAGCCACACCGTTGTCTTTTCTGCAAACCAGGGATAAGTGAGAGACTGAGATTGGTCCTCGATTGCAAAACGAATGTTTAAAATGAACGCATTAAAATTCATCATGATCACTTCGTAACGCACCAGTCAGCGCAGACCCTTCAGCTGAACCAATGTAACGATTGCGCTGATTGGTGCGTTACAGAGTGATTACGATGAATACCACGCCACTAAATATTCTCCACGACTTCAGACTTGATGACATGAAGAGTTGTGATACAGCTGCTTCTGTGTCTTCAAAATAAAAGTGCAAATCCAATTGTATAAATCGTTTTCCTTTCGCAGTCTGAAAAATAGTATCATAGGAAATCAGAAAAATGTAATATGAAGAGAAACCACTGCTGTCCACAATAAACCTGCAAATACATGCATGATATTATATATATATATATACACATACATACACACACACACACACTTTAAAAGTAATACAATAGCTTACATTGCAGATCTTTACAGGCCGGTTTCTCATCAGAACTTATTGAAAACCCAAATGCGGCACCTGTTTTCTCTTTTTTGTTTGTTTTTAAAAGAGATATGAGGTGACTGCAAAGCCTTTTAAAGCTAATTGTAGGTAAAGGTATGAATGAATCTATACAATACACTCTACATGAGCAGTCCTTTACATGGACATTTATCATGTATTAAATTCTGAACAACTATTATATAGTTTCCTTGCAGTTCCAAAAATCCATAGGAAATATAACTTTTCAAACAGAACTAAACCAATCTCACAATCACAGCATCTAACACCGAATCACCTTCTGTGCCATTTTTCTGTTGTCTGGGGCGGTTTCTGAGGTTTTGAGCGTGGTTTGTCGGGAAAAAAAAAGATGTGGTGCCAATTTCCAGGTGTGGGCTCTCGTGAGAAACCGGGGAATTTTTTTATCCAACATAAAAGAAAAATGGTCAGATCTCAACCTCGGCAGCAAAAACATGCCTGAAGTCTCACAGTTTCACAGAGCCAGGGCATGCTGACTGAGAGACGGCTCATGCCCGCTCATGTCGGAGGCATACAGGGGAATGACGTCAAGGTTAACAACAGACAATAGGTTTGTCAGGGTTACCTTGAGAAGTGTCATCATTATTACATTTTAAAATGTAAAAATAAACCATATAAATCTTGTTTTAGCTCATTTTCCTTGTGTTTCTACGTGGTAAATACACTAAAGATTGGACTGAGTGTAAAAACTCACCATCACAGAACATGGTTTTCTTACATTCCATGGAGTATATATATAAAAATCTGAATGGGTTCATAAAGACATTGTTAGCTACACAGCGCTTAACTCTGCTCTCAGCATATGGGGCTCACCCATCCTGCCCCTGTCATGGGTAAAATATGTAAAAATAAACTAGAAAAATCTCGTTATGGTTTGCTTTTTATGTTGCTGTGTAGTATATACTAAAACAATTATGCACCTCAGGCTTGGAGGATGGTGCTGGATTAAATAGTTGTAGACTGTTCAGTAATTACCACCTCGCCTTTAGTGCATAATTTTCAATTCTCGAACTCACTCAGATCTGCACCGCACACCGGATTGAAGACTCGTGTAAACAAAGTTTGACCTGTGAGATTTGACTGTAGCCTTCACACACATCCATATTAATAATACCAGACTTTGTATAGAAATGACTCTGAAGTTTCCTGTCGTACATTAATTCCATAAATGGGGGTGGGGGGTTAATTGCAGATAACTACCCGAGTAAGAGTGCGAACACTAGCAGCAATGTTATAAAAACGTGATTTGTTTTTAGTATTTCTGGAGATCTACAGAGCTTAACAGTCTGTTAGCGATGGGAAGGTGGGCGGAGCAAGTGTCACAAAAAGTTAATGGAATTGAGGGTAGCAATGGAAGTGGCAGTCACTGTGCTCACTCCACAAACCTGAAGCTTGGCCATCACCCACTGCATGTACTGTACTATTCACTCACTTATTTGCTGAACTGCTAAATCCTATTAGGGTCACCGAGGGGCTGGGGTCTGGAGGTCAACGCATCCTGAACAGCTTGCCACAACATTGCAGGGCAACACACAAATTGGAACAGCAAATTAGCCTACAATGCATGTTTTTGGATTGCGGGAGGAAACCCACGCAAGCTAAGGGAGGACATCTTCACACAAAAATGGCCAAGTCCAGGACCCAGGACCTTCTTGCTGTGAGGTGGATGTGCTAACCACTACTTCACCATGCTGGCCTGTGCATTACACTACATCTATCATAATTGTTCATTTTTAAAATTCGTATTATATTCCCATATATGACGGCTGCTTGATGAGAGTTTCCCTAAGCAATATAACCTTTAAGTAAACTCAGTATAATACAATGTGCTCTAACTGTTTCAGAAACGGCTTAAGCAAAAAGTATTACACATCTATTTCACTTTCTGACTTCCGGCATACTATAATACAACAGATTAGGCACAATAATCCAAATACCGTCCACTTGTGATTTGTTCTGTGAGCACTTTTGTCTCGCATCAGAACTATTAAGCATAAATAAAGAACACTTATTTCAACGCAAGTATGCCCGTTACATAAAAACCACAACTCCTGCTATCATCAGTGAAAGTACCTCAACAATGCACAGAACTACCTGCTATCAACAAACTCGGTGTTAAGTTAGTGAGTAGCATTAAGACAGATACAACCTTAAGTTAATGCAATGTTTGCTCAAGGTTTAAATGTCCTTGTAAGGTGAAATTGACACATTTTTCAGGAAACAAGCCTGGCAACATTATATATTTATACTTTATACAGTCAATCAGAAGGGAAAATACTTCCTTTATGTGACCAAGGACACGGCCTGTTCTTCACTGAACCACTGGTTTCTTTATTTTAATAAATACATATTTCAATTTTGTTTATCATCTTCATCATCATCATCATCATCATCATGAGAATCATAATACAGTGGCTTGCAAAAGTATTCATCCCCTCAGTCTTTTCCACATTTGGTCACACACTACAACCACAAATGTAAATGTATTTTATTGGGATTTTGTGACAGACCAACACAAAGTGGTGCATAATTGTGAAGTGGAAGGAAAATTATGCACGAATTTCAAAATATTTTACAAATAAAAATCTGAAAAGTGTGGCTTGCATTTGTATTCAGCCCCCCTGAGCCAATACTCTGTAATCTGAAATTACAGCTGCACATCCTTTGGGGTATGTCTCTACCAGCTTTGGATAGAGAGTGTCTGCGAACAGCAATTTTCACGTCTTGCCACAAGTTCTCAATTGGATTCAGGTCTGGAGTTTGACCATTCTAACACATGAATATGCTTTGACCTAAACCATTCTATGGGTCTCTTGGCTGCTTTTCTGATCAATGCTCTCCTTCCCCAGCCTCTCAGTGTAGGTGGACGTTCGTGTCTAGGTATGTTTGCATTTGTGCCATGTCCATTTTCAGATGATGGACTGAACAGTGCTCAGTGAAACTGGTGTGTCCGGTGTTTCTGATGTGTTCCTTGGGCTCCGTGATGCTGTTTGTTGACTAATGTTCTATAACAAAGCTTTGAGGCTTTCATAGAACAGCTGTACACAGAGGTAAACACTAGTCACTAAGTAAATTACTTCTGAAGGTGATTGGTTGCACTGGATTTTATTTTGGGGTATCAGAGTAAAGGGGGATGAATACAAATTCATGCCATACTTTTCAGATTTTTATTTGTAAAAAAAAAACACTTGACAACCATGTATCATTGTACTTCCACGTTACAATTATGCACCAGCATGTGTTGGTCTACCACACAAAAATCCCAATGAAAAACATTTATGTTTGTGGTTGAGGCGTGACTGGAAAAGTGGAAAAGTGACTGCGGAAAAGATCAAGGAGTATAAATATTTTTGAAAATTATTATTATTATTATTATAAAAAAGATTCCAATGTCTCAGTCATCAACATCTTTAATGTAACATCTGTCTGAGCTCATGTGTAAAGTCTCTTCACTACACAAAGAACTGGTCAGGGTCTAAGTACAAAATTTTACCTACAGGGTGTGGGTCACTTCATGTGGAAAAACATCACTGTGATTACCCTGACCACACACAATCGAGCGCACACGGAATCACACATATGTGCACGTACACAAGCTCACGCACACTTGCATCTATAATGGATTTCCCTTAAGGTATAGCTCCTCATTATACATGCTTCATAAGTGGTTTCTTCCACACATTCAATATGTGTGTGTATGTTGTGTGTACACACACCCACACGGTCACACATGCGGTTGTCTTCATGAGACAATAATGAGTCATTCCACAGGAGAACTTCAGGAACAGGCTGGTACACACAGCTTAAAGAGGCTAGTCACAGGCTCAGTGGGGCATCGTCGCTCACTCAGTCATAGCTCAGAAACCAGGCTGGGTTAAGGTATAATTACACACGAACAAGGAACTCGACATCAATGTGACCTAAAAAGTGAGCAAGACTGTTCAAATGTGAGCATGAATCGTGTAATGTGATGGGTGTTTCAGGATCCGGTAATGAGTCACTAAGGTCCAGACTGAGAGGTGTGCACAAGGAAGAAAATGAAAGGGGTAAAGAGCAAAAAGAAAGAAAAGAAATGTGCAAGAGAGCGAGACTGAAACATCAAGTGCTAATTGGTCTTTCAGAGTTTAAATGAAAGAACTGGAGTGGGGTCTGAATGTTGCCCCATGAGAGGCATTTGAAACCTGAAATCACTGCCTGCCACTGGTCCCTCCAGAGACGCAGTTGTGCAGATGTGGCTTTCTTTTATGGAAAGCACCCACAAAGAGTCCGAAAATCAGTCTCAAATCAGAATCTCGCCCACACTCGGTGACAGCCGGGAAATGAGAAAGCTCACTTGAACCTCTAAATGTTCAATCAGTGGCAGAACAGATCAGGTGCTCAATGCTAAATGATAACTGAGGACCTGACACGCAGCCAGGCTATGAGTAATATCGCTGAGGTCACACAGAGAAGGTAAGTAGAGTCAAAGCAACACCAACCATCAAACCTCCATTTTGTTTTTTTTAATCCCACTATTGTGTCTGAATTCCAATATAGCACTGGGACTGTTCCAGCTATTTGTCTCAACCCAGTCATCTTCACCGCCAAATGCACAAATAGCATCAACAAACATTTTCCAAAGAGCAAAGTTTTTTCTCAGTAGACCTGACATTTGTCCCTTAGCATAAACCGCTAAGCAGTATCTCACACCATGCTTTTATTTGTCTAGTTGTGTGTCGTCAGGCTCACAGCCCAGTGAGACAAGAGAGACAAAACACAGACTTACCGAGGTCTTTGGAGCCCTGGCTCTCGCTGGCCAGCTCGCCCATCCTCACTAAAGCGTCGAAGTAACCCTTGGCTGCGAACGTCACAGCTGAGGAGAAAACACATGGTCATGGTCAAAGTGTGTAACAAGGTCAGAAAGAATACACACTAATAGTCAAGATCTTTATTTCACTTCCTGCTGGTTGTGTGAAAGCACTGCTGATGTAAACACATTACGGCTCTCCATCATCCCGCATAGCCTAGACGCTGCACGGGACAAGCGCGCGACTTAACACTTAATGCAACTGCACAAATCATACCCACAGACACACACAGAAAAATCATACACAGAAGCGCAAACAACACAAACACATTCAACACCCCCCCCCACACGCACACCCCTAATTAAGCAACAAATTGTCAGCTTGAGAGATGAGAAACAATAGATTATCATAACTGCACAAAAAAGACAAAAAGACGGAGTAATCAGTCGTGACTAGTGCTATGCTGAGCCGCACTGGCTGATGGATGTGCGTGCAGATTATGCACAACTTTGTTCAGACCACAGAAAGCCTTTTCCTGCCTCTGAAGTCACTCAGCTCGTTCCTCATCCTCTTGCCTGTAATTGTAATTTGTTTCCTCATTTTCTTGCCTGAAAATGTAATTTGACTGCTTTGACTCACTATGAGACGCAGTGTAAATGGTCCACGATGACTGCAGCGGGTCACTGATCAGACTGGCCAGCTGTGCCTCTGTCGATAGTGAAAATGGGGCAGGAACTGTTGCTCTTTCTGCTGTGAATGTGTGTGTGTGAATGAGAGAAAGAGAGAGAAAGCCTGTCTATATGTGTGTGTGCACACACGCACACACACACACTCTTGCTACACATTGAGGACAGGAATACATTTTTAACCAACAGAATGAGGACATTTTGGGAAAGTGAGGACATTCTGGCTAGTCCTCACTTCTTCAAAAGGCTGTTGGGGGTTAAGACTTGACTTTAGGGTTCTGGTGAATGAGGTAAAGGTTAGGGTTAGATATTTAGTGGTGTGTGCGTGTGTGTGTGTTTCCAAGTCTAAAAGATTGTTTAGAACTCATTGGGTAGAAATGCTGAAATGCTTTTCGACAGATGGGACCGGTGCCTGAGGATAGCTGCAAGTCCTCTGGATGATGTTCTCTGAATCAGTGCTAGCAGCTGGAGAGAGCCACATGTTCACATGCTGCACTAATTAAATCATAATCTATAGCAGCCCGTCATCTCACAGGACCACCTCAACAAATTTCCCCCCATTTCTTTCCCAAAAACATAAGGGAAGCCCCTCTTGGCTACATTTTTCTAATACAGGCTCCAGAATCAACAACTCACACATGGAGTGATTAGCTGACACAGTGCAATCTGAACGTCTGGGACAGGGCTGGAAAAATTTTCTGGAGCCTTAGTGCCCGGTCGGGCAACCGTGTTTTTGTGATTTTTCATTTTTTGGTGCCCGGTAGTTTTTTCTTGGTGCCCGAATATAATATGTAATTTACAAGTAAAAAAAGTCTCCTTCATGATTTCTAGTGTGTTTTTTTTTTCTATTTCAGGGGTTTTGTTTAAAGTGAATGTGCGGAGTCAAAAAACAACAAAACCAGAAGTTAAATAAATCATTTTATTTCAAACTAAAAATAACAGCTTTGTTATTTCAGATTCACTCATCAAAATTTTTTTATTCATCCTGCATTGTTTTCATAATTCTACATCCCACGGAAATCATAATTCTCGCTCAAAATGACAGTGTTTAAGAAGAAAGCTTGATAGCAGACGATTTATGCAGTAGCGTCCTCACCAACGGTGGTTGGAAAGTGAACGACGCCAATTTCTGACTGATATTTTCAATGTACCTGCAGCCAAGAATCCAAAACAAAACGCTCTCTTTTCTCCTCATACGCTTTCTTCTCTTCCTGGTTGTGCTCTGGCACCTCAGATTGTCGCTTTTTGGGCCGGATCAGTGGCGTTAATAAATAAATCGACTTGTCTGTATGACATTATTATGGCGAGCAGACGGCTCGTCATCCGGGTTCCTACATCTGGGACACTGGAGTCTGAGTATGGCAGCAAATGAACGGACTTATTGACTTACCTGCAAATGTCCGTTACAGCTAGTGATCGCTAGTTCGCTCTGTTTGACGTGTCTGTGCTACGAAATGATTTTGAATACGGTAGTTCAGTTTTTGAAGACGGGAATCAGGTGCCCGGTCGGGCATGTTGTACTCTGCATTTTATTGATTTTTGGTGTCCCTGTCGTCGGACAGGGTGCCCGCGGGCATTCGGGCACCCGATTTTTCGAGCCCTGTGGGAGTTCAGAATTAAGTTTCTTTTAGTCCTTAGCCCTCAGTCTCATACTGGTCAGACATTAAGTCCATGGTTTATGGGTGTTTTACTTTAAATGGCTCTTTTATGTTTGCTCCGGGTATTTGAACTGCACGGTCATCTTAAACGGTAACCTGAAATGATATTGAGCTTTCTTGCTTCTAATGACAGATTGCTCTAAACCTTGGTGCTGGGTGTCGTATGTAGTAAAGAGTGCCTCAGCACCTTCTGAAGACCTCCCAGAGCTCTTTGGAGTAATTTATCCTCATTCATGAGGGTGTAAAGGGCTGTTTACAGCTAGTGAATTACATGTAATCATATGCTTATCTTTATCTACATTCATATTAGTGTCACAATTCTAATAATTATAATGCAAGAACATGCTTAAGGTAGTTCAAATTAATAATAATATTAATCATAATAATAATAAAGTGAATGATTTTATTTTTGTTATTTAAACAAAGAAAAAAAGGACAATAATTGATATAATTAAGTTTTCTGTAGGAGGAGTTTTTGAAGGTCTCCCACTTGGAACAATCAGGAGGTTTTCTACCATGGAAAAGTTTTCACTTCAAGAAAAAGAAAAAAGCTAATTAGGGATGTTATTAAGGGAGAAAATGTTTTACAGCCATTATAACACAGGAATTATGCGCTACCACATGAATCCAGTCGCCCATGGAATTCTGGGAGAGTTACCGAGCCAAACCAAATATTGGCTTTAGCATCCAGGCGGGAAAGCACAGTTAGTGTTGCTGTTCCGCTCACTGCGCTCACAGGAGTTCACCAAAACCTTTCCGTAGGTGAACAACGAACACGAGTTTAACTGTTCCGCTCACATCAACATGGAAGAGCAGCTCATTATTGCTGTATCTTAAGATCATCTGCTTTATGACTGCAAATTTTACAAGGATATGCAATGCTTGGGTCCATGTTTATAAAATGGTCAGCATTTCCTGTGAATATATCCTTATATTTGTTTAACTCTTCCCACCTCACGATGCACAAGAGTCTCGATTCCATACTTGCCGTGTGAAATTATAATAATAATAAGCTATATATGATATGAGTTAAAATAAATTCAAATAATAATAATAATACTAATAACAATAAAGAGCTCTCACGAACCTGCTGTAGGAAAGCGCAATGCTGATCACAGTTTCACTCGGAAAGACTTTTAAGAGGGAAGCATTTCAGGGAGTTACCTAGGCAACAAGAGCTGAGCGGTGAAGCGATTCTCTTCTCTTGCCAGGTATTGTCACGTGTCGCACAGCAATCTGCTTGTCATTCGTCGCTTCCTGTGTGAATGTGGCTTAAGTGTGAGGATCTATAGCTTCTGTAGATCATTATAAGGGTCAGTTTAGTTCGGCATCTTTTTTCTTATTTCTGCAAACTAAGATTTGTATCAAAAGAACAGTTCTATGTTTTTTTCCCCTACATTTAAACATACAACTCCCATTCCTTTTTAAAAGCAGTAAATTCTCATGTGTTAGTCCAGACAGCACCTCCCAAAGGGCAGAAGCACCTTACAAGCAAATATAAATGCAAGCATCTACTCAGACTCGACTCAGAAGTATAAATCCTGTACCGTATCACATATTTAGTGACATTAAAAGGATCATCTGTGATGATCAGGGATAACAGGGTTTGTTTAACATGGTTGTGCAATAAATAAGAACTTTTACTGATTGTCTTATTTTTGAAGATTAGAACTGCAGTAGAACCAAATACAGGGTACAACAGCAATGTGGCATGGGGGAAATTTTTTATTTAATTAAAAGAATGGGGGGGGGGGGGGTCCCCACATATTAATAATTTATAATTTTGAAGATGTACAATATTTAAATCCCAAATCAGCTGCTTCAGCTGTTTCTAATGAATATCTAACAACAACAACACACACACACACACACACACACACACACTCTCTCTCTCTCTCTCTCTCTCTCATACACACGAATGCACACACACACATTATACTGTGATATCCCTGATATCTCATGAGCAGCCTTAATTATATTATTACAGAGCCTTAGGGCTACTGCACACTGGATACGACACAAAATTACAAGGTGAAATATGTGTGACATACATTTTAAAGTTCTTTGGGTTCTATTTCATGCTTATTTTGTGAGTAGTGTCCTGACTGAGTAAATAACCGAGTCGACCAATAGTGATGAAGTCATTACACACATTCGTCTATAAAAGTGTGTGTATACACGTTGTTGGAACAGAGATGACAACCGGTAGAGTTTCATAATCTCACTGAAGAGCTAAAACGAAGGCTGGGGATGCTAGGCAACAAGATAAAATAAGTTACTGTATCAGTTCATCTATCAGTATTACATGAGCTGCTTGGCTCCTGAAACGAAGCGACGTCTGTGTCTAGCAGGGGATCATTGCTATATTCTAGGTTGTTTTACTGGCTTTTTTTTTTACCCGTCACTTATATTGTGCTGTGCAAAATCAAATCCAGTAAAAACTAATTACTCATCAGGTAATCATTTGCACAGCAAAATTCATTTCCCCCTCCTAACAGATTTCATTCTTGGTTTGCAAAGTCTAATAAGAACACAATCTCCTCGAAAAGGTGCATGACTATCAACCTGGAGGTCACAGGTTCGAATCTAGGTTGATGCCGCAACCATCCGCAACCAGAAGTCTATGGGAGTTAATTGCGAAGCTCTCACTGGAGGGAGGGATGGCATATGCTCACCTCCCTTTTACTCATAGAAAACACCAGCCAATCATGGGCATCTGTGAGCTCATTTGTTTAGAGGGACAGATAGCATTCAACCCTTCGAATGTGTTGGGTCGTCCCCAAAGGATCATGCGCAAGAATTCATAAAGATGTGGGTGGCAGCATTGCCCGTCATGGAGTGTGCATGTTTATGCGCCTTGCCGGTTGGTGGCGGCCGTATGTGACAGGAAAGCAACACTAGACAGGTGGGAATTGGACATGACTAAAATAAATAAATTAATGGATGGGTTTAATTATTTATTAAATTAAATTTTTGCATAATAATTAAAAAAAAAAAAACAGATATTTAGTGACCTGCAGGATTTTCTGCACATATTGCATAAGAAAATTTGAGACTTTTTCTCTCTGAATAAAATGGCACTTTTAAAGTCAGATCATAGAACCCTGGGTTCACTTTAATCCAGGTCTGTTCATTACTCATACAGCTATTGGATTTCGAGATGGATTCGATCAGAGATAAGGAAAAGAAATGAGGTAGAATTGAAATGTGGACACAAATGGCTATCTGGACCTTAAAGGCTTAACTGACACAAAAAAGTCCTTACAGTCCTATTACTTGAATAAATATCACTTTCTCAGACATGGAGTATGCATCATATTTAATCTGAATGGCCTCCACAGAATACGCTTTTGTCTCGCTCTAAACAACTCTATGGTGCTGAAGGTACCAATGGCTGGGCTGGCGCTGATAAAGCTGATTGTGGTCATTGCAAGTGGCAGGATGATAAATTGAATGGCGTTGTTGTCATGATGGTCTTTAAAAGAAGTGGTGTGAGCAGGAGGTGAGAGGCAGGATGGTTGGCTGGCTGGCTGCCCAGACGGAGCGACTAAATGAGGACAGAATGAAAGAAAAATGGTGCCATACTTACTGGAGAGAGCTTTCTCATAGTTCTTCCCCATGGCAACAAAGTTCCGCAAGCAGGGGTTGAACTGCTCCATGATGGTCTGAAAAGCAAAGAGAAGGGAGATCAGTAAGGGTAGCAACGGAATTAACACACGGGAAAAAAGAAGCCCTGGTTTATCATCAGCATATCCTTGGAATTACAAATTCAGTCAAATGTATGTATCACTTATTAGAACTGTTATAACAGATCCTTTGTGTCCAATGAATACTGCAACAATTAAGCACATAATTAAGCATATAATAAAAATATTATATTTAAATTTATGTTTGAAAATATGAGGAGAGTTATGAGCCACTAACACAGAACAACTGGCCTCTAACCTAAAGCTATAAACCTCTAAGGATGAGCGACGGGCCTCTGACCTAAAGCCACGGGCATCTAACGTGGAGCCACAACCTCTAACGTAAAGATTCGGACATCTAAGGGTCCAGTATCTTCTGTCCAATTCATGTAAATATATAAACTTTTTAACTATACACATTGCCAGATAGTGGCTTCCCAAAAATACAATGTGAATTTATATTTAGATTCCTAATGAGCGAGTCACAGGCAACAACAGCAAAGGAAGTGGGGGGTGGGGGGGGGGGGGGGTTCTTGAAGGAAACAGGATGCAAACAGAAGCCCTTTCATCGTAAAGTGTCCACATTTGCCTGCTATGAAATCAAGTAATACTGTAAAAATAGTGTTAAAAGATGTTCAGTATAGACATCATGACTACAACAGCAGTTTGTCGGTACAAGTTTACAGTTTCCAGGTGAACATCCACCACCCACTCAGAAAAGGGAGACATTCGGGCACAAACGTCACATTTGGATGAACAGGAGCTGCTCATATTCCTCCCCATTACACATTCCATTAAACCTCAATGCCACTGTGCGGTACTGCTATACACATCATGCTATTTGTGTATGTGCGCCTGTTCGTGAAGGAGAAAACCAGCTGCTCACTGTGGGGAGGCGGAAGACAGAAATCTGCGGCCGCCTTTGAACCTTCTTTCCTGAGTTTTGAGTGTGGTGTCGTTTGAGATGTAACAAGACAGATGTCTTTTTTACCCTTTATTGTTCATGTTAAAGGATCAGGAAAAGGCGAACAGAAATCTCTCTCGTGTCATTTTAAAAGTGATCGAAATAAACACACCCCTTGACAGAATTTTAGACGTCACTTCTTCAGGCACCTGCCATAACACTCACAGCACCGTCCCCTTTCCCTTCAGGCCTTTCTCCAATTAGAGCGACAGCACTGCCAGGGCCGCAGGGTTAACCAACTTCCAGAGCTGAGAGGACAGCGAGCGCACTGTTCTGTTCCTCCATCGTGCTCCAGATCTCGGGCTAGTGTCAGACCTTCCACAACAACTAGGTCTATTCCTCAGTATTCTTTAGTACCTTCTGCTTTCTTTCCTCATCCGTACCATGCAAATAGCACAGATGATGCAAAAGCAAACACATCCCCGACACGGCTCAAGTCCTGATCATGGCTGTGTGCAGTGATGGTCAGCTGTGTGACTCATGGCATTTTCATTGAGGCTTTGGGATGAGGGACAGCACACCAGATGCATCTGCTGTCTAGTAAATCTAGTAGTCTGCAATCCATGCATACACCATACACCTCATTTTAATATAACACCCCCTCCCCCTTTAAATATGGTCACCTGCCAGCTATCCACGTCTCTCCCATCAACTACCAGCTACCAACTGGGAAAGATGAAGGCTAACATGCAGCTCTACTGAGACACATGGAGCTAGTCAAGCACATCGTTCCCAACTGCTGCTCCTGCTGAGCCAGTGGGCAGCACAACACACACTGAGGAAAGCTCAGTCCCGCCCTCTTCCTCATACATCAGCTCCAAATGTAAGTGATTGTCTAAAGTTGGTCTGTTAGCTGATGGTAATGGCTGTTGTATCCTTTGCATCTCACAACGATGGGGTGAATACTATTGCTATGCGTCTTCCTTTTGATCCAAATTCTTAGCTTTAATCCCTTGATGTATCCCTTATTGTAACGTTCATGGTCAGACATGTTGGGCATGAGAACTAGGGATGTAAATCTAACAACAGCTCACGATTCAATTCGATTCCGATTTTTGGGGTGACGATTCGATTCAGAATCGATTCTTGATTCGTAACCATTACAAACAAAGGGAGCCAATTTCACAAGTAAATACATTCTTCTATTCTAATCTAGGAACATCTGTTCTATAAGAAAAAAAGAAATTATGTTACTAGACAGCTGGTTTTGTAGATGTACTGATCCGCTTTGCTGGTTCAGAGTTGGTTGGGAGTTTAGTGAAGTGATGGAGGTGTGTTGGTCAGGTTGTGCTGCTGCTCCGGTTCTTTAAGCTCCGGGTGATGGCATAAGATGTGGGCTCGAGGATTTGAAGTGTACTTGACTTATTTTGCAGATTTTTCACACCACATATGTCATGTCAAGCTCCTTCTGACTCGGAAATTGTAAAATCCAAAGTGCATCCAAGCATTTGCCTTCAGGCGCTGGCTGTATTTCTTTTTCCTCATCCATGTCAAAGCTACGCGAAAAGCTAGTTCTGGAGCCACCACTCGCTGGAACAATTCACACCAGATGCCGTATCTGGACAAACAGTACACGCTGTGAGTAAGGATGGAAATGTTAGAAAAAGCATGTTTTTAAACATCGATTCTTGAAAATTTGGACCGATTCAGAATGCTAACAAAAAAGGATTGCAATTCAGACGTGAATTGATTTTTTCTGGCACCCCTAATGATAACCGCTAGGTCACATGACCAGATCTAGGTCACATGTACGTAGGGTTTACCAGTACCACAAAGTGACATATATAAAAATACATAGCCATAGGATTTAGAAATAATATTGGGATACAAAGTGTGTACTGTTTCCCTGAAATTCAATCCATAAGTTCTATCAGCAGGGCAGTGGTGCCCCAGTGGTAGGGTGCTGGATAACTGGTCCCATGGTCAGTTGTTCAAGCCCCACTGTCACCAGGTTGTCCCTGCGTTTGGCACCGTCAGCGTGTTTCTGCCCTGCGATGGCCTGGCAAGCTGTCCAGGGTGTAATCTAACCCGCGCGCAGAGTCAGCTAAGATGGGCGCCAGCCTCCCTGCGACCCTAATTAGGATTAAGCGGTTCAGAAAATGAAAAAGAATGAACGGAAAGTTCTTACAGCTTTAATAGGAAAAATATATATTTTTAATGATGAATGTTTTCAAAGCAGCAAGTTGTTACCTTTGGGGGGGCAGACAACTTAATGTAGGCTATAAAAACTAAGTGAGATGCATTATGATGCATATAGAATCAACTTACAACTGCCCTGAATCGAAACCAAATCAAGTCACTAGATCTCCAGAGATTCCCAACTTGTCTTATTTGATTTTCCATTTAAGTGCCCAAAAAATGCAGAACCTGAGCAGAGAATTTTGCGCAACACTGATTTTGTGAATGCAGGAATGCCGAGCGCCAAACAGAACAGAAATAGACTGTAAACCTGAGTGCTAGCTGCATCATTAGTACATGTCGATGGGTTAAAAAAATAGCAGGTCAGAACCCATACCGGATTTGGTGAGCGGAAGACAGATTTGAGCCGAATAGAGTTGGCTGATTTGGGTCAGGTATTTATAGATACTAGGCTATTCCGTGCTGCTAGTTTATTTGAATTTTTTATAATGCAGATCTCATTAATAGAGGTGTAATCACAAACACAGTCACTTGTGGATGAAGGTGTCGGGCACGTCTTATGTGGGCATAAAAGCAGCTTCATTTCTCTTTGCCTTAATGGACCAGAGAGCAAGGTCACCTTGAAGTTTTTTGCACAGCACATAAACTGGGTCTGGCCCTGACGGAGATGAAAGAGCCTGGAATGGCTCAGCAAATCAGCACACTGAGGAGAGTGCCTGAACAGGATGCAGCAGCGATGGAGAAAAGCATGCTGGGTAAAGCACTTGTATGAGGGGAGACTTTCCCCTCAGACGATACTGAATATTTTCTGCTTTCTAAATGCTAATCAGTAGCAGTTGTGTTTGTATGAAAATATTTTTTGGTAGATTCTGAATAAACTAAATTACCATGTTGTCATTACCATAACAATAACGGAGCGTAAACATGGATATGAGTGACATTATAGGAAGAATAGAGAGGTTGAACACCTGAATAAATGCCCCAGTGGGCTGGACTGAGACACACAGAGGCTCTAAGAATGGTGCGAAAAGCAAACAACCAGTTAGAGGCGGTTCATGGAGTGAAGGTGCCTTGTGGATGTGAGATGGCTGAGGAGAAAGGTCAGACCTATTGTAGCTGATAAGAAGGTAGCTCAAATAACTCGTCTGTCCAACTGTGGTGAGACGTAATACATCTCAGAATGTGAAACACATCAAAACTCAAGGAACATGCACTACCAGAGCAGGAGCAAACACTGGGTTCCACTGAACAGCCAACAACAGAGGGAACAGACTCAAAAAGCTGGACAGGTGAACATGTTTAGAAACATTCTGCATTTTTGCAAGTGTAAATACACTTGAGAAAAAGCTGTTTAGAATTAAGTAAGCAAATAGTGAAGAGGATTTTATTGGATATTAATTGCAAGGATTAAATGCATGGCAGCTGGCCACATTTTTTTTTTTTTAAATCGTAACTGATGCAGTGAGTAGCTTCTCATTCTTCGGCATTTTATTTTATTGGCTTACATCAAGCAAAAGAAAACAACTATGGAGATTGCTGACAACACCAGAACCTGGGATAGGAACTACGCAGCTGTGCGACCATATGAAAACCACTTGGTAGTGAGGCTTGTATTTGCTACAAAGTAAAGATTCCTATCTCTGGAATAATCTGAAAAATGTCACGTGATTCGGAAAGTCAAATTTACCCTACTCCAGAGAGCAGGGCACATCAGGATGAAAGGTGAAGCACATGAAGCGATAAACCCTTCACGCCTTGTGTTCACTGTACAAGCCGCTGGAGGCAGCGTTATGATCTCTAGGTTGCTTCAGTTGGTCAGGTCGTGGCTCAGCAACATTATGTGGCAATAAAATATATTCTGCTGATGACCTGAATGTACTGAACGCGCCGGTTATCCCTTCAACGGAATGTCTATTCTCTGAATAAAATTCAGACTCAGATAATGAACGAGTGGTTCAGGGAGCATGAGGAATCATGTTCACACATGTACTGGCACCAGAGTCCTGACTTCACCACAGTGTTTGGGATGTGCTGGAGAACACTACGCAATGGTCTGACTCTTCCATCCTCAACACAAGATATCTGTGAGACATGAATTCAACTCGATGGAGATAAATGTTAAGACGTTGCATAGGTTTGTTGAAACACATCTTTGCTACGATCAGAGCCAAAGTTAATGCAACAAAAATTTTAGAGTGCACGATTTTTTTAACTAGTGTATGAATAATTATAACAGCTAAGTCTTACAGTGATGTGCATTTAAACATGTTTGCTTGTGTTTATAAATAAAATATGTCTCTGCAGTGTTATACAAATCCTATTATTAAAGAGAACTGCTTGTTACTTGTTATTTACCCAACATTCAATAGTACAGATGCTGAATCTTCTTGTAGAAAATGCAAAAATGAATGCAGTAAATAATCACTAACCCAGCTGATATTGATTTTCTTTATTGCCATCTTCAAATGTTACCAAATTTTAAGAAACGTTTACTTGGCAATTTTCCTTCTGTTAGCAAAGCCAAATGAATTACTAGCCTGGGCATCTCAGCTGGTTTTATGTCCAGGCTGCTAATTTGTCCATCCACAGTTTCATTTTCATGCGTGCAGTTGCTTAGCGAAAGTTTAGCAAGGAGAAAATAACCATCCCCACTCCTTACTGCCTTTCATAAAATAATAAAAGGTTATAAGAGGCGATGGGTGAAGTGAAAAAAATAGGAAAGTAGGCCATGTTTAAACTTAATAATGCACAACATGATGTAGTGACGCTCCCTAAATGCAGGATAAACAGCATGCATGGATTCCAGACTGTCATCTCTAAGGCAGGAACATGTAGCTATGTACAAATAATAAGAATAATTTTAAAAGGGGGGTAATTTGTGATGTGTCCACCCCTAGCACCAATAAGGGCGGCACAGTGGCTAGCACTTCCACCTTACAGCAAGAAGGACCAGGTTCAAGTCCCATGCCCGCAGAAGACGTGTTTGTGTGGGCTTCCTCTGGATGCTGCACATTATGCTAACTGGCTATTCCAAATTGCAGATGGGTATGAACGTGCAGGTCAGAAAAAAATTTGGGACCCACTGTGTTTTTCCCAAAGAGAGTTGTAGCTACACAGCAGCAAAGGGAGGAAGCAGTGGAGAGCTCTGGTGCATGAATCCATAACCTCCAACCCTCAGCCACGGGCACGGGAGAGTACTGAAATTTCTTTCCGTTTGGTGAAAACTGGTTTACGGTATTCTGTTTGTGGTATTATGCACAAGCATGTAATTAACAGCAATAAAATAACTTATAATTTAACAATCAGAAGAACTATTAGGCTGTATGTAAATACTCTGTTTTCAGAAAGTAATATAAAATAAAGCACCCATAGTCACAATGATTAGCATTAGTGTGAACAATAATGATGCCTTAAACAGCTCTCTAGAACAGCGGGGTAACATTCAAAATCCCACGGCGTACCAGGTTCAGGATCAGACTGAATATTAACGAGCCCAATGACAGCTCTCGAGAATACTGGATAAAAAGAATTCAGAAGTAGCACGAAGATGTTCAAGCATCTTTAAAAAGATTCTACATGAACTTCTTCCGTATGAGCTCAGCTGATTATTCTGAGGTAGATTTTTAATGGGGCTCAATAAGTGTTGATATTGTTTGATCCATTACACATTCATTAACTCAGCCTGATATCGAACAAAAGACTGTAATGTGCAGAGAAGGAAAAGTGTGTGCCAGTCAAAACAGAGATACGTAGCACTTCAATAAACCTCCCCGCCTGACGAAAGACCCCTCATTTCTGCAGTGGTCCCTCTTTCCCCTCCTTCGGTGAGTTGCTGCTAACGCTTTTCTCTCTTTTAAATCAAGCTGCATGCAAAATGCTGCAGTTTTAAAAAGCTTTATGGGTGAAAGAAGGAAAAGAAGAAGAGAAAGAGAGAAAGAGACAGAGAGAGAGGGTGGGAGGTTTATATAACAGGCAGCAGACTCTATGGCAGTTCTCCTGTTATACACTCATAGAAACGCACTGGGCTTCGGTAAGAACAGTGAGGGGGACGGCAGCCACGCTCCGCTCCCTGCTGAACAAGATGTGCAAACACACACTCTTTAACAAAGAGCATCATTATCTCACCCAGAACATTTGCTGGCATCTCCGTGGCTTAGAAACAGTTTCAAGTGGCATAGGTATAATAGAAATTCCATGAACTTATGAATCAAATGTGCTAGAATTCAACACAAGATTAAGAGAAGGAGGTGGAAGCAGGGTTTTATTTTCCCCCTCCATATTTTGTCAGTGTTGCTAAATATATCATCCATCCCAGTCCTCTTGTGCTACATCTGCCAGGCTAATTGCAGGAGCTAATTGGAACCCGAGGCCGGCAGGCACTTCGTCGGAGCTGGGTTATTCCTGACTTGTGTTAAGGGGGACATACACACCCTTTCTACTTCAGTGACATGGCGGGAAGCCTGCAAAAAAAAAATAAACTAAGGGAGGAGACAAGCACATGCAGTTAACCAGATTTCCACATTTTTTTGGAATCAAGTCACAGCAGATAGAAACAGTGAAACAATGTGCTCACCTGCGGCCCTGTATCAGGCAGGTTGGTGACTTCCTTACTCTAACACACTTTAATAAATCTAGTCATTACCTGATGAGCTGAAACAGGTGCGTTAGAGATAAATAAATATGAAAATTAGCAATTAGGCTGCGTTCGAATATTCAGTAGTACTTACGTCGGTTTAGTGCGTACTGTCAGCCATCAGCTCTAGTACATTCTATTAGTATGTGAGCGACTACGTGGGACAAGACCTGGACAAACTATGTCACCAATTTGTCGGTTCATTGAGACAGGTGTTTGTAGCCTTAGCTTAGCTTCAAGCTTGTACTTCATTTACATTTACAGCATTTAGCAGACGCTCTTATCCAGAGCGACTTACAATTATCATTTTTTTTTAATACAACTGAGCAATTGAGGGTTAAGGGCCTTGCTCAAGGGCCCAACAGTGGTGATAGCGGGGACTGAACCACTGCCCTTCAGATCAGTAACCCATCGCCTTAACCACTAAGCCACCACTGCCCTATTTAGGTAATAATAACAACCTTTGTCATACATTTGTCTTCACTTCCTGCTGACATTTTTCCCAGGGGAATTCTTTATCTTTATTTATTCAGTGGCAAATTTCTAAAACCTTAGTGGCCTTTCAGGCAGGTACTCTTCAGATTGGGGACTATCCCCCACCCCTTTAAAAAAAAGACCATTTCTTAATGTAGAAAGTTATGTACAATGGAAAAATCAATCAAGAATATTTTTTTTTTGTGCCACCGCCTCCTCACTGCTCGCATGCACACGAGCACACACACACACACACACACACACACACCAGCAGTTAGCTTCACTGTTCATGCAAATTCTTATCACTTAGCAACGTAAATAAATTAAGTGAAAACCTCACTCTATTACAGGGGTATAACTGCACCATTTTTTTTATATATATATATACACTGTATTAAATTAATGAACATAAAATACAATAATAAAATTTGGCTTCTGTATTTAACTCACCCAAAGTGAGCACACACAAACAGTGAGCATACACACACTCGGAGCAGTGCCAAACCTGCCAAACCTTACAGCACCCGGAGAGCAGTTATGGGTTAGGTGCCTTGCTCAAGGTCATTTCAGCCATGAAGGTGGAAAAAGGGAAGGTGCTGCTCGCTTCCCAACCGCTCGTTTTCATTCAACATTTTTCCTACTTGTTCGGGAATCAAACCAGCGACCTTTTGGTCCTAAACCTGCTTCTCTAACCATTAGACAAGGACTGCCCCCTAAACTACACCGAAAGGAAGAAGAGAGAAGAAGTAAACATTACACACCATCCAGAGCAGTAAATAAAACACCCAGGAGATAATTGCTCTCTCGAATTTCTCTCTATGGCCATCATTCCTGTAAGCGCATCACGATTAAAAACCCATTCTTTATTTAAATAGCAATTATAAGAATGCACAACATGAACAAAGGAGAGAATCTGATTTCATTTGGAGTATCATTTGAGGTAGGCTGTGGGTCAGGGATGTGCCGTTTTGGTATCCCGTTGGGAAAAATAGTTAATAGCCCCGGGACGTCAGGCTACTGGATTTGCAAGCCATGCGTGCGAAGCATCATTTTTTTGCATAGTATTTATTTGATATTGACTGAAGTGATGCTGATTATAAGGACATACTAGGTATCAGATTTCAACGCTCTCAGTATGAAGTATGAGTATTTGGACACAACCACAGGCCAGGATGTGACCAACCACAAGTATCATGAGCTCTTGTCTCCTGCTAGGCAGACTGGCTACGACTGCTCCATTTTGTTTAACTCTGTCTTTCTGGTTTATTTCTCTATCTTGTGCACTGCTCAATTCAAGCTATGAACTAGAGTAACAACACAGAGTGGTTCATGGCAACAAGAGCATCTCGTGTTCAAAATAAATATTTGGTTAAAATACATGCACATGACCAATCCTGTATATACAATAACAAAAATTTGAACCTTGGTTTAGATTTTATGCAGTGTATGGCCAGCCAACTTCATGTTATTGTTAAAAATCCATTAGAAAGCTGGTAAAGTGCACTTTTAAAGAAAACCAGCTCATTCATTTGTGCCAACCTTTACACATTTCGCGTAGGAGCGCCTCAGTTTCACAGCCGAGTATGCCAATATGAGTGATCACTCAAAACTACGGCAAACGAGCAGTCATTTTCTCTACAACAAAACGGGACATGAGCCACATTATGAGCCATGAAAACGAATATTAACTGGAACCTTCTGGAAGCGCCGCCCCTTCCCTGTATCTCACACGCTCTCATTCAAGCTTGCTGAAAGGGCATTCCAAGAATGTGAAATACAAATGCTCGACAATTAACATCTACCACTTCATCAACGCTGTTAATGGCGATGATCATTAGAAAGTAATTAAATACGCTGGGGGGAGGGGCTTTCAGCCGGCAATCTACTAATCAACAGGAAAAGCAACGGCAGAGAAAATGTCTGCTGTACAGATGTTGTAAAAGTTGTAAAAACTATATTGAGGTGTATGGTCTAATTTTCAGTTTGTTAATTTGGTTACTGTAGAATCACACCACGTAACATCCAGTTCAGTTTTTCAGTGGAAGTGTCAAAGTTCCACACTGTACAGCTGTGGGCAGAGGTGGCTCAGCGGTTAAGGCTCTGGGTTACTAATCAGAAGGCTGTGGGTTCAAGCCCCAGTACTACAAAGTTGCCACTGTTGAGCCAGGCCCTTAACCCTCAACTGCTCAGTCATATGAGATAAAAATGCAAGTGGCTCTGAATAAGGGCTGCTGCCAAGCGCCGTGAATACAATGACTGGTAGAGCGAACACATGCCTTTCGTGTGTTATGGGTACTTGGACACACGCATGCTCTGTCTATCTTGAAGATTAAGTTGAACTTCTGATTATCTAATATGTTCCCGGCGTGAGACCTATTGGAAAGTTCGTGTCTACGCAAATGTAATGAACAAATGTGCGAACTCATGAACTGCGGACAAACAAACACACACACAATTTCCTCCGTAACTAAAATCTGCACGTCACAGCACCTTCCACGTCACTCACGTTAAAGGTAATAAAAGAAAATAAATACAATATAAATAATAATAAAAATGATCTCTCTGAACCCTAACAGCACTACCGCTTGCACTAACTCCCGATGTACCCGTGACGAGACTTCATTTTTTACATTGTTTTCATTCTTAATCTATTTATGTTGTGTCAGTGTATGAATGTGATGGACAGACTCGTTACATCATCATGCCACAGTCATTTTCCCAGCCGCGTGCAGGAGAGTGTGGATACTATAAGTTTTAGCACCCAATCGGAGCCCTTGACACATTAATAATATTTTAATAGGCAACAATGTCAGACAGATTTTTTATATTATTCAGCAAGAAATCAGTGCAATAATCAATTAAATAAATAAAAGCGATCAACAGAGCGCTGTTTATTACCCTTATGATTAGTGTCATTTCCCTGATCGCTGTTAAGAAAACAGGGGATTTTTATTCATCTATATTATGTATTATAGTCTCAGTAGTCAAGATGAAGTGCTTTTTATCCATTCGTCATCTATAGAGTATTCGTCAGAGTCAAAAGGGAAGCTATTAATCAGGTTTCCTCCCTCTCAACAACAGCCAAACTAACACGACTCTCTTTCATTGCGCTTTTGATGAAAATGCTTTAGATAACTTGTTTGTTTGTGTTTGTGTGTGTGTGTTTGTGTGTGTGTGTAGGATTTTATCCCAGTCACACTGTTTAAATGTTTCCTCCAGGAGTGTTCCCATTTCTTTCTCCATCTGGCTGAGTTGTCTCACTCTCCCATCAAGAGAGAGAAGATAGTCGTGATACACCACTGTGGCCACCTGTGATGTAATTTCCCCCAGTTTAATGAGTGATTTGGCAATGCAGGCGAGTTAATGGAATGTAGCACGACGGCATGAACGAGCCCAGAGCACATGTTGTGTGCAATTAGGGTGAAGATACACAGAAGTGCAACTATATATCACCAGGCCTTCTGCTAAGCCCCGTGACTTAATCACATTAAGATATAATAAAGGCAAACACACACACACACACACACACACACACACACACACACACACAATCTTCCAATAAGCGTAGGTTGCTAAGTGGACAGAATCCAATATACTTCGCAAAGATCCCTTCTGATCAAAGACATTTTAGTTAGAAGGAATGTAGATGATCCAGACGCATGTGTGTACTCAGCTTTAATGCCAGCAATCTATTAGGTTTATGTTCACTTCAAACAAAATGGGGGGTAATGTGATCATGTCATGACTGTTGGTGCCAGATGGGCTGGATTAAGAATTGCAGAAAGTGCTGACCTCCTGAGATCTTCACACATTTAACAAGACTCAGTGTGTAGCAGTTCAGTGGGCGTAAACACGAAGAGGTCAGAGAGACACATTTCAGACCGCTTTATCCTGACAACTCAAATAACACTAACATCTCGGTGCCACATATCCGGAATTACTGCATGATAAACGACAGTAGATGATTTGTTTTGCCCTTCAGGGGTCAACCAGTATATCCTGTAAGTGTCCCGGTACTTCAGTCAGAATAGATGAGAACTGGGGAGCTATCATGGGAACCGGCAGGGCGGGGCTTTCATTTCAGGAAAGTTTTGTTGCATTGAATATTGCTGTGGAGTTGAACACAGGATCAATTATTCCATGTTGCTTTTTTTTCCTTTTCCAACTGACTACCACGTCTACATTTGCATTTTTCCATCACCAATATTTGTGGCAGATCAAATCCAAAATTTGCCGCCATGGTTCTCACATATCCATTTGCTAGGTGTGACACAAATAATTACTCTTTACAACTGCATTAATCAGAAAAGCAACACACACACACACACACACACACACACACACACACACACACACACACACACACATTCATAAGAGTCTGTATGATTTTATGTGCTGAGCAGTTGCAACACAATTGAAAGGCTGGAGTACAGCAGGTCTCCTCACCGCAAATATATATGGAAAAACAATCTGTGTGCAGC
The DNA here is from genome assembly GCA_028564935.1 of Neosilurus hyrtlii. Classification (NCBI taxonomy): domain Eukaryota; kingdom Metazoa; phylum Chordata; class Actinopteri; order Siluriformes; family Plotosidae; genus Neosilurus; species Neosilurus hyrtlii. Next base: position 17,023,062 of record JAOUQZ010000024.1, on the reverse strand, counting down.
ACCGACTGTCAAAATTTGGATCATGCATATGTTGTGTGTGGCCCAAATAGCGCTTACAGTTGAGACTACTTTATTTAATGAAACAAATGTGTCATCGCAAATAAAATTCACCACATCAATAAAAAAAAATAAAAAAACTTTGCTACCAAATGGGTGGCACGGTGGCATAGTGGTTAGGGCCTCACAGCAAGACGATCGCGGGCTCGGGTGTTTTTGTGTGGAGGTTGCATGTTCTCCCCGTGCTTGTGTGGGTTTCCTCTGGGTACTACGGTTTCCACAGTCCAAAGACATGAACTTCAGACTAATTGAGTGTTCCAAATTGCCCCAGGTGTGAGTGTGAATATTTGTGTGTGCGCGCGCGTGTGTGTGTGTGTGTGTGTGTGTTGGCCCTGCGGTGGTCTGACGAGCTGTTCAGGATGTATCCTGCCTTCGCTCAGCATTGGCGGAGATAGGCTCCAGCCTCCCCGTGACGCTAGTAGGATTAAGCAGCTTGGCAAATGAGTGAGCGCTACCAAATCATATGTTGGCGTGAAGTTAGTACCACCAGTAGAAAAGTTAGTCTGGAGTCCTGTATTACATAAAGGAGTACGTGTACAGGTGTTTAAAATGAAGTGTTCAGTGCGTGGGGGGCTCTCTGTCTGAAAACATCCTCAAAAAAAAAGAAATGTACTTCAAACCGCTGATGCATTCACCCCATGATAGCACTCAGTCTTTTTATCCTTACTGTTAGTTAGGCTGTGGCTCTGTAGATCTTGTTCATTGTGCATTTAAGCAAGAATGCAATACATGAGCATCGCTTCTAGCTTTACATTAGGCTGGAAGTGCAGCTTGTTTTACGAAATGCTTGCCAAGCCAACCTTGCTGCCAAGGACTGGGTCTGCAATCACTCGGCACATAGCAAGCGCAAGTCTGCATTCAGGAACGTGTGAGAGAGCTCGGTGCTTAAAGAAAACATTTTCTCACAGTGTTAATGAACAACAACCTTCAGTCTAAGTACTAGCACGACACCTGAGGAGAACTGATGATAAGCTGTTAGACAGAATGCATTAACTCGTACTAGTTTGCTTTAACTGCCACTTTTACGGCTACATTTCATGCTAATCACTGCGTTCCAGCAGAAACTACAAAATGTCTTCAGTTTGATTTAACAGTTCGGTCTACTTAAAGCAAATGATACAGGCTGGCAGGCTTTAGCTGGAACAATGTTTAAAGCAATCAAACTGTTTCAAACTCATCTGGATAGTTAGATTCGCTCAGTCCGAAAATTTCAAAAGGATTATCCATTACATAGGCCACACACACAATATATATATATATATATATATATATATATATATATATATATATATATATATATATATATATATATA
>JAOUQZ010000024.1:17010090-17021592 GCA_028564935.1 Neosilurus hyrtlii | reverse complement strand
ATATATATACATATATATATAAAATCACATGAAACCACAGGTTTTACATCAAAGTATCTCCTAAAAAGACAGGAACAACAGCCAGGAGTCCCTCACTCCCAATGGAGTGCATACACACATATACACATATAGAGAGGGAGAGAGAGAGAGAGAGAAAGAGAATAACTTGCTTTAAATAAATACATACAGAAATATATGTTTGTTCATTTCATTGATTCATTCTGGTCAGGGATGCAGTGGATCCAGAGCATATCTGGTGCACACTGAGCACAAAGCTTGACCACACTCTACATGTGACACCCGTCCATCACAGGGTACCATGGGTAGACTCTTGTATAAGCTGGCATGTTTTCTTGAGGTTAAAACCCACAGGAGGATATGCAAACCATCACACAGACAGCACCATGTGCTCAGGAAGGCGCTGAGGACCCTGGAGCACCAAGCTGCCTGTCTGCAATACACATCGTCAACTACTGGCACAACACAACAAAAAGGCCAGTTAGCTTCTTGTAACTCTAAGAGTCACCATGTTGGTATTAAGAGTAATATATTGATTTAGGCACAGCCTAAAAGCAAAGCTCCCCATGAGGCCTTTATGAGCTGTGTTTTTTAATTACTCCAGTGATGTTTTCCCAAATAATCAGTAGGTGCAGTGTCGTTCACAGCATTTGCAGTAGACTGTGATGAATTCACTCTAGCCTGCTTCAGCTTGTTCTGACAATTTGTGCGTAGCATATGTGCGGCGTTACACAGACGCAGTAAAGTACTGACAGCCTCATTACATTCAATGAAGTGATTCTCATTTGAAACTGAGTTGTTAACATAATTATCACCAGAAATATGTGTGTTTGGTCTCTTAGTAAACCTCTGTAGTGCTGTCCGGCTTCGTAACATAACAGCATGCTCAGAACCTGAAGAGAAATTCTATTTTTCATTATGCCACAGGATAACGCTGACTGAATTGAATGCAAGTAAGATTCAGTTAATAAACTGTTTAAACCACTAAGCAGCAGTATAAACCAAGTGTTTTTACTAAGACTGGCTACGTAGCTGTTTTTCCTGGGAGCATGTAAGTAATACTGTGCCCGCAAAAAGGAGTGAGTACTCGGTGTGGCAGCCAGGGAGGCGTGTTAGCTTTGTCTTGTCTTGGGAGGTTAATAAAATGCACATATTTTTGAATCAGCTGTAATGCTATAAATTAAAACAACAATCCGATCCTGAAATTATAACTTTACAAATGTTACCAATTTCAATCCATTAAATGCACACAACAGTCCTCATAAGATTTACTTACTCCCTGTGAAGTTTCAGCATTTTAACTTCATATATTATTAAATACACACACACACACACACACACACACACACACACACACACACACACACAGAGTTTAGAGAAGACCTGAGGTTTTTTAATTAGTGTTTATTTTAGTCAGCCTGGCATAACTGAATCTGAATATAGTGCATTTTATTTATGTTATAAATTAATCATTTTTGTTTGTATGCATTTCATTAGAAGTTATATTTCATGTGATTAAAAAAAAAAACAAAAAAAAAACAAGATTGCCGAGGTCGCTGATTGACACATGGAGCGGCACACTGACTGTCAGGCCTCACATATGTTACGCCACTGGACATCTGGATCATGTTTCTGACCCGAGTTTTCTGTTCACCGCCTTTCACTCGCTGATTTAAGTCAATTGATCCAGTTGAACTGAAGAAACATTGGAAAAACTCCTTGCTTGCCATAAAGACCCTATCCTACTGATATTCAGTAATCGGAATTTTACTTCTGCAAGGACACTTAATCGTGCAGTTGTTTTCTGGCAAAAAAAAAAAAAAAGGTCCTGTTACAGACTGAGGAAGAAGTAAGGATTTAGGGTAATATAAAATAAATTATTAAAAGGAAAAGTTCTTTAGTATGTATTCCTGGATGTCGGCACACATCACATCCCCACCAAACAGCAAGCAGCCAACGTGCATCGCCACGCATAAGTACATAGATACTGATGGATAAACAAGCCAGGAATTAAAAAAAAATATATCAAAAAATCAAGTTGATGGTTTCTTAAGTGTGTAACTCTGCTACAAACGTGGTCACTTGCAGAGGCATCATGCAAGTTAGTAAATAATCCTGGCATAGAAAAAAAACTACATGGATAAGCACATATCTGGCTTCTGGGGAATTTCCAGAGGTGCAAACAATGATTTCTAACATAAATCATCAATTTATTATGCATTACATATTAAGTATATATTACAGGTTCCAGAGAGGAGGAAAATTGGCCGTGCTCTCAACTCTCTCCTCACTAGCCAATCACAGACATCCGTAAGGTTGTGTATGCAGAAGTGGGTGGTTAATGCTGTCCACTTATATAACGCATGCTATAAGACGAAGATGCAGGCTTGGAGGAAGCTCTTACCTGGCAAGTAACGGTCATTTGTTATAAAAAATTAACTAAACAAAGACTATGAGGAGTCTGAATATTCATAGTTCAGTGCACAATAAAGTATTCTGATTCATATCTAACAGACAGAACCCTGAATATGTTGGAAGCACTGATTTCTCAGACCAACACTGATCCTCATCAAGTCGTGGTTGAGATAAAAACCCATGACACCCGTATTGATGGCTGATCCACTTCACTGAGAGATTGAGTGGGAAACACAGGATACAGAGATGCACTTTCTGGTTTGTTGCGTCCTTGCCCACAGAAGCAGATATTACTCAGAGCTCTTCAGAACTGTAACCACCTGACCCGTGTGCACAACACTCAGCACATACACCAGCATTGGTGTCCATAGAAACGTCAGTGAGTTTAGTTCTTCTTCTCATCGCTGCTTGATTGATTCTTTGGGTATTTTATCAGGAACAGATGTGAATACCTTCATGTTTTTCCTCCGAAGTCTTGATTTTAATTTAGTGCACATGTACATTAAACGGTGCACTAGAGTATACTCAGGATAACCACGAACAAAGAAATCGAATCATGTGTCTTAAGTGAAACTGGAGTGAAATCAATACAGAGCACAGATAGATATCTAAACATCAGCACTATTAAGAGAGCTTTTGGAAACTCAGCAGTCTTTCAAATGAGCTAAAATCTGTATAGATAACTCTCGGACCTGTGTATGATGACTCAGAGGCTTGGTGTGGAACAGAACATCATGTGCTTTCTCTCACACACTCTCAGCCACAATGACAACTTCTGCTCCAAATGGGAGACGTCTGCAGCCCTTATCACGTTGTCAACCTTCAAAACGTGAGGGTGGGGATTTAATAAAACTTTGCTTTATGTGGGAAACATCAGACACCGTTCAGTTTCATCAGTTTTAAAATAGACACTAAACATTCAGAATGTTTGTTGGAATTATGCACAGATTCAGTGTTGGACACTAAGCCTGTCAATAACTGAAATTATACTACAGTGCTACTGTATTCTCAAAGCTGATTAGTCAGCAGATTTGGATCAATTACTGATTATTCGCCAGAGACGAGGTGAATGTCACTGAATAGTTCGATTTAAAGTGAAATGAAAGGCAAGCCTTCCAAACTCTCCTGTTACAGATGAACATAGGTATATTTTCATTATCAGGTGTTTTTTACTTACATTTCCATAGTTGCACTCTGCTAAAAATCTGTTTGATATTTTGGAAAAGTTTGAACTGCTGACTGCTGTTTTACTCTCGGAAGTGTACGAAATCGCATGAATAGGATGAGAATGTGTCAGTTCATTTAAGGCAAGGTAGTAGCAAAAATAACAGTATACAGATAATAAACTAACATCAGATATAACTAGTGAACTTATAATAAAATAAAACTAGGCACTTTTACACATAAAACATGCTTACATTCACATATATTAGACAAACAACAGCTCCATTACATGACCAAATGGTGTAACCTGCAGCTATTTATATGCAAATTTCTTCCATATTTACTGTCAGATTCACATGAATTATGTGTGACTTTCATTACTTTTTTCTTTCTTCACAAAGAAGCTTGTAATAACAATAGGGTGTTTTATTATGCAAAAACATATGTGATGTATGCAAGCTTCTATCAAGTTTGGATTTAATTTCCCTTTAATTCAGCAACATCCACTAAGCATTAGACAATGGCTCTATTATATAATACACAGAAACATAAAAAGCAAAATAAATCAAGATTTTTATCATTTAACAAATTATTATTATTATTATTACATATTTTAACACTGACAGAGGCACGTCAGGTTAACTACGCATGGTCGGAGCAGAGCTCAGCATGACTAACAGCGAACTTCAGTAGTCCATTAATTAGGTCTTGGTCTCTTGTGTATGATGTTGCTGGTTCAAATGACTTTGGGGGCAGCTGTAGACTAATGGTTAGAGAAGCAGCTTTAGAACCGAAAGGTCGCTGGTTTAATTCCTGAACCAGCAGGAAAAATGCATGGTGGTGGGGAAGTGAGCTGCACCATCCCTTCCTCCACCGTCATGGCTGAAGTGTCCTTGAGCAAGCCACCTAACCCCCAACTGCTCTCTGGGTGCCACAAAGTGTGTGGCAGCCCACTGTTTACATGTGTGTGTACTCACTTTGGATGGGTTAAAAGCAGAGGTAAAACTAACCCAAAACCTTTTTAAAAGAGAAAAGCACTTGTAAAAGGTTAATCGCTTTCAGATCTCCAAATTAATTTCCTTCTGTGTGCAAAATCGTAGGCTAAAAGCTTCTGTTTTTAAGATTTCATGGGCAGTTAGTAATAGGAACATGTTTATGGGATTTAATTACAGGTTTGTGATGGAGGTGTCAAAAGGCTTAGATTAAAATCACTGCATGTGCAGTGGAAAACAAATGCTCCAGGATTAATACGTTTAAGCATAAACACCTGAAATACTGAAAAAATTACGATTGACACTATAATCCTCCATGGTAATTAAGTATTGATGATGTCATCATTCTGAGATTCAGTTTTCAAATAACCACCAATAAAATCAATAAAATAGCAGCTTTTAAAATAGATTAACTTTTAACAAGTGCTGTCTTCCCCTTTAAAGCATGACAGTGATGATGCCACCTGCTCTGATTCACTGTAACTAACCATAAGTGTCTGTTGTTTTGATTTAAGCATTATCTACTTGGGAATAATGTATTTTACGCTCCAAGATCGCAGACCAATGGAATCATGCCATTCCCATGTAGTATATAGTAATTTTCTCTAAGAGAAGATCTGAGAATAGTTTTAGCTGTGATTTCATTCTTGGATTTATAGTAATGCACTTGCTCTGACATGTGAGCATTTCTACAGTAACGGCCAGTTCACAGGGTCTTGTCTGGAGGACACTCAATTTACCTCCAACACTAAACAGATTCTAAGGAAGAAAACAGTTATTATAAACGGATTTTAAAAAAAGTGTAAAAAGAACCTCCACATCAGTCCTAAAGCTTTCAAAGTTTGCTCCCTCAATACAACCCATCAAGGCCATGAGTTTAGCAAATGTTCTCATCAGAAACATCACAAGCTATATTTTTCCTTGTAGGATCGGGGTTACAGCCCAACCTTTTCGGTCAGTTGAACAACCTATGCACACTTTCACATACGCAGTGCTCATTGTATGAATGACTGGTGGAGCGAACACATGTTCACTGACCTTTCGCGTGTTATGGGTACTCAGGCATAGCGTGTTCTGTCTATCATCTTGAAGATGAAGTTGAACTTCTAATTAGATCCTGGTGTTAGACCTAGGGGAAAAGTTCCTGTCTATGTAAATGTAATGAGTAATATTACTTTTTAGTAGTAGTACATATATTACTAATATTAGTACAATTTCCACAAGCTCTCAAATGTCTAGTAATAATTTATAATAAGATAACATGAACAGCATATAGCTCACGCAAAAGGCAATAACTTATTAGCACTGAGCACGCACTCGTGGACTGCAGACACACACACGCACACACGCACGCACACGCACAAGCACACACACACACACACGCACGCACACGCGCACACGCACAAGCACACACACGCACGCACAAACCCACAATTTACTGTGGAAAGAAAATCAGCGTGTCACAGTAACTTCCACGTTGCTCACACAAAAGGTAATTAAAACCTTGTGTTTTCCTCTCTGGTGTGGTTCATTCATGCAGGTGAGAACACAGTTATCACAATTGACAATTTTATGCACAAAATGAGCTCATTTCAAATTTGATGCTTGCTACAGGTCTCAAAATAGTTGTGACAGGGGCATGTTTACCATGGTGTAGCATCTCCTCCAGCTGTTTACAGCTGCTGAAGAGTTCATGGTTGCCTGTGACATATTTTTCGTTTAATGATGCACCAAATGTTCTCTATAGGTGAAAGATCTGGACCGCAGGCAGGCCAATTCGTACTTGTCTGACTACAGAACACTTTCCTACTTTAAAACAGTCCATTTCATATGAGTCTCGGCCCAGAGGACATGACGGTGCTTCTGGACCATGTTCAAATATGGCTTCCTTTTTGCATGTCAGAGCTTTAGTTGGCGTCTGCAGATGGCACGGCGGATTGTGTTTACCGACAGTGGTTTCTGGAAGTATCCTGGGCCCATTTAGTAACGTCACTGACCCAATCATGCCGAGGAGTGTCGTCTGAGGGCCCAAAGACCACGGGCATCCAATAACGGTCTTCAGCCTTGTCCTTTACGCACATATATCTCCGTTTTGTCTGAATATTTTGATGACGTTATGCCCTGTAGATGATGATTTGCAGAGCCTTTGCAATTTGACATTGAGGAACATCGTTTTAAACGATTCTACAGCCTTTTTATGCACTCTTTCACAGATAGGAGAGCCTCCGACTGTCTACTTCTGAGAGACTCTGCCTCTCTAAAACATTCCTTTTATGCTAATGATGTTACAGACCTGATATCAATTCACTTCAGTTAGTTGCTAGATTTTCTCCCCGCTGAATCTTTTTAAACTTTATCGCTTTTTCAGCCATTTGTTGCCCCTGTGTCAACTATTTTGAGAACTGTAGGGGCACCAAAAGTCATTTAGTTTTCATTTTATTCAAATTTGAAGAATGTCCCAACTTTTCCAGAATCGAGGTTGAACATATACACACACACTATGTCCAAAAGTTTATGGATGCTTGACCATAACACTCATGTGTTTCTTAACCATAGGATTCAAGGTTATATTAAATTGCTTTCTTCTTGGAAGGCTGTCCACTAGATTTTGGAGTGTGGCTGTAGATATTTGTTTTCATTCATCATTCATCCACAGGAGCATCATTAAAGCCAAGCACTGATGTCAGGTGGGGACACCTGGGGCAGTAGGCATTCTAGTTCATCCCAAACGTGTTCAGTGGGGTTGAGGTCAGTGCTCTGTGCAAGCACTCACGAGTTCCCACTCCAACCTTGGCAAGGCATGTGTTCAGGGTGCTGTGTGTGTGTGCAGGGTCATTCTAGAGCAGATTTGAGTCTCTTAATTCTGGTGAAGGAAAATTGTAACCAAACAGCAGAAAAAGACTTCGTATATTGCTACATATGGGTCTGATGGTCAAGCTTTTATAAACTTTTGTCCATATGGTGTATATGCAGTGACAGAACAAAAACTGCAAACAAGCAAAAAGTATAGACTTCACTCTGGTTCGTTCTCGGGACCCTGACTGATAGCTGTTGAAACTTTCTAAATTATTTGCATAATTCTTTTTCCCTTTTCATTTCCCCCCCATTTTCTCCCATAATTTAGTTGTATCCAATTCCTACCCTTCAAGTGTTGCTTTCCCTTTCACACCCACCACCAAATAGGGAGGGGCGTAAGCATGCACGTGCCCACTCCGTGATATGCAATGCTGCCACCCGCCTCTTTATGAACTGCTGTGCATGCGGATTTGGAGGCGACCTATCACACTCGGAGGGAAAGTGCAATCTGCCCTCCGAGCGTATGTGAGCGTATGCCATCACTTCCTCCCGCAAGAGCTCGGCCAAATAGCTCCCATGGACTTCCGGTCACGGGTGGCTGAGGCATCAACCTCAATTCGAACCAGTGATCTCCAGGTTGGTAATTAGCATAATTAATAGCTAAATAACCACCAACCAAGCTGATGAAGGCATAACTTCAGCTTGTTGAAAAAGTTTGTATTAATCGTTTACAGTTTTTCCCCCTCAGCCAGTTATGGCTGGAGTGGTACTATCATTGGCTTGGCGGCCGGCTGACAATTTTGTCCCGGCCATCGCTCAGCTCATGCACATGCTACCTTCTTAAATTTTGCGTAGGCACTCCCTACGACCTAAGCCTGTGCGTGGGGTAGCTTATTTTCATAAAGTTTCCTCCACGTTCAATAAAGTATTCTGATTCTGATTGTGAATTTGCATATGTGACCTTTGACCTTGGCACAGTGACCTTGAATATATTAAGTTTGTCCGGGCCATTGCTCGGCTCATGCTCATGCCAGCTTTCTGAAATTTTGCATAGGCGCTCCCTATGACCTAAACCTGTGCGAGGGGTAACTAATTTGCACATGTGACCTTTGACCTTGCCACAGTGACTGTCAACATATAAAGTTTGTCCTGCGCTTTAGGCGTCCTGGTTGAGGTGTTACGACGTTCTATAGGACGGCTATTTTTAGATGTTGCTTTAATCTACACACCATCACCTTGAAATATGGCTGTATTAGTAAACAGTTATTATTACACTTTGACTGAACATGTTCTTGATACTGACTTGCTGCAATGCCAAAACAAAGCCCTGGGGGTTTGTGAACCTCTAACTGAGGAAACCTAAAAACAGGAACTAACCTGTTCACAGATATTGCACAACATTACATGACTGTAAACACGTTAAAAAAATAAAACAGGTTTAACAGGTTAAAACATTTGTAATCCTTGGGAAATAGCTGTTATATGAACGCAATAAACAGATTCATGCACTGCCTGAAAGCAAAAGATCCCCATGACATTTTTGTGGGCTGTGTTTCTCTTCTGTTCATAATTAATTACTTATTCTCTACATGTTTTATAAAGTTAAAGCCATGTTCTCTCAAAGCAATCAAATACTGGATAAAATTACTCAATTTAAAAATCTAAACCATCTACATTACCAGATGTTGGCACACAAGAGGTTACTGCCAAAAAGTGAACAGCCAATCAGCCCTGTGATGCATGAGGGCACTGGTCAGATAGACGGATGTATGTACAAACCATGCAAATTCAAGTCGATGGTTTTCCAAGTATGAGCTCTCCTAATAAAACATCTGGTGTATGCTGGAATGGAAAAACAGTCAACATCCGGGTGGTAACAGCATGACACCACATTACCATGATTTTTACATATTTTAGAGACGATCAGTAATACATTTCTTTCTAGACATTAACTTCACTATATAGAAACACATTCCTAACTGCAATGGTGTCCAAACTTGTGACTAGTATTGTGCACACACATTGTTGGTGTTGATAACAACAACAACAACATCAATAATAATAACTGCTCATCCTCAAATCTGTTGATATATAAACAACTTGCAGCTATGTATTTCATTATTAATTTACAGATTTCTCTTTATTTATTGGTGTTAATAGCTTTAATTGCCGATGCCTGTGCATTATGAAGCAGCTGTTATGCTTATATAATGAGGCACAGAGCCAACATATCAATTCAATCTTTAATCCCAACTGTATAGTGTTTCAAACTAAATGGTCTTAAATAATGGGTTTACTGAGCTCTATAGGTCTATCAACTCTTATTTTAAAATATCATATTGCCTTTTTCACCTTTGAAGAGGTAATAACTACCACACTGTTGATGTTTATTTCCATAGAGAGGAAGAGGACACCCTGTCATTCCTCTTACACCACAGCTACTGGGCAGCGGCTACGAAGTTTTTTCATTAAACAGTGTTTTAATGCTAGTTTTCCAGTTGTAGATGGGATAACAACCTGCCTACCATACAGCAGTCGTTGATTAAGACTTTTTTTTTTTTTTAATTACAGCTCCAGTGAAAGATTAAAAAAAATTTTATATGAAGACATTTACAAAAAATAAATCAGGATTTCTTAATAACTACTAGAGTATAGGTGATCATTTATTTTTGTACATAATAAATAAAAGCATCACAAAACACACACACCTTCATCGTAACCTTATATCGCGATATCAATATCAATATATTTTCATATTGCCCAGTCTTGTCTCAGTCTCAGTCTCAGTAGACACACTTGCACATATGTGAGAATCCTCCTGATGGCTGGTGTGAAGGTCAAGCGACCACATCTAATCACTCCCCCTCTTCCCCACTCCCAAAGACTTTTATTTCACTTGATTAATATGAACGTATTTCTTTGTTATATTTAAAATTTGAAAGCAGAGAGAGGAGGTCTCCTTCACCAGCCCGAGTGCAGAGCTGCCTTCCCCTCTGTCTCAGCTCCTCTTCTCTGGTTAATTACAGGCCCACATAGCAATTATAGGCCATTTCCACAAAGATGAAGAAATGCTCTCCCCACCCTCGCTCTCTCTCGCCCTCTCTCCGCTTCGCTCCCACACTCGCTTTTCCTCGCAAAGGCCACCGCCGACATCCCACTCTATTCTGGCATTCAGACTCAACTCCAGCTCAGACCCTGTGATACGGGCTTGAAAAAAATGAGGTGATAAGAAATGTCAAATACTTGGCCCATAAAATAACCAGATCAGATTTTAATTTCAGCTCAATATTTGTGTTTTTTTGGGGGTTTTTTTCGTTAATAAGTAATTAATAGAGTGATCAGCTAAGATAATTGTGTTATTGGTGATTACTGAATCCAGCACGTTCAATTTAAAGCAATTCATTTATCGTTCTACTGCCCGTGCTGGCAGGCTTATGGCTGATGAGTGACATCCTAATTGTGCTTTGAAAGGTTTATGAACATTAAGAGGGAGGAAAAGAAACAGAGGAAAAGATAAAACAGAAGTGTAATAAAACTATTCCTCAGAAATGAGTTCTGTGCCACAATCCTGGTGATTATTTTCACCAATACTGAGCAAAGTAAAGTTGAACTTCACTGAGCTCGAGTTCCTTATTGCTTCAACAGATTCATTTATAAGCTTATCATGTTTCATATTTCAGAGAGAGAGAGAGAGAGAGAGAGAGAGTGAGAGAAAGAGCGAGAGAAAGAAAGAGAGTGAGAGAATGAGTGACAAAGAGAGAGGGAAAAAGAGAAAGAGTGAGAGCAAGACAGAGAGAGAGAGCGAGGAAGAGAGAAAGATAAAGAAAAACAACAAGAGAGAATGAGAGAAAAAGAGAGTAACAGAGAGAGTGTGAGAGAGAGACAGCGAGAGAAAGTGAGAGAGAAAGTGAGAGAGACGGAAAGAGAGAGAGTGAGTGAGAGGCAAAGAAAGAGAGAGAGGGAGAAAGAGAAACAGAGAGAAAAAGAGAGAGATAGAGAAACAGTGAGAGAGAATGAGAAAAAAAGAAAGAGAAAAAGAGAGTAACAGAGAGAGAGAGAGAGAGAGAGAGAGAGAGAGAGAGAGAGAGAGAGAGAGAGAGAGAGAGAGAGAGAGAGA
>JAOUQZ010000024.1:16996810-17009434 GCA_028564935.1 Neosilurus hyrtlii | reverse complement strand
CACACACACACACACACACACAAAGAGAGAGAGAGACAGAGAGAGAGAAAGAGAGAGAGAGAGAGAGAGAGAGTTAGTTCTGACAATAAGATGCAGCAGTGGCTCTAAGCCATCCACCCTCAGACTCGGGGAGAACGTGGGTGTATGGATTTGAACGGTGCCTCCTCTTATAAAACCCACTTCATAAGACACGTTTCTGCAACAAACTGCCAGGAAGCTGGTAATGAATACGGACTTTTTTTCTTTTTTTTTTTTTAAAACATATAAACGATTACCTAATATACCTCCATGGGCTCCGGGCAGAAGCCGTACTTAACAGTTAAATAAATATGAAGGTACGTCAGGAACAAACTAACTGCTGACGCATGATGGTAAATGCCCTGTTAGTCAGTGCTGGACAGGAGGGGTAATTACAGTGTCATAAAAGACCTTTTAATCCAAAATAAATCCTTTTTAAACAAAGAGTTTATGGCTTTACCTCGAAGGCATTTTAAAACTTCTCTCGCTGTTTATTTCGAATTCCTTTCTAAAGCCCTCCTCCACATCACCCATCTCTTCCCACCTCAGTCTCTCTTCCTCTCTTTTCCTCCCTCTCTCATATAACACAAGAGTGACAGAAACACATAATGGCATGTTGTTGCTAAGAAACCACCTGTCTAGATTTCGCCACATCCACACTGCGACGCAGTTCTGGTTTTTTAAAATCACACTGCGGTGATGAGAACTAATAAAATGCGTCTCTGAACAAGTGAAATATCACATCAGCCAGATTACGAAGATGTTATAAACAGAACCGTACTATAGAGAGACGGTTGAAACAGAAAGACAGTCCGAGGCCAACATCATCACAGGTTTGGTATGTGATTAAAAACCAGAGCCACGCCTGCCATTTTTCACCTTGGGATACAAACCAGCGCCTTACAAAAACAGGCAAACCTGTCCATGGCTGAGTTTTTGGGAGAGGTGCTGGAGACACTCCCCTTTTTTTGAGTGTTGTTTTTCAACCAAGGACCCGACAAGTCACACCCTGCCCAGTGCACGGCAACCAGGTAATGTTTATCCACACACACCCTTCACAATGCCTGTGTGCACCCTGAGCTGCCAACCAACCAGAGGCTTTGATTGGTACGAGGTGACTGCGTTTCCCTCCCCCTTCTGGTAGTTTTAACAGAGTGACAGTGAAGGAAAAAAGGTCACATGCAGACGGCGTCATTCCAATCACGGAGGTCCTGAATGAAATCTAAGCCCAAATATTAACAACATTATAGTAATAAAAAACCCTTTAAAACAAAAAAGAGCACAGTGGAGGACAAACCCTAAAACACTTAAATGTCTATTAGCACAAAAGGAAAACTCACTCACTCATTTACCAAACTGCTTAATCCTAGTAGGGTCGCGAGGAGGCTGGTGCAAAGGACCGGTCTCAGCTGACACTGGGCAAAGGCGGGGTACACCCTGAACTGCTCACCAGACCATCTCTGGGGCAACATACACACACAACCATTCACACTTACACCTAGCGGCAATTTGGAACAGTCAGTTAGCCTAGCATGCATAATTTTGGGAGGAAACTGGAATTCCCAGAAGAGACCAACGCAAGTACGGGGAAACCATGCGATTTCAAACCCAGGAGCTTTTTGCTGTCAGGCGGATATACTAACCACTACACCACCGTGTCGCCCACAAAAGGAAAATATCATTTATGATCTCCACCAATGGGGTTATGTTTTGGAAGGGGGGGTGGGCCAAGTTACACTCCACCGGCTTGTGGTGGCAATCCAGATCGATCGGCTGACCTTGCTGTGGTATTACAGGAAGTCCAGCAAAGGGGCGCTGTTTACTTTGGGTTTTTTCCTGGCTCAGCAGAGGTTTGCGCTCTCCAATTGCACTACTAGTATAAGAATGATTTCAGTAGCATATCTTTACCTATAACTACAAACTGTTATGTTTGTAGTAACTTTTTTATGAGTCTATTTTCCAGAGAGCCGCCATGTTGAGCGGAAACAGTAGCCTGAAACCTCTAAAGCGCCTTCCATGTTTCACATTTTTACAGGTACAGTGAGCATCCAGAGGAAAAGAAGTAAAATAGAAGCCAAGGAGGATGTAAGTTAGAAAAACGGGTGCTGCCTAACAAGTCCAAGAACCCAAATTTAGATACCTATTATTTAGCACAGAAAAGAAATGGAGCGTAAATGTGAGTACTGGGAAGTACACTACGGGACCTGACAACTACCATACGCGCCAAAGCTTGGAAAGTGCTAAAGGCTAAAGGGAGTGGCATTCACTTAACTGCAGTCGACTGAATTCTACATTCTGTTTTTCTGATGTATAATGACAGCATGCTGTTTTAGTTAGAGAGATAAATAGCAGTGTTTATGCAGCACTGTGCTCTACTGAGCCTTTTCCACTTCGTATTCCTGATTCTGAAACACTTGTCTAGTATAAACGCTAGCGGATTAACTCATACAGGAAAAAGAACTACCACCAAGAGCCAGACGCACATGTTGTACAGGCAAGACTCGAAAAATTGCAGCACTGGAGTAATCAAGAGATTAAGAACATGAACCAGTTGGTTCTCGTGTTTAAGCAAAACCGCAGCATCTGTTGTCCCACAAACAGGAAATAAAGAGGGGAAAAAAAACACTGGTGAACTGCCTGTCCAGTGAAAAGTGTGTCTGGGTTTGTATCCACTGTTTTATGTGACGAACACTGATGCACCCTTAAAATACTACTGTAATGCAAAGGAATGGATGGAAGTGATTCGCTCTTTAGACAAGCCGCCGATCTACGGCACCGTGTCTGAATCCAAAGTGGGCCAAGGCAACAAGCTTTAACCTTCATACAAAACAGAAGGAAAGCAATAGGGTAATTAGCACTGGGAGGGAAGAAGGTACAGGTCATCTCCAGTATGTCTCAGGCTCACATCATCACTAGCAAACAGTGATTCCGTGCAGACAGAGGTGCTGCCGATTTACAGCATTCGGCAGACGCCCTTCTCCAGAGCAACTAACATTTTTTATCAGTTTATACAGGCTTGCTCAGCGCAAACTTGCTAACTTGGTGGTACCGGGGCTTGAACCGCCGACCATGAGATCGTTAACCCAGAGCCATAACCACTGAGTCACCACTGCTCATTTATTACCCAATTCCCAGACACCTAATCTATAGGCACCTGACTGGCTTTGTATAGGTACTGTAGACAATTTGTGTAGATATCACACTAGCCTGGTGCTAACAGTGTGAAACCATGGCAACCGGAAGCAAGCTAAAGATAGGAGCATCAACTAGTGACCAGAGATTTGAGAGACATGATATGACAGCATGTACAAGTCTGGGATATGACTCTCGTGATGTATAGAATAAGCCTGAGCAGGCAGCGCAGGTCACGCGGTGCATAAATGACACATCCGTAATGAGGAACCTGAGCTACTTCACACTCATCCTGGTCAAGTTGTTGTACAGATCATTTTATTTATTTCTATACTGTATTAATCCCACAAGGGAAATCTGCCTGGGCATTATACCCCCCATCCAAAGTGAGCACACACACACACACTCAGAGCAGGGAGAAGCCACACTGCTGCACCCAGGGGGCGGTTGTAGGCCAGGTGCCTTTCTCAAGGGCACTTTATGCTGCTCACTCCCCGCACCACCACACATTTTCCCCTGTGGTTACGGGAATCGAACCAGCAACCTTTTGGTCTCAGCCCCGCCTCCCGATCCAATAGGCCGTGTTCAAGCTAGGATTTTGTGAAGGCATGGCACAATAGGAAAATAGGGGGTGCACCACATGGTGTAATTACAGCACAGATATTCAGTTAAGGAGAATGCTAAAACAACCCAGCAAAAACATGCTAAAACAACCCAGCTGGAACACCGAGGCCACAGCTGACCCAAGGTCGGTTATTAGGTTGTTTAATGCTAAAATGACATTGCTGATTAAAAACTGGATAAACAGACACCATGTTAGCCTGGCGTGTCAGAATAACCAGGTTTATATCTGCATACAAGCTGCGACTGACTCTTCCACTTTATGATGCAGTGACACGGTGCTTTCGCATGTTCAGCTTCCCATTGTGGCTCAAAACTACCTCACAAAATTAAAACACAAAAACATTAGCACATGGCGGCACAGTGGAGCAGGGGTTAGCACGTCCGCATCACAGCAAGAAGATGCTGGGTTCAATTCCCGGGCTCGGGGACTCCCACTCCTGTGTGGAGTTTGCATGTTCTTTCAGTGCTTTTGTGGGTTTCCTCCGTGTACTCTAGTTTCCTCCCACAGTCCAAAAACATGCACAATAAGCAAAATGGCTGTTCCAAATCACCCCTAGATGTGAATGTGTGTGTGTGTGTGTGTGTGTGTGTGTGAATGGTTGTATGTGTGTTGGCCCTGTGATGGCCTAGTGAGCTGTCCAGGGTGTACCCCGTCCAAAGTCAGCTGAGATGGGTGTCAGCCTCAACGCGACCCTAATTAGGATTAAGCGAACAATAGCACATGTCCAGCAAAGAACAGAAGCACTGAGGTACATATGCATCACACTTCTGCTCACCCAGTCAGGGAAGGCACGTCCCTGGGGAAGCCGTGTTCATGTTGGAAGTGAATGCAGTCAGAGCACAGGAACCTCAGGTCGACCTTTCGATACCTCGACAGCGGACCGAACGTCCGTCATGATTGAGGGCGTGACTCACAGTGATGGCCTCTTATCACGCTGCAGACTATTTCACAAGTAAGGGGACCGCTGCAACCACAAGTAGGGAGTGCCTTGTTTACATGTGCATACCTCTGTGCATAACGGAGTCTTAGGTGGATTCACACCCACACCCTGTGATTAAACATGAACACACCTTAGCAGCCTGAGTGCAGTACTCGTCATTTTCCGCTCTCCTGTGATTATTCAGCAGCTCCATGGACGTTCCCAGCTCTGATGACCCCGTCATATTTTACCCTCCCCTTCCAGAGAACACTCTTGTGCAACCTCATCTGCCCAACACACATGCTCGGAATGTGTCTTTTAGGAATTGGGTAAAAAGTCCACCCAAGTAAATCCACCACAGACACAAATCACGTATTTTGTTGCTTTTTTTTTTGCTTTTACCAAGTGACCCATAATGCACAGATTTTAGTTACACTTCTTTATCAGGGTATTTAGAGTACCAAAGAGGAAAAGGGCTGGATCAATAGCCCAGGATAACCAGATATCATGTTGGGGTTATTGATCTCACTGACAAACACAAAGACGAAGAAGAAGGGAAACATCCTGCTCCTACTGACTCGTGCAAGAAAATGCTTTGTGTGAACAGTGGGATCAAAAGCCTGAACCATGCTGAAAATCAGTCATTTAAAACTGGAAATCAAAAAAGAAAGTTTTCGAATGTTGATGTGATGAAAGTGAATGTGGGCTGATGACCATGAAAACTATTAGGTACAAAAGGTCCAATTTTCCTGACCATCCACTGAAGCACGTGCTCAAACCACACTCTGAGGAACTGAATGGAAAAAATGGATCATGAGGTCTTCTGCAATCTTCGCAAGTCTGTGACAGCTCGAGTACCATTCACACTGGTCTCGAAGCAAATAGCGACAAACCAAACACAAAAAAATAAATTAAATAAAAATCAAACAACCAATGAAATATTTTTAAGAAATACGTTTTCGCTTAAGCTGATGTCTGTAATATAAAAAATGTGGTATTAAATTAGAAAGCAAACCTAAATAAAAGCATTTTTCCAAATAAATTTTTTTTCCAGAGGTTTCGGGATTTTACGGCGGGATGGTGGCGTAGTGGTTAGCATGTCCGCCTCAGAGCAAGAAGCTCCTGGGTTCGAGTCCCGAGCTCAGGCGTTTCTGTATGGAGTTTGCATGTTCTCCGTGTGCTTGTGCGGGTTTCATCCAGGTACTCTGGTTTCCTCCCACAATCCAAAGACATGTACAATAGGCTAATTAAAAGGTCTGTTGGGCTTTTATACCCATCAGAGCCAGAGCTTATCCCGTTTCCACAGTGCGAAGCAACTTGTTCACCTCCTCCCAGATGGGATGCTAACCCACCACAGGTTACCCTCCCAGTATTTTTACTGGCACCCATTTATACCGCTGGGTGGACAGAGGCACAAGTGGCTCTTCCAAATTAACCTAGGTGTGAGTGTGAGTTGTGTGTTGCCCTGTAATGGTCTGGCAAGCTGCTCAGGGTGTACCCGGCCTTCACTCAGTGTTGGCTGAGATAGGCACTGCCTACTAGGATTAAGCAGTTCAGGAATGGTGAGTTTCCGAGTTTTTGATCCCACTGCATGTTTAAAACTGGATGCTGTAACTTTAATTTCCCAAATCACACATCCTGCTGCGCAGGACACAAGACGGTTGACTGCAGAACAAGACGTTTAACTAGGCAGCCTTATTGGTCTACACGGATGTCATGTGAGTTTTTTCCCCTACAGTTAAACACGTCGAGAGGAAATAAAGGCGTTATCCAAACTTGAATATCATTCCAGATCATGTGACACGAAGACAGGAAACAACAACCTTTTATGTACCATATAGTCAGTTTGTATGTCACGCACCTAATTATTATTACAACACTGTCTTACCTACAACTTGAGGTTTTTTCAGCCTACCAAAACATGGCACTGAGCAGAACTGAGCTTGTAGTTGCCTCGTGGCCTCAGGAATTTAAATATGGGTGGAGATCTGTGTGGTACACTGTTTAATGTCTCCTCACAAACCCTGCTGCTAGAACACAAGATAAATTAGGCCTTGACACTTCTCCATTGTTGCTATTGTGTTGGCACTAGTGTTGCCTAGAAAACTGTCACATCACGACCTCCTGAGAATTCGTCCTACTTTCACAGGCGGACACGGGTATGAATAGTTCTGGATTCTGATTAACGCTGTAAAAGCGCCACAGTAACACAAACGTCCGATGCTGCTCACTGGAAAGTGTCACAAATGACTGGAGATACAGCGCAGTTCCTCAGCAGCAGGCAGTTGTCTCGCTTGAAGAAGGGGGGAAAAAAAAGCACCTGCCAAATGAATGCATGGAAATGTGGAACACACTGCAGTCTCTCTTCCTCAATCAGTATCCGACAAAAACTATGGCATGACTCACTCACTCACACACACACACACACACACCAGACCGAATCTAGTACATTCACTCACTCTCACACTCATTTGCTGAACCGTAATCTTATTAAGGTCACAGGGAGGATGAAGCCTATCTTAGCCGACACTGTGTAAAGGCGGGGTACACCCTGAACACCTTGCCAGACCATCGTAGGACCAAAATACACACAACCACTCACACTCATGTCCAAAACTGGGGCAATTCAGAACAGCCAGTCAGCCTAATGCGCATGTATTTGGACTGTGGAAGGAAACCCGAGCACCTGGAAGAAACCCAGGCACGTACAGCGAGAACATGCAAACTCCACACAGAGACGCCCTTGAAGCACTACACCCGGAATCCAGGACAGACTGGTGTAAACATGGCGGGGCGGTTTTTTGCGTCTGGTGCGATGCAGGCGGCACCACCCTGGTACGGGACACACGCGCCCCGGCCCTTCCGAGCCCAGAATAGTTCCGCTGTCCTGGTTTTAAATGTTGGACTTCAGGTGTCCTACTTAACAGGCTCATGCTTAATAATCACAGGACTGCTGCTTAATCCAGGGAAAGGACCCAGTTTGGGGAGTGTGTGTGTGTGTGTGTATGTGTGTGTAGGAACACACAGTGGATCAGGCAGATTCTGGGTGTGTGGATGCAGGTGATGTGAAAGTGCCCGAGGGCAGAACTGAGTTGCCTAAAAACCTGTTGCAACACAGCAGCTCATTTCTATCTCACCTGTGAAAGAAAAAACAAACATGAAGCTAAAACCAAGCCCTGAACTCCCAGCACAGAGGAAGAGGAGCATGAACCCCTCATGCAGGTGCATTTAAACCCAAGTTAACGTGTTTTTATCCTGAATAAATCATGCTAACATGTCTGTTTAGCTAAACGCTTGTGGGATTTTCCCCCTTTCACACCCAAAAACAGCCCCACACTGTTACTTTAAACACATTTACACACATTACACAGTCTAAACACCGCTTCAGTGTCGCTCCTGGTGTTTTATTAGGTGAATAAAGCCATGAAACGTCTCTTCCTGAGGTAAACCGTGACCGGGAGCTGGTCGTCTCCTACTTTACCTTGTAGACATTCTCGGTAACGCGGTGGACCTCGTCGGTACGAGACATGGTGCTGTCTTCAGTCCAAACCATAAACACTCTCCTCTAAAAACGGTTATCCGAATCCCGTCGTGGTTTATTGCCTCCTAGACGCAGTTAAGTTTAAAAAAAAAGGGAATTAAAGCTCGGTAATGTCTACAAGAAGTCGCTTTGCAGGAGCTGCAGCTGAGAAGCGCGCGCCGCTGCGGTAATTCAAACGGACACCTCGCTCTCAGTTCGGGAGACACGCCCCCTGGTTTAAGCACCGCCCACCAGGCGTGTCTTTACGGTACCTGTTCACATTCCCCGCCCCCCGTCTGATCATGGCAACTAATAATAATAATAATAATAATAATAAGTAGAAGAAGAAGAATATGAACTAAAGGAGAGCAGATGAGTGATCCAAGACTTCTGTTGCAAATGGCTTCAAGTTTTATTTCTGCTCAAAATTAAAGGGTTAATTGGTTAAGTTAAAGATTTTTCAAGGGAAAAGACCAGGGGGATACTTGTTGGCATAGTGACTAGCACGTCCGCCTCACAGCATGAAGGTCGTGGGTTCGAGTCCCAGCGCTCGCCCAGGGTGTTTCTGTGTGGAGTACACATGTTCACACCATGTTCGAGCGGGCTTCCTCCGGGTACTCCGGTCTCCTCACACATGCTGATTGCTTGCACTTAATTGCCCCAGGGGGGTGAGAGTGAATGGTTGTATGTGTTGGCCCTGCAGTGGCCCGGTAAGCTGCGCGGTGTGTACCCCTCCTTCGCCAAGCGCCGGCTGAGACAGGCTCTGGCGACCCTAATAGGATTGAGCAGTTGAGTGAGTGAGTGAGCTCCAAGTAAATCATCATCCTAATAGAAGACCCCTGTGAGTCATTATTCCAGCAGGGCTCTTCTATTAGGAGGTTTACTACTTACTGAGTTTACTAGTTCTGAGAATTCACAAGGTGGTGTTTTTTGGCTTGAGGAACCTGTGCCCATCATAGCTTCAGATGACCTTCTGTTGTTTTAGCCCATCTGCCTCAAGCTTTGGCATGAAATGCTTTCCTGCTCAGCACAGCTGTAGCTGTCCATTCTCCTTTAACCTCTCAAATCAACAAGCTGTTCCTGCCTGTAGAACTGCTTCTCCAGAGCTATAAGATGGTCCCCTTTCCACACACTTCCATCCATGAGCGACACCTCCTGAAGTGCTCGAAACAGCCTGGCGTCTTGTTCTGATGTGAGCCTGAACTAAAGCTCATGACCTGAATCCGTATGATGTTCACAATACCTTACTGTTACATGAGAGATTGAATAATTGCAAGGATAAGCAGAAGTAGGGAGGTTGTTATTAAAGTGACTGGTGTTATGTGCAATCCCATCATTACCCATCATTCCCCCCCCCCCAAATGTGAGAAAGATCATTGACTAATTATTTTGTTAATTGCCTCTTAGGCATTAGAATTAAGGACTTTTTTATTTCGTTACCGGACAATTTAGCAGCTAAGAATGTAACATCAATGCCATCACATTTAATACTGCTAGCAGTTGCTATGGTAGCAGTGAAGTGAGGAAACTGGAAGAACTCATCTACACTCTAAAACGTTTTATATCCCCAAAGAACAAGTTATGCAATAAACATCTTGAAATTTGAATACGAACTTGTTTTGCCTCCTACAGCATCAAAGAGGGTTTTTTTTTGGTTTTGCTTGCCATATGATGGAACACCATATGAGGCAAGCATACTGATTCAAATTCCTAAATCTGGTTTAATAAACATTATTTTTCACATTACTGCAATGCACTGTGTTTACGTCAAGATCCGGCTTAGCGTCTAGTACTGGCAACGTCTAGGCAAAATGTAATAATTACAGCAGCTTAGTGGTCAAGGACAACTGCTAGTGCGTGGAAAAATAATCATGTCAGAAGGTGGAGATTAAGTGGTTCTCAGTTACTGCAGTTACAAAACATGAAGGCATACGTGCAAGGGGAACTTTAAACAGTGGGTAGAGCTCTGTGGGTGGGACGTCCCAGGTGGTAGCACCACTCTGTGTGTAGGTCATGTGACACTGGAAGGACATTATGACACAAAGTCTGGGCCCCAGTGGAGCACCACTCAATGGTCTGCCCATTCATCCATGTGACATCCTATAGTAATAGGCAGATCAATGTTATATCAGACACAGACACAGCTTTTGAGGAATGTTATAAAGGAATACTATCTTTTTGGTAGTCATATCAGAGCATAATATTTAGAGTAGTATACAGAATCCCATATGCACTTTTCATTAATAGTGTCTTACAAGAAATAATATGTAAGTATGTTTCACACATTACAATGTAATAATATAGTAAGAGGCAAAGAAAATGAACATTTACTTCAAATCACATCCTCATGTTGTGCAAGATAATTAAAAAGGACTTCATTTCAAGGACCTAATCATCAATAAAAAAACAAGACTGTATTGGTTTATATTTCATCTTCTAATCTCAACCCTAAATGGAGACAGCTGTACAAAATGTCCACAATCACCATAAGCATTACAATCAGTTGGACATGTGAATCATAAGAACATGATTCACAGATGATCAATTCCTCTCAGAATTTTTCCCCTTTATTACAATAAATAAATTCAAGACATGCGAACACTTGAGTCAGGTTTAAGAAAAGGAAAGGGAAGACGTGATAGGAAACGACATTTTGTTTACAATGTGATCTCCACTTCATAACAGACTGATTAAGTTGTGATCACTCCGTATAACCACTAGGCCAACAGCATCTCTCCTTCCTGCTTCACTTCAGCTGGATTTCTCTCTAAAAACAAGACAAGGGCAAGAAGTTTAAAAAAGATGAGGAGGGCGCCACATACTGGCGGTTTTAAGCAATGCTGCATTTGATTGATTATTTATTTATTTATTTATGATTCACACCGTGATCTAGCTCTCGCACTGCAGGCAAGGGATCAGCGGGCACTTCAGGAAGTTGAACCTCTTCATCCTTTAAAAAATAAAATATAAAAATGTAGTCAGTAAAAGGGAAAAAACCCAATCATATTAAATTAAGCAGAGTTGACACGCTCTGGCAGAGATAAGAATACCTGTATGATGGTCTCCAGCTCCACCAACACAGCCTCCTCATCCTCCTGACTAAGGGAGCCTGCCAGCATCTCATCTATTTCCTGCGAAGAAAAAAAAAAAGACGCATCAAAGGCATGTTAATATCTATCTGATAAAACTACCGTTATTACCCTGAATACCCCACTTGTTGATTATGAACTTTACCTTTTTGCATTCATCTACAGACTCACACCTGTCCACAACTTCCTCCTTAAGACCTTTTGACAGTGCCTTGCTACCCATAGTTGATTGTTTTCTTTCAGTTACACTCCCAGGGACTGTAATGCTCTATGAATAGTTATCATTATGCTGAACTAATAATAATGATTACTAGTGATCACAAGAGGAAGCCAATTAATCAGTGTACAATAGAAAAGGTGATCAATTACACCGGATTGAGTTTACAAGGTTTTTTAGAAGGAGTGATTCTTTAACCAACACAATGATCTAGTTTTTTTCTGAACTATTGCTATCATCTTTCATATGGCTGTTGGAAGTATCACTGTGTTAATTCAGGGGTGATTTTATTCCATACTCACTGCTGCATAAATCATAAGCTGTACAGTAATATAAGGTTTTACAGACAACATAAAAAGCAACTATATATTTATATGGGTTTTGTTGGCTGTAATAGAAGAGGAATAAAACGGATTAA
Organism: Neosilurus hyrtlii; assembly: GCA_028564935.1. Lineage (NCBI taxonomy): Eukaryota > Metazoa > Chordata > Actinopteri > Siluriformes > Plotosidae > Neosilurus > Neosilurus hyrtlii. The sequence goes on along the minus strand of JAOUQZ010000024.1, from coordinate 16,997,496 downwards.
GCTGTGCTTTTATTAAAAAAAAACCCAACTTCCTGGTGGTAACTACATCACATCACTTTGTGATTGATTATTTTCCTATAATATAACATCCTGTGATGTTTGATTCCATATTTACTGCCTACAACCAGTTCACATCTACCTTTAACAAAACCCTTTTATTATCAGTGGAACATGACTCAGAAAAGAGAAACGTCACAACACTGGAGTAGCAGTAACCACTTGTACTGTACATGAAAAAAAGGACAAACCTTCTGATACTTGATGGCATCTTCTGTCTCGTCCATTATTCTCTCCACTTCTTCAATGGACAGTGCCTGTGGAGACCAGATTTCCTTCAATGCAAGACATTTACTCAGGAAGAATAAAGAACTTATGGACTTGTAATATACACACACACACACAGTTTGTATATCGAGGTGTGCTGTCTCACTGTTTATTCCTTCCTACTCGCCCAGAGTTTCATAAAATATCGCCTTACTGCTTTCAAAATCTTGAAAATATCAAAATGCTTAGAATCTCATGAAGTTAATCATGTTGTAATCAACTTGCAGTCCGTGATCATGGAACTACGCACATGTTCAGTGTACTCAGACAGTTACTCACGAATTATGTAGCTGCTCGCATTAAATTCAAAACACTAATGCTGGCCTACAAAGCCAAAAATGGACCTGCACCCTCCTACCTCA
>JAOUQZ010000024.1:16982962-16996710 GCA_028564935.1 Neosilurus hyrtlii | reverse complement strand
TTTAAAGCACTTCTGTAAGTCGCTCTGGATAAGAGCGTCTGCTAAATGATGTAAATGTAAATGTAAATGTAAATGAATTACTGCTACCTGCTAGATCAGGTCGCAGCATGACGTACATGACGCCAGTAGCATCGTTAATTACTGCAAAGAACAACTAGATGTTCAGAATGGCAAATAGAAAAGGATGTGCAACAGGCGTGTCAGGGTATACCCACCCCAGAGGGCTGTCCTCGCAACTGGTTGTTTTTACTGGAAGCGTTGCGCTCCCAGGTGATACACTGGGCCCACACGTCGTTGCTCACATTATCCTGGTGTCAAGAGATCAGTGTTTGTGGTCAAGCAGCATTTTTGGTGGCCCTCCCTCACCAAGGACGTGGCGGAGTACGTCGCGGCTTGCTCTGTCTGCGCCAGGAGCAAGGCGTTGAGACAGACCCGGATGGGTCTTCTCCAGCCACTACCAGTGCCACACCGACCTTGGTCGCACATTTCGCTGGACTTTGTCACGGGTTAGCCTCCATCGAAAGGTAACACGGTAGTGCTGACGGTGGTAGACCAGTTTTCCAGGATGACTCATTTCATTCCTTTGCCCAAACTCCCGTCACGTCAGATCTGCTAGGGTTATGTCTGTCGTGTGATATGTTCTGGCTGGAATTCTTGGGAAATCTCTAAACTCCCCTCTCGTTTCAGGTCACCTGACTTCCCTCCTGGTGTATGATGATTGTCAGTCCCGCCCTGACTGTTCCCACCTGTTCCCCATTGCCTCTCAGGGATAAAAGGGCCCGTGTTTCCCCCATCCCGTTGCCAGATCGTCACACGTTTCATGGAGAGCCAGAGCTGGTTATTGAAGCATCGAGATCTCGCCTTTCGTTTAGCACATTGCTACCTTTTTCTAGTCTGTCGGTTAGATGCTCTAAGTAAATTCCTGCTATTCACCACAGCTGCCGAGCCTGTCCTGCTTTTGGGTCTGTCCATTAGTGCCTGTGTAACAGGCACCGAATGATCAGAATGAAACAACAGGTGGTCACTGCGTTTTTTTCAGCGAGGGTTAGGACTTGTGCGATCTACTATAGTACTTTTTCATAATATAGAACGTCCTGATTCATTTATGTTAGTGTAAAAAGACAGGCTGTTTCAGCAGATCAATCATCCAATCTGGAAACTGCTGCTAAGACAACTGACAAAACCGGAGTAGTAATAAAGTAATCTTATTAACTTTGAGAAAATACTACAAGATAAAGTGTAAAGATTTATCACATTGTATCTCCATGGTGCTTGTGCACTGTGCTTTATTCATACTGGTGCTAACAGTCAAAAGTCATGACTGTATACTTTTAGAAAATGCTGGATGAGAAGTTATAAGTTTAGAAAAGTTGCTACTTGTGATGCACATCAAACTCATCTTTAGCATCTTAATGAACTGATTTTATCAGTGAACCAAAAAAGACACCACAGAGCATCAGGACTGAATGTGAACTGGGTCGACAGATTTTTGTCTTGTTTTTGTAGATTTTGGAAATAGTTTGGAGTCTCATTACCACCTCAAAATTTACAAAAAACCCACCATGTGCAACCAACTGGGGTAAAACATGACACCAGACACCCTTGGCAGGGGTTCGCACCTTTGGCGCTTGTCCTTACCGACCCTTATCGGCTCACTGCCACTTTTTTTGCCAGGGAAAACACTGTGTGTGTATATACGTTTGTGTGTGTTGGGGTTTTCAAGCTGTGTTCTTTATCTATGTTCACTTAAAGCTGGGGTTGGTAAATTTTTTGCTGTATACAGAAACTGTTATATTGGTTGAAATTAAATATTTACACCTTCACAGCAGTCAACAACTTACAAGACTTGAAAAATGCCTGAAAAAAATCCATCATCAGTGGCCAATGAAATCCTGTAAAAATGCTGCCCAATCACTGCCTCACAGTCTGCTGGGAAATATCCAATTAAAATGCTCCCATCTTCCTGCTCATGCGTGATCCTGCCATGTACAAACCAGCAGTCAGTGCAGAGCTCATGCGTGAGGAGGATGGGTGTGGCTTTGAAACATCCTCTGAGGGCAGGTGAGGGTTTTGTCGGAGCCCTGAAGAGATGCTACTTTCAATTTTGATAGCATCCCAGATTACTAACCCCAGCTCCTATGAATCCTACAGAGGCTTTAACAAACACACATCCTTCTCATAGAGAAGAGACACTAGCAAAGTTACAGGTATACGATATGAGATCTTTTATAATGCTAAAGTAAACACCTAACTAGCCTTGGGAAACTAACCGTCCCGTGAGTTTCTCACCTCATGCATTTTCTTTAAACAGTCATTGCCAGCCTGCAGTCCTTCCAAGACTTTTACTTCAATCTGAGCAAATTCAATGTCTTGAACCTGCAAAGAGAACACATTTGCACATTAGCAGCTTTTGACACCCTGCGTTATGCTACTTAAAAAAAAAGGAAGAAAAGGAGGACACGTCCACAGAGTGAAGTTCTCTACAGAGTGTCACTCATTTGGATCATTAGTGCAGTCTCAGGAGAGCAGGTGACGACTCTCACCATGCGCTCTAGGTTGCTTATCTGGGTCTCCGTCTTGTCCAGAAGTTGATCTTGGTAGCGCTTTTTCTTGAGCAGCAGAAGGGCTCTCCTACAACCACAGGAATCTGCCGTGAACATCAGTGTACTTGCCATAAATATTCTCTGAAGAACTTGTTCATAATGGACACAATTACAGAACTTTTTTGGATCAACATAATAATTAAGGTCTAATTAAGGTCTGTAATGTTGTCATTTAGTAACATCCCCTAGGAATGACAATAATATTATATGACAGAAGAGACAGTGTTGGCTCAGAGGTTCAGGCTCTGGGTTACTGCTCAGGTCTGCCAAATGCCATGAACGTAAAATGTAAGCTACATTTACGCCAATAAACTTACTCTTTTTTCCCATCCTTCAGCAACTGCTTGGCTAGAAGCCTCTCTTTCTCTAGCTGCACAGTCAGTTTTTTCTGGTACTGCTTCAGTTTATCTCGTTGCTGTTTTAGTTGCTGAAAATAAAGACAGAAAAATAAGAAAGTGATACAAGTCAGATTTAAACACGAATGCAGAATAACCTGAACGGAAGCTACATGTAAATCATTGCACTTTTAAAAAAAAAAATGAATTAGTCTACTTGAAATCGCCAGCCAGCAAACAGTCGTAATGTAAAAAGTTTATACCACAACACTTCTAACTGGTTCATTATGACTGGTGGGAAGGCAGTGATTAGCGTTTTACTGACTTTAACATTAATGACAGTCTGATTCTGATGCTCTACAGCAGTGGTGCCCTACTCTGTTTCTGGAGATTTAGCTCCCTGAAGAGTTTTGCCCCAACCATAATCATGCCCACCTCACCAACTCACCACGTAAATAAGACGTAAGAATTTGAAATAAATACTTAAGGTGATGATTAGATCTGTCAGCAGGAACTAACGTCTTCAGCGAGGTGGAACTCCAGGAACTGGGTTGGTTAACACTGATCTACAGGCTCTAGGATGACGTGTGCTCTAAATAAACGAAATTATATACATTAATAAAATAAGTGTAATCATTGACTTGGTGACACTGAATGTAAACCATATGTTTAATATTGATGGCTGCAGTCTCTGGTGTCAGCACTTGGTAACAGTCAGAAGTAAATCTGAAAAGTTGCATCTACACATGTATTTTTGATTGAGAGAGGAAGATTGGAGAGAAACTGAGTGTTTATGATAAGAGGGACTACCTTGATTCAAGGACATTCATTAAATGTAATAGACCAATTTACGAAAAATATGACAAAAATTCTAAGTGCTGGCATACTGAAGTGTAAAACAAAAGAGATAAATGATATATACATATATTTTTGCTGCTGATAGATAAAGCATGAAATTACCTTTAAAATTACACCATCATTCCTACGGAAGTTACAGAATATTGGTCCTGAGAAACTTGTGACTGCAAGAACTGTGATATTTTCACATACCTAAATAAAAACACCCAGTCAGCACTTGTACGTCAGAACCATGTGGGTTGAAAATGGGATTAAAAATGGGTCCCATATGGGATTGTCCTCAGATCCCATAATAGCATCATGTCAGCTACCCACATGTGTATGGAAAATGGGCCACACTTGGGTTATGCTTGGGATACATGGGCATCTTAACTGGGGCCCACTAGGGTCAGCTAAGTTTGTCCCACTTTGGCAAGTCCAGATAAGCCCCTGCTATGTCAGTCCTAGTCTGGATACTAACAGAAAATTAATTAATGTGGGCAGCTGACATGGGGCCACGATGGAACTTGTGGACAATTCACAACACGTGAATTGTATAAGGGGCCCATTATTCAGCCCGCTTACTACCCACATACAAGTGCTGGCTAGGAATAGGGCACACTGTTATGGGAAAATGACCGACTGTCACATCGAAAAGGTGCGTGAATGTCAACCTGGAGATCGCAACGTCAAATCCAGGTTGATGCCACAGCCATCCGCGATGGGGAGTCCATGGGAGATAATTGGGATGGCATACGCTCCCGTCACTCACAGCGATCACCAGCCAATCCATGGGTGTCTGTGAGTTCATTTGTACAAAAGGGATGGATAGCACTTTCCCTACGAGGGAGTCAGACCGCCTCCAAATGCGCATAAGCATGCACAGCAGTTTGTAAAGAAGCGGGTGGCGGCGTCGCATGCGCGCGCGTGTGTGTGTGTACGCCCGTACCTGGTTGCTGGGGGTCGTATGTGACAGGGAAGCAACACTTGAAGGGTGGGAATTCGATACAACTAAAATAAGGCTAGAAAAAAAAATCTGATGGTTGATTATTTTCCCAGGACAGCACACCCTGTTATTCCATCATGTCTTCATTCACTCTGAGCTGCAATCCTTGGCTTTAATCCCAGAGCCAGTTAAAGAGGACACCTGACTAATCCCAGCACAGGAAGATTAATCACTTTAGAGGGATTTCTGTAGCCTTTAAAACCACACACACACACAGTCTCGTTTCCATAACTTGTGGGGACAATACATAGACACATTAATTTCCTGGAGAAATTTCCCTAAAACTAAACATAACCACTACTTGCCTTACTATAACCTTACCCCAACTTTCCCCTAATCTCAAAACATCTTCACCTTAAAATGTAATGATTTACGTCATGGGGACTTGTGGTTTGTCCCCATAAGGAAGCCAAGTGACATAATGTGACTGTAAACAGATTTATGTCCCCACACTGTGATGAATAGCTAGAACACACACACACACACACACACAGAGTCTGTAATACCAGCCTGCTCTCATCTGAATCCAGCACCAGGTTAATTAATAAAGGGAGAACATGTCTCCTTTCCCTTATTGTTAGAGCAATTCTTTAATTCGTAATACAGGACAGATAGAAGAGGTTTCGAGGTGCTCTCACACCAGATAGTTTATTGTCAATAAGTAACTTGCATTCAGAGCGGAAATTGTTGAAAGCCCAACAATCTCCCAACCGGACCAGTCATCAGTCGGTTGTGTGTATGTTTTTGCCCACAATTTATAATTTTCCAATATATGACAGATTGATTTGGGCTCATTACCTTCACCAAGGGGGGATGTTATGAGAATTGTCCTGTGTGTGTGTAAAACCATAATTATTGAAAAACTAACAGACAGATTTCCACGAAACTTTCACTAAATGTGGGCCTTGAGGTAACGAAGAACTGATTAAACTAGGTATAATCTGGATCCGCATCCAGGATGGTTTTGAAGGATTTTTGCACGATAGGGTACTCATCACTCACTCATTCGTTTGCTGAGCCCTTAATCTTACTAGGGTCATGGGAGGCTGGCTTCAATCTCAGCTGACACTTGAGGAAGGCAGATTACACCCTGAACAGCTCACCAGATTATTTCAGGGCCAACACACACAACCACTCACACCTTGAGCACAATTTAAAACAGCCAGTTAGTCTAATGTGCATGTCTGGACTGTGGGAGGAAACTGGAGTAAACCCATACAAGCACGGGTAGAACATGTAAACTCACACTTGGTGCATGCATGAAAATCGAAACTTGCCAGGGGAAGCAACAATATGAGGATTCTAAAGTGATCACAACATCTGCTACACACACACACACACACACACACACACAAAAATGACAGTTTAAAATGTTTTGTCTGTCACGTCTAGGAGTTACGGGGCATTTAACCCAAATTACACTGTATTTTTGTCTGACTTTTGGCAGTCAGGTTGATTTTAGTCACGTTGTGTCCTCACGCCATACTGCCTCACTCAGACAGTGCGTCGGTCTGGGGCAGACCACAAAGCAAAAGCGGTGTTCTGTTTAATTAATAGACTCATAATTGGGCCAGCTGTCTGCCAGCTTCTCTTGTTGGGTTGTGTGAGAGATCATGGGCATGAAACAAGTACCCAGCACGAAATACACACAGAAAATGAATCCTCAATATAATATGTCAGTGTTGTACCAGAGCCATTGGTGCCCAAGGCTCCACCCCTGGCCTTCACAAGCAATTCCAGCTTCATAAAATAGCCTTCGTTCTTAACATGCTTAACATTCCTCATTTTGCTTTCAGTGTTAAAGCAGTGAAGCAAGCATCAGCCAAAAGGTGATAAATAGCTACCAGACTAACTATGTTTTTGTTTTTGTATTTTTGTTTCAACCATGAATTTGCATTTAACATACAGCACTGGACTGCTCGTCCTCGTCACTGATCATCACAACCCGTGCAGTACTTTAAGTTAGCGCAAACAAAATATTTACAGTATGGTTGGGGAAAATCTGTTACGATCTTGTAGGCAGTGTGGGTTTCCTGTTCAGCAGTTGACTGCATGATTCAGCAGCTTGTGTAAAAGTAGTGACGCATGACTCATGCATGAGTGCGAGTTTTCTTTATCATCTCACTGAATATTTGCAAAATATTTTGCAAATAAACAATGCGAATAGTTAGTAAATGAAAGTGCTCATGAGGCAAACAAGAGCTGTTCTGTTGAGCTCTGTGGCTCTTTAATGACCAGCTTTATAAACTACTGTTGACTGATGAGTGGAGTGAAACCAGAAAGCTTGAGGGTAGTGAATCGGTCTGGTATTAATGCCTTGATAAGTGTTTATTAATGATTAAAAGAAAGTGTTTCTACTGCAGGGATACTGACTTTAATGTAAAAGCTTGAGTGTTTTTATTGTGATATATAATATTTATGTATTTATATATGTGTTGTGTGTGTGTACATATCTGATATGGGTCGAGCCGGCTGCTGCATGGCGGGCCTGGCTTATGGCAATAATTTTCTTCCAGGGGACATCATCTCACCTTGACTTTTCCTAGGAAATCCCAAGTTTCTTTGGGGTGATTTTTTTTCCCCCTCTCATTCCCCAACAGGGGCATTGACCCCTGCTCATTTTCCTCCTTTTCTTCTAAGCCTGTTCTCATCCCTGCTACTGAGCTTTTGTTAGACATGCTGAGAGTCAGGATTAAAAATGTGCATTTTTACTCCATCAAATGCCATCAGCTTTCAACTTCAGGCATGTAGGAAGCTGGACTATATGGTGACAGTCGACAGCTATCTCCCAGTCAGGATGTGAGAGTGCAAACAAAGCAGGAGTAAGAGAAAAGCCTCTATGATTCTATAATAGTAATAGTGAGGGTGGTGATAATAACAATAACAATAATAAAAAGTTTGTGTATCCATGTTGTAGAATGTTATGCAGTGAGACTGGTTGCGTACTTCGTAGTACACGTTGTACCAGTGTGTTTTCAAATGCAGCTCTGATTTTACTTTGAATGTGTATGGATGTGGCGTTCATGGCCTAAAGCTTAATCCACACTGAGTAGAGTGACGCAACACATTACAAACTGAACTCCTTACTTACTCACCGTCCGCCCGAGAAAACATTCCACTGCATCAAGTAAAGAATCTCTCTAGCTTTTGCCAGCCTTCGCAGCTTTATCTCTTTAGCATGTTTCTTAGACATTTCTGAATGCTCTGATGCCTCATTTTGAAGTTTTTATTAATAGTAAGCATATTATTAATTACTTAATTAATTTGCTGGACCACTTAATCCTACTAAGGTTTCAGGAGGGCTGGAGCGTATCTCAGCCCACTCCCGGCGAAGCTGGGAAGCATCATGAACAGCTCGCCAGACCATTGCAGGGCAACACAAACATACAACCGTTCACACTCACACCTAGGCTAATTTGGAATAGTCAATTAGTCCAATGTACATGTCTGTCCTGGGTGGAAACTGAAATACTCTAACTGAGCTCAGGACTTGAACCCAGGACCTTCTTGCTGTGAGGGGGATGTGCTAACCACTGGACCACAGTGCCGTCCAAACAAAAATTATTATTAGTATGTTCTATAGGAGAACAGCACAATCTGATTGGTCCAGTATCTCAGTGTAATCATAAATTATCCCAAGTGAATAATGCATTAAAATGACTTAGAATGTGCTAGCTGTTTATGTTGCACTCACTTGACCTGCCTCTGTAATAGATAAAATATTAATAATAATAATAAAACTGTAAGAATCTTGATTACGTTTGTTTTTTTTATGTTCCCGCGTGATGTGTGCATATATACAAGAGCAATTATTCGCCAATTATTTAGTGTTGAAGGACATCACCCTCATCTTTGGTGCATAATTTGTCAATTGTATTAATTAAAAAAAAATTGCAAGACTTGTTTGTGAACAAATATAATGATGCATAATGTGACTCAAGCGAGATCCACACTTAGCTGTTGTTTCTCCCAGTGCTGGAGTGGAGTCTCCTGGTAGATCACACGTGCCTTCTGTCTGGTTGGGTCCTGAGTAACACAACAGAAAAGTGTTCAGTAAACAGTAAAGGAGCCCTAAAGAACAAAATTACTCGAGCTTCTGTCAGGATGGCAGTACGCACTTCCCTGTCAGTTATAGTGATGTGGCGTCTGTGCGCTCGGATATGCTGAGGACGAGAGTTAGTGTTCATCTCTATACGTTCACAGCAGCTATTTAAATTTACCTTGGCGACAATCTGGGGGAAATTAAACAGAATGGCTGTCCATCTTTCCTCTTATATAGATTTCATACAAGCTGGAGATGTAAATGTGTCTTTCTAGCATTCTGTCCTAAGTGGTTAATAGAGAAAACTTCTGGGTGACTTGATTGGTGGCTCATGATGAGTTCAAATCCCTTTGACACTTTCAGTGCTTAGTTGGATTTACCAAAGCAACTTGAGCCAAATGAGGTAAAATATCCATACCAAGATGAAATGCTAACAGTCCACAATCATATTCAGTAGACTTGTCTTCTTGTCGCCTGTCTCCTGTCCCACCATAGTGTGCTCCCACCATGTTTCAGGAAAATTTTCTAAAAGTGGGTGGATGTTCTGGATCTTGCCTGCTTCCTCCAGTCTCATTAACAGTAACAAGCTGTGGCATTGTTGATGTATTATCTGTAGGACGTTTTCACTTTATGGCCCAGAGATCCACCAGATAAAACGAACGTGTCAAACTATCTAATTGCTGGGCGCGTAGCAAAAAATGAGCTGGGATGTGAATAAGAATGCAAAAGTATGAAGGTCATTGGGTGTACATCCTGTCTACTTTTGTATGTTTGCGAGATAACGGGTGATACGGGATAGCCTTGAGGCGGCTCTGTTTAGCCCAGAAAAAACACATTTGATATTAAAAACATGTATTTACACTTTTATTTCTATTAGTGGAGAATTTCTCCACTAGTGACATAATAACTAATGTCATGACTAGAATAGCGTGACCCTGAAATGATGATCTGACCTTTTAAAATAGTACTAAATGCAGATAGAAACCGGCCACAGTTAAACAGACCTGTGTTTGTTTACAGCTAGAAACTGTAAAGTTTTAACACAATTATGTGAAATAGAATTGTATCTGGGAAAAAAAAGGGATGTTGAAGTTTTACCACCGCCCCGAGCCCTGCATCATATATTAATTTATATAATCATTTAAATATGATTATACCGTAAATCCTCGTTATATGGTGATTTTTGTAGTGAACAGTGATTGAGGAAAACGCAGCAATGCTGGTTTGGTTGTATTTGTGAGGCGGATGGTACAGCCTGACGCTCAGCCTCACATGCCCTGCAGATCAAATTCGCCGGGGCAGATTTTCTTTTGCTTTATTGCTTATTTGATTTTACACTGCGCCACTTGCTCACTTTTCACATCTGTCTGTCTTTATCGGTCTTGTTTATCACTTTTCTTTTCAAGGCTGATGCTTTATACGTATGTGCACCTGAAATGCTCTAAGACTCTGACCATGGAAGCATGTTTTATGCAAATTCTGATTTTTCACTGCCTTCCTGTTGAAGACATGTACTTTGTTTTTAAAATGTGTCTCAGTTTTAGGGTCCCTTCAAATACGCAGCGTTTATTCTGTGGTAATCAGGCCCTGCTGTATTTCCCTTCTGTGTGGTTTGTTTAGGAAAGTGAACACATTAGCCGTGATCCCATTATCATGCAAAAGCCAGGTGAGCTCGTGTAAGCCAAGGCAGTTTCCATTTCCATATACTTCCATGGTTTGATCGCACCTCCACAGGGCTACTTTGAAGGTTGCAAGCCCAAGGAATTTGGCTCAGTGGTTACATATCGACCAGACAGGGCTAACCTGGGCACGAGGTGGTGTCAAGGTGAAAGGCAGAGTTTTTCTCTTTTTTAGTCCGTTATACTCTCTCTGATGTAAGTGTTTAGCTTGTTGTAATCTGTGTACAGAAACTATGCTAAATCTTAGCCAGTTACAACAGCTGGTCCTAGATGTGATTAACTATTAGTGTAAATTATACCATACCATCGTTTCCCCGATATTAAGACACTGTCTTATTATTATTATTATTATTATTATTATTATTATTATTATTAATTTTTTTTTAGGTAGGTCCTAATTTAATTAACATTAACAGCAATTTCAGTAAACAGGTAAGTGTGAACACAAAGCTCTGCCTAGATAATAGGCAGAAGATAGAAGATAATACCAGTAAATAAAATGATGAGCGTTATGCTCCCCCAGTCCTGCTTTTATCCCCATCATGCCCCTCAGTCCAGCTTTACAATACTTTACTTACCTTTTTTTTTCTTAACTTCCTCTTTTTCTGTCTCTCCTCCACGGCGCTGCTGTAAATGGCGCTGGCGCGCATGTATTCACAGAAAATGAGGGGAGGGTGCGAACAAAATATGGATTTAGCTGGGTCTTATTTTCGGGGTGGGGCGTCTTATTATCGGGGAAACACGGTAGTAGCATGAAAGGGTTTGTTTAGTTTCGTTTTACTTACTTGTTAGCTCAGTTACATTGAGTAGATCAATTTTTAAAAATTCTCTTCACATCAATGTTTTCTGCAAGGTACCATGTTGTGGGCTGGGAACCTGCTGGACTGCTGGCACGTTAATAGAAACGCAAATAGGTTTTTGGCTTGAGGCTTAAAGGCATCAGGCTACAAGCCTCAAATATCCTTAAAACAACCCTGACATGCTCTGGAACGATAATGGGATTTCAGCTATCGTGGTTGCATTCACCATGAACCAAAACAACCAATCAGAGATCTCATGAATTACATTTCAAAATTCGAAGAGAACAATGTGGTATTGACACTAAATTGATCCAACTGCAGGAAGTAAACAAAGAAATGAAACCAAGAGTGCGAGTTATTATTAGGTGTGATGGCACCCTTAGCTGCATGCTTAACCTCTTGAAGAGAAAGTGCGAATAGCTGGTTTGTAACGCTGGATACAAACTGATTTGTATGTAAATCTGTCTCAGGAACATTTATAAAAGAAATGTGATGTACATGAAAGTCCTATAAAGTTGGAATAATGGCCGTATTCTCAGTGTGGGTGTAAATTACAGCTAATGAGAACAGCTAATCTTCAGATCATCTAGTTTGTATGGATTGCTGTGTATTTTACATGGATCATGCTGTTAAGTTGAAATGTCTTGCCATCATTTTCCAAGAGTGGAATCATTTAGAGAAGTAATAATAATAAAAAAGAAAGCCAAATCAGAGCTGTGCAATAAATCAAATGTATTAATTATTCAGGTTTTTGGTTGAGGACGATGTGTAAAATAAAAATCACAATTTACCATGAAGCTTAAAATATTTTTATTCGCATCAGATTTTCTGACGTTCCTGTCTGTGTAAATTCTGCGTTTTGCTGGCGACCCGCCCAGGATTCTTTCCTGCCTCTCACTATCTCCAGGGTAGGCTCCATACCGGTACCCGACAATTAATAGAAATAAAGCCTGTCCCTGCCCATTAAATTACTGCATTAGGAGATGGCAGCTCGCATGTCAGTATGTAACGAATTCACCTCAAAATCTTGCAGCATCTTCTGTATAATTTAGAAATGTTTGTTTACGCAATGTCCAACAGCACACCACTGTCCGCTAAAGGAAAAGTTAGTAAAGATTTAAAAAAAAAAAAATTGATGCAACTAAAGGCACAACAAACTTATTTCAGTATGTCAGACACCTGCACAGCCAAGTGGCAGGAGCAGCTCTGGAAAATGCAAAGGCAGCCTCCAGATGTAACAGGGGGTCGATTCTAGGCCCACTCTAAGTGAATCAAGAATATCTTACTTAGACTATTAAACATGTCTTTGGACTGTGGGAGGAAACCCATGCAAGCTTGGGGAGAACAAACTCCACACAGAAACGCCCTCGCTGTGCCCTGAACTGGAACACAATACGTTCTTAAGGTAAGGTGGACCACTATGCCGTTGTGCCACACTTTTTCTATTCATAATTAATTACCTAATCTGTGTACATGTTGAAAGAACTGACAAAGAGCGAACAGCCAATCAGCATCATGATGCATCATTTACATTTACAGCATTTGGCAGACGTATACCTGATGTACAAGCCATCCAAAATCAAGTTGAGGGTTTCCTAGCATTGTGCTCTGTTATGTTATTATAACATCAACTTTAATTTTATTGATTATCTTGACAAATCTGCATTATTCACTCAGTTTTGCTTATGACTGAAGAAACCACTGGCTGTAGCAGTTATTTAGGCTTTGCAGGGCTTGAAAATTTTAGGAATCCCAAGCCCTTAATAGCTCCTTGGGCAGGCACTCTGTAGGCTCTATAGAGCCCAAAAAAATATTAGGTGACAAAAAACATGCTGTTTCCCCTAACCAAACCGATCTGGCAAAACCGTGCCGTCATGTGAAAGAAAAGAAGAACTGAACCGATCGACCTCTCAGTTTTGTGATCAATCGGATTTTTATGTTTCGAGGCGCCTGCCAGCTGTTTTTTTTTTGTTTATGTGACACTCGCTTACGGAGTCATTGCTAGCGATTCATATTTATTACTGACTTGCAGAATCAGCCAATTAAAAGTGTGTGACCAACACTATATTCTATTGGCTAACTTTGTTTGGACCAATGCCGTGGAGAATAATCTAGACTGTGCGCTGCCCCCTCTGTCGTGGGTAACTGGCTTCAACTACTGGTCATGGACAAAAAAAAAGCAGGATGCTTGGTTTGTGTTGCGGATTTGTGTTATTTCTGTGTTTAAATGGTTTGTTCTTGTTACACTGTTGCTTGTGAAAACCATGCAGACGATCTCAAACAAATCTCTTTTCACCAGTCAGCGTTTTTTTATCATTTGTAAAAGTCATGCTGATATTTATGAATAATAGCATAGCATTCCAGGCACAGGCGCTTAATACTATAGACTATAGCTGCCTTAAGGAAGTACAGTCTGATCTGCACAACACGTAGTGTAGGGAGACGT
>JAOUQZ010000024.1:16961122-16982862 GCA_028564935.1 Neosilurus hyrtlii | reverse complement strand
TTTGCTGCATCATTTAAAATCAGAATTTTGGTTTGACTAAACATGATTTAAATAATGACTGTGCAGGAGAATTCAGAGCTGAAGTGGTTTTTGTACAACATGATGTAAGGTGTACTAGACCCTTTAAATCACTCACTTCTGTGGAGGGATGTGAAGCTCACAGATTGCAGTCTTCTCAATGTCATACTGCCCCCCCTGCTGTTAAAGTAGTGCAAATGACATTAAAAGACAAAATCTCAACATGGAACCTTATCTTTCATGACTGAATCCCAACTGCTCAGAACCATTAGTGTATTTGGTATAATAAATTTAATTAACGTTATTTGGCGACAATTAAAAGAGTTGATGAGGTGACTGACAGTTTGGGGTTGGGCTAGAAACACACACCTTTTTCAACACAGCTCTTACTGAGACCACAGAACAGCCAACTTCTTTTAACATCTTTAAAATGTTTTGGATTTACAAAGTTGACACCTTTAGCAGTTCTGTGGCAATGCAACATATTTTGTTATTTGGTTATCCGTTAGCTGTGACACCCTCAGTGGCAAGCTCGATGCAGTTTTCCCCCCAGTACTTTGCTCATTATGATGTCTAAGCTAATATCATTAAAAATGCTTTTTGTTGACTCACAGTTCAGCATTTAACACCATAATTCCCTCCATACTCACCACTAAGTTGAAGATTCCTGGGCCTCAGCCCATCCCTGTGTCACTGGATCTCCAACTTCCTGACACACAGACCACAGGAGGTACAGCTGGGCAACCATGTCTCACCCTCACTTACCTTCAGCACTGGACCCCCCAGAGCTGTGTTCTGAGCCCCTTGCTGTACCCTTTGTATACCTACAACTGTGTGGCCACTTCCGGCTCCACCAACATCATTAAGTTTGCCGACGACACTGTGGTGGTGGGCCTGATCTCTAACGACAAGAAGGCCTACCTTGTGGAAACTAGAAATCTGGAATTATGGTGCCAGGACAACAATCTCCTCCTCAACGTCAGCAAGACTAAGGAGCTGATAGTGGACTTCAGCACAAAGCAGGAGAGGAATTACCAGCCCCAGACTATTAATGGGACCCCAGTGGAGAGAGTGGACAGTTTCTGGTACCTAGGTGTTTACATCACACAGGACCTGACATGGTCCTGTCATGTTACCACCCTGGAGAAGCAGCCCCGCAGCGTCTCTATCATCCTAGACACCTGAAGGACTTTAAACTGCCCTCAAAGGGTGCTAAAGACTTTCTACACCTGCACCATTGAGAGCATCCTGACGGGAAGTATCACAGCCTGGTTTGAGAACAGCTCCAAACAGGACAGGCGAGCTCTCCAGAGGGTGGTGCGATCAGCAGAGCATACCATCCGTATCGAGCTTCCCAACACTATATACAGCAAGCGGTGCTGGATCAAAGCCAGGAAGATAGTAAAGGACCTCAACCATCCCAACAATGGACTCTTCTCTCTGTTGCGGTCAGTCCTTGAAAGCAAACACTGAGCGAATGAGGAGGAGCTTCTTCCCACAGGTCATTCGGGCCCTCAAACAGAACACCTTGTACCTGGACTTTGTAGACATACATAAACATTACATTCTACCTCAGCTGATTGCTGCACACACAAATTGCACTCCCTGTACACCTTTGCATTACTCTGCACACACAACAACCACACTCACTGGACACCTTTGTGTGCATACTGCACCGACACTTTACATACCGTATTACTTACCGTCACTACATTTATATTTTATATTTATATTTGACTTTTAACTATTGGTGGTTTTTTTTTTTCTTTTCTTCAAATAGTTATTGATATTTTATTCTTCTTGATATTGATAGTTTTTATTCTTCTTCACATATAGGACAGTCGTTATAAGCATTTCACTACATATTATACTGTGTATGATTTTGTATATGGCAAATAAATTTGAATTTGATTTGAATTTGATTTATACAGTACTAGAAGGCACTATGGCGTGGTGGTTAGCACTTTCACCTCACAATGGAATTGACATTTCTGTGTGGAGTTTGCTTGTTCTCCCTGTGCTTGCATGGGTTACCTCCTGGTACTCCAGGTTTCCTTCCACAGTCCAAAGACATGCACTTCAAGCTAATTTAAAATTTCCCCAAGGTGTGAATGTGAGTACATGGATGTTTATCCTAGAGAAGAGGTTCTGCAGGGGGCTTGCAACCCTCTCAGGTAAAAACATACATTGCAACAGTAACAGTGGCTCATGAAGATCTATTTCTTGGATCAGGGTGCTGGTATAAAAATGTTAAATACTTTATATTTCTGCAGTAGTTAGAGCAGGGGTCTCAAACTCAATTTACCCAGAGGCCGCTGGAGGTAGAGTCTGGGTGAGGCTGGGCCGCATCAGGTTTTCCACAAGAAAAGCTTTGTTTTTAAAATTTCAATCTTCTCAAATCTTTATTTTTATTTTTTAACACAAAATAAGATGAAAACTAAATAAACAAATTAAGAATTAATAAGAAAATAAATAAATTAATCAGTTATAAATAAATAAATAGAATAATAATAATGGAAATAATAATAATAATAATTAGATTGCTCTGGTCGGCAACTATATGAGGTTTCTTCAGTCTTCTATATCTGCTGTATTCAGATTCTAATGTCTGTATGAACAGTTCTTTAACCTTTAACCTTCTTCTGAACATGGCTTTTCTTGCCGAGAAGTTTCAATTAATCGTTTAGCTTTTTTTTCTTGTAACCGCAGCACGGCGGTTGCGGATAAAAGCCAGGTAGCAGTCTCCGTTTTTACGCTCGATGTTCATGTCTTTCATGATGAAATAAACACTATGGCACTTGTAGATGGTAGAAAGTACCTGGACAGTGAGCGCAAAAAAGGCAACGGCTGTTATCCGCCGTGCTGCTGTTACAGGAAAGGGCGACCCTATCCTGCCTAATGGTCCAGGTTACCGGGGACTGTTATTGCCGATGGTGTCGCTATGTGACTGCAGACTACATCAGACTGCATTGAGTTCCTTACTTTTTTTTCATCCCGCCGCATGCGCATCACTTTGATTTATTTTATCAGAGAGAGAGAGAGAGAGAGACCTCATATTAACTCTCTAAGTGCCATTGACATGTGTGTATAAATTATATATATATATATAGAGTATGTGTTTATATTGTATGTGTTTTATATATATATATATATATATATATATATATATATATATATATATATATATATATATATATATATTGTATGTACAATATATTTAGCTCTACTTCGACGTATCAAGCACTGTTCTACAGAAAATCGACTTAAGATCTTATATATATACACACACACATTTATATACGTTTATATATATGTATAATGTACCTATAAGCACCTTAAAAACACTTTTTCTGAAGTGTTGTGAACGCAGCGCGTTGGGCCAAATGTCCGTGTGTACCCAATAGAAACAAGGCAGCCAGTCAGGCATGGAAGAAAACTCATGGCAACGCTGCTGTAACTTTCACTCATTGAGAAATGTTTCTCTGCTTGCATCAATCCCGCCCCCAAGAGCCATATACCACACTGGGATTGGTAGGTTCGTTCAGCTCCGCCCACAACATGTAAAGTGCCAAACATATCAAACTCGCGGGCCGCAGTAACATTAAACTTTCATATTAAGGCGGGGGGTCACAAACTATCGTCCTGCAGGCCGCGAGTTTGATACCCCAGAGTTAGAGGAATCAACCATGCATGGATATTAAATGTTACAGACCCTGATTGGGTCACCTTGACCTTTTCTTTAAGGTTACAGAGCCAATTAATAAAAAATGCCCTTTAACACTTTAGAGGCTGCAGTTGACAACGCAGGGAATATACCTAATGTTCTGTGACCAGAACGCATTTCTAATTAAATTCTAAGATCTTGTTACCTTTCACATTGAATTTTTATGAATTATATGCATGATTCAGGGCAGTTGTAAGTTGATTCTATATGCATCATAATTCATCTCAATTAGTTTTTATAGTCTACATTAAGTTGTCTGCCCCCCCAAAGGTAACAACTTGCTGCTTTGAAAACATTCATCATGAAAAATCTATATTTTTCCTATTAAAGCTGTAAGAACTTTCCATTCATTCTTTTTCATTTTCTGAACTGCTTATTCCTAATTAGGGTCGCAGGGAGGCTGCTCAGCCGACTCTGGGCGAGGGTAGGGTACACCCTGGACAGCTCGCCAGGCCATCGCAGGGCCATCACACAACCATTCGCACTCACACTCACACCTAGGGGTGATTTGGAACAGCCAATTAGCCTACTGTGCATGGTTTTGGACTGTGGGAGGAAACCGGAGTACCTGGAGGAAAACCACGCAAGCACAGGGAGAACATGCAAACTCCACACAGAAACGCCCAAACTGGGAATCAATGAATTTCATAATCAGTTGTTACCTTCTGTGTTTTTTTCCTCAAGGTTTATAAGATTAATTCTTATAACCCTAGACATGCTGCTAAGCAATCGTACTATCTTACTAAAGTGAGAACTAATTATTCATTCATCTGTTCTTTTTCTAAGCCGCTTAATCCTAATTAGGGTTACAGGGAGGCTGGTGCCCATCTCAGCCACCTCTGGGTGTGGGCAGGGTACACCCTGGACATGCTCACACCTAGGGGCTATTTGGAACAGCCAATTAGCCTAATTTGTCTTTGGATTGTGTTTGGAAACTGGAGTACCCGACGGAAACCCACGCAAGCACAGGGGAACATGCATACTCTACACAGAAACACCCGAGAAAGGGAATCTTCTTGCTGTGAAGCTGACATGCTAACCTCTGTGCCACCGTGCCGCCCAAAAAAAATTATAAAAAATATAATATTCGTTTTCAAGCCCCTAGAGCCTGGAATGCCATAGATACTGATATCAAGTGTTTATCTTAAACTCTGCTTAAACAGAAACTAAAACAAAAGTTTCAGCTATTAGCTCTCTTCTTTTTATGTATGTTTACTTTATATTACTATTGTTTTACAAAGTTTACTGCTTTTTGTGTGTGTGTGTGTGTGTTTTACTTGTCTTTTTGTGTGGGCGAAGGCGGAGTACAATCTGTACAGCTCACCAGACCATCGCAGCCACACACCACATTCTCACCCACACCCAGGACCTTCTTGCTGTGTGGTGGATGTGCTAACCACTTCGCCACCAAACCGACCTAATTATAAACAAAAGACAAAAAAAAAAAAAAATTCCCTTCTACTTATTCTCTAATAACCAGCTTGTTATACAGCTATTTTCTTTTCTTTTAGTTGTTTTTGTAAACTGAAAAATGCAAATAAACAGAAATAACAAAATAAAAAAAATGAAACTTTGGGGAAAAAAATTCTTGAGCTGCTGGGACTTTAAGCATATAGTTTTTTGTTTGTTATTATTATTGTTTACCCCCATAAATTAACCTTACAGCACATCTACCTCACAGCAAAAAGGTCCTGAGCACAAATCAATGTACAAGAAGACATGCATTACCAACACTGGGGTGGAATAACTTTACTCATCTTCACAGCTCCCTGACCTCAACACCTCTCAACAGCTTCGGGATGAATTGAAATGCAGACTGCACCTCAGACTCTCTCACCTGATATCAGTGTCTGATCACTAATGCTCTGTAGCTGAAGGTGCACATCTCTACACTCAAAAATCTAGTGTTAACCCTTCCCAGAAAAAAAGGCTATAATAATAGAGAAGGAGTAATAACTCTAAAATAGGATGTTCAATAAGCACATATAACTGTGATGCTCAACTCATCTCAGCCATCTCTAGGTGGAGACAAGGTAGACCCTGGACAGCTCGCCAGTCCATCACAAGGCCAACTTACAACTAGGGGTAATTTGGAACAGCCAATTAGCCTAATGTTCATGTATTTGAACTGTGGGAGGAAACCTGAAAACCCAGAGGAAACCCACGCAAGCACGGGGAGAACATGCAAACTTCACACAGAATTGTCTGAGCCCGAGAATCAAATCGGGTGAGCTGCACCTTCCCTTCCTCCACCTTCATGGCTGAAGTGCCCTTGGACAAGGCACCTAACTCCCAAATGTGTGACAGCCCACTCCTCCAAGTGTGTGTGCCCACTTTGGATTTATTAAACACATGCCAATTTCCCCTTGCGGGATTAATACAGTATATCAAAATAAAACTAAATAAATAAATGAGCAAAGAAGTTATGCAGGGACACAAAGTACTCTGAATCCACTGAATGCTGACGAGCATCATGCTTGAGTATCTCAAAACACTCTACACCTCATGCCCAAGTTCAGTGAAAATTGTCATGACCTGACTGAAAAAATATCTGTAAATAGAATAACATGTTAAGAGTAATAAGCACTGTTACAATACAAAGAAAAAAATATTTAATCAAGTTTTACATTTTCCAAACTAGATCAAAACATTAACAATAGAAAAACATCTGAGAATAAAGACATAAAGGAACAGGGTTCTGTTGTATAATTCAGGCTATATATCTTTAAGAGTATAATTTCAATCTTATTCAGCATGTCATTCAGTGACAATAACCACCACTGAAAAAGCAACAAGCTAACGCAGGGAGCTCAACCATATTCACACGGTACATCAGCATACATATACTAAAGTATCTTGACCTTGCATTGAGTAATTGAAAGACATTCTCACAAATCTGAGCCTAAAAATAAAAAATCTTTCAATACATGGTTAACCTACAGTCCGGGCCTCTGATATAGCTCTCATTGTTTGAAATGTAATCAACTAGCAATGAGGTAAAACCTCATTGCATACGATGTCACAGTTATGTACAGAAGCTCTACAGGTAGCAGCACCATTTATTCTTTACAGTGCATTTTTTTACCAGTGTGACTTATTGTGGGATTGTGATCAGGTGATCATTTCATTTTTGTCTCTATGTAAATAATTCTCCATGACACCAACATCATAGACAGCTGATAAGCAGTCATGGATCATCTCACAGTTTGCATATTTTCCTGTACTGACCAAATCTTTGTATTTACATGGTGGGTGATGTACATTATTAGCGTGAAAAGCCTCCTCTTTGAAAAGGTTTCCGTGTGAAGTGTCTCTTGATTCATTCTGTGGAGTCAGTCAACACACTGCAGGTATGAACTCTGAAAACGACAGGTCTTGAATTCTTCAAAAGGAGAGACTGGGGAGAAACTGTGCAGGGAGATAAAAATCTGAATTAAATATCATCGCGGAGTATTCTAGAGTGGCTTTGGCTCCTTCAGGGTTCACACACTTACACTTTACACCTGATAGTCATTACCAAAGTGGCGCACTGGGGCATCAGTCATAGATAGGTAGGTATTCCTCATGCTGGGTGAATACTAAAAAGAAGGAGGAAAAGGAATAAAACAAGAAACTCTGTTAGCTGCCAGTTGTCTGCCATCACATGTTGTAATGATATTTTAAAATAATTTATTAAATGAACTGGAATTGAACAATTTTAGATGCACTGTTAGATCATTGTGATATTCAGAATATAAGCAATGGCAGGTAGAAACACTTTCAGAAGCATTTCAAGCAGAGGTGATGATGTGAGATTGAGGAACACTTGTATATAACATCCTGAGTTATACTTGTATCTGTGGTTGAAGGTAGGTCACAATGAACAATGTACCATCTTGTGCATGTAACTGTACAGAGACCTTCCAACACAATCACCAAGCGACCACATGGTGTAGTATTTAATATAAATACCACTGCTATAGCCCACACGTTTTCCATGGCATCTTTTCGCCAAGTTTTCACCAGAATGGACAGATTATCCCATCAATAAAGTTTTTCTATGATGGCACGGATATAACATTCAGTGCATCAGGATGGGGTGGCATGGTGGTGCAATGCTTAACACTCTTGCCTTACAGCAAGATGGTCCTGGGTTGGAGCCCTGTCGCTGTATGGTGTGCATGTTTTCCCTGTACTTGCATGGGTTTCCTCCAGGCTACTCATGTTTTATCCCATGGTCCAAAGATATGTGCATTAGGTACACTGGCTTCTCTAAACTGCCCATGAGTGACAGTAGTTATTTGTGTCTGTATTAGCCCTGCCATCAACGGGTGACTTGTTCAGTGTGAACCCCCACCCCCCATATTCCACCCCTTGCCCAAAGTCAAGCTTCCCCTTGAGCAGTATGGATAATAAATTAATGACTAGTTCAGAAAGCATGAGGAATCATTTTCACACATGAATTGGCACCACAGAGTCCTGACATTAACCCTATTGAGAATCTTTGGGATGTGCTGGAGAAGACTTTCCGCAGTGATTTGACTCTCCCATCCTCAAAACCAGATCTCAGTGAAAAATTAACATAACTCATGAGGTAATCGAAACAATGCTGTGGCAAATGCATACTGTAAAGCTAAAGACAGCCCAGTGTATTTCATCATACAGCCTCTTTGTGACTTTATTGGAAGGCCTTGCATGCACTTGCACAAGGAGGTGTCTAGGTGGCTGTCACCTCCCATGCAAGTTAGAAGAGATGACACTGAACATCAACAACACAGCAGTTAGACAAAGCTCACATTACTGAGGAGACGACACATACTAGGACTAATTTAATCCATACCACACATACAAACTGACTCTGCTGTAAAACATACTGATGATGAGTGAAGAACACCTGCACTGTTGAACCACATAGTACTACCTAAGAGAAAAGCGGTAACGTGAGGACAAAGACATGGGCAAATTATGCAGACACTGTAATTGTTAACAAACCCACTTACTGTATCTACATGTCTGTAGATATAAATCCAGAAATGAATAAAGGAAGGAAAAAAACAGTATTTGACAGTAAATTAGTTTTGAACATTTAGACTGGGTTTACATTAGTCCTTCTATAAAATAGCAGCACATCGAACATGGGCCCATTTCTGAAAGTGTTGATGAATAATACATTTACCACTTCTATCTCATGCACAAACTGAGTTTACTGGGAGTTTGATTCATCAACTCTATACACACATCACACTTGCCCCCTTTCCACCAGTGAGAACCAGTTCTGGACTGGCTCTACTGTTGGTTCAGACTTGGGTCAACTTGAGAACTTTTAACGAAAGAGTCTGCTTTTCCACAAACTAGAGAACCATTGTAAAGCCACATCATCCTGTCACTACTGTATATACTGTACATCATTGCTTAACCAGCAACACTCTTAACAAGCACAACCGTTTCACACAAAAACACACACACAAAAAATTACCATAATGTACTGTAGAAGCCAACAGCCTGAATGGAAATCATTTTGTAGACAATCTTAATTATTTAATTCCTAAATTTAAAACATTTTGTAGAAAAAAGTCAGTGACTGATCTCATGCTGCTGGAAAAAGTTTATTATAGCTGATCCTACTGAATGTGGCAGTTATTGACCTTCAATAAATCACACGATCATTTGAAAACTATGTATTATATCTTTATTTAATTTGCAGAACCACTTAATCCTTCTAGGATCACGGGAAGGCTGGAGCCTATCTCAGCCAAGTGTGGACAAAGGCGGGATACATCTTGAATATATCTGCTAGACCACTGCCAACACAAACACACAACCATTCACACTCATATCAGGGGGGCAGTGGAAAAGCCAATTAGCCTAATGTGCATGCCCTTATACTGTGGGACCTGAAGGAACCCACGCAAGCACAGGGAGAGCATGCAAAGCCATACAGAAATGCCCAAGTCAACTCGAAGACTCAAACTCAGGACGTTCTTGCTGTGAGGCAGATGTGCAAACCACTACGCCACCGTGCCGCATTATTTTGTCTTTGTATTATACCTAATTAGTTTGGAGATGAGAGATGGTTAACCACTTAATTCCATTAGGGTCTCGGGGAGGCTGGCACCTATATCAGCCAACACTGGGCAAAGGCAGGGTACACCCTGAAAAGCTCATCAGTTCATTGCAGAGCAACACACATAACCATTGACACTCACACATAGGGGCAATTTGGAAGAGTCAATTAGGTCAATGTTCCTGTTTTTGAACTGTAGGGGGGATCCAGAGCATGAACCCACACAAGCATGAAAACATAATAAAAAAATTAGAAAAAGAAAACCAATAAAATCATTATACTTAAGCCATTTTTGTCCATATAATGCTGTTATCTGTTATGTTGCATAGCAACCAAAGCTAACCATTAACAGACCATAGCAGATAACTAGTTCATTATAAATATTATTAATAAAAAATGTAATTATTTATTGAACAGATGTTCTGGATGGATGGATTGATTCTAATTAGCGGTTCAGAAAATGAATGAATATATATACGTGTGTGTGTGTGTGTGTGTGTGTATGTGTATATATATAATAAATAATAATGTATATATAAATAAGGAATGTGTTACTTTTTTATTGTAAGTTTAATCATAAACCATCAAATGGTTGGTTTATTGCTTTATTCTACAATTTAATAAGTATTTATATATTGTTCTTTCCTTTTGTTTTTAATGCTTTTCTTTAATAATAAGAAACTGACAGACAAAAGAAAATCATTAAAGACAAAGTGGAGGCATGTGTTGCTTATCCCTACCACCAGCAGGGGGCAGTCTTACACCAGCCTGAAAACATTGATTCTTCTTTATTATTTTACCATATACAGAAGAATGTGGTTTAAAATGATACGCCTCGCTGATGTATAGCTCAGAGTTTTTTTTCCCAACATACCGAGGGTGGTGGTGAACCTCTTCCAATTAGTGGCACATTTTCATATCGAGGATTCCCCGCAAACAACATAGACTGATTCCTGATTGATAAACAGAGACAATAAATAATAAATGGCATGGATATAGATCTAACCATTAGGATGATTATGTTTCAAACACCTAACAAAGCTCATGGAAAGTGCATAACTTTAACATGTTCTTCGTTTTAGTTTGATTTACTGCATCAGGATAAACTCACATGTACTCTGGAGGTGGAGCGGTGGAGGCGGCTGGTGGCGGTTGGTGCAGGCTGCTCTGGCTGCCCAGGCTGCTGCTGTAGCTGCAGAAGCTGTGCACATTTGTGCGGCTTGTGTTGTACGGGGCCATGCGCCGTGACTGTGGGTTAAACGGGTCCTCCTCATCTACATCATCAAAGTTCCTGTCACTGGGGGTATAGAAAGCAGGCTTAGCTCGGGGTGTTACAAACATTAGCATTTCTGTTCTCAGTCACCTTTGTCTTTTTTTTAGCAGTTTTTTTAGCAGTTTTAAATTTAACTTCATTTCCCTGTTTCATCCTGGTGATAATTGGTCAGGGGAGAGGTTAGCATTTAAATATCAACTCTTTTATTTTGTCTGGTGTTAAACAAAAAAACCTTGGACTCCTCAGCAATAGACGAAAAAAAGTCTGGTACTTGGACTTTCCTGTTGGATACTGGGTAAATGTGGATGGATTTATATTTGGAGGAATCCAAACGACAGCTTTAACCCACAATGTATGCTGCCAACTGCTAAGTACATTTGGGGATTCATAATTATATGGGCAGCCATCTAGTGGAAATTATTACATTCAGTGATTGCTTTGCATGAATGCATAATAGGGAACAAATATGAGGCAATTTTACAGGACCAGGTGCACCCTGTAGTGCAATCACTCTTTCCTAATAATGTTTCAGTGCTCTCACGAGTGTCTTGATGAGCACTAGAATAAAGTTCTTCTATGGTTTGCCCAATCACAAAATTTAAACATTGTTGAACCTTTATGGCAATGTATGGAGCACAGATTTTGAAGTAGTCATCCACTTCTATCACCCTTGAAATGACTAAATTACTTCTTTTTTCTTCAGAATGGTTGATTACCCCATTCATGACTTACATAACAGCAGCACAAGAAGCAATAAAACTGTTTGAAGGAAAGATGTGATCCTTCCCATAATAACATCCTTCATATTAATACACTCCTACATTCATTTCATTTCATATTTCAGACTGCTTTATCTTTTATCTATTAAAGTCACAGAGACACTAGAGTCCATCGCAGCCGCCTCCTTTCCTCGAAAGGCGAGAAACAACCCTGAACAGCTTGTCAGACCATCACAGGGACAACATAGACACACCACCATTCACAGTCAGAGGCAATCCAGAATATCCAATCAGCTTAATGTGCATGACTGTAGGAGGAAACCAAAGTTCACCCTCGATTTCCCATACCCCTATTTCCAGAATTACGGATTTCCCGAACAAAATCTGTTGCCATACATTATTTGGTATTGCAGGAAAAATGCTCGGATGAGTCAGGGAATCAATGATGAAAGTCCGAGTCAGTCATGATTTTACAACTTCCCTCCTGTCTGGCCCGAGTGGATGGACGAAAATGAAGCAGCAGAGGGGCACGAAATAACGTCCTATGAACAGATAGTGGCAGGGATGACGAGCTGGAACACACATTTAAATTGAATGCGATAAAAGAATGTGCTGATACACTCATTAAGTTTGTGGAAACACAATATTGTGTATTGAGTGTTGGATAAGTGTTGTAAAAGTCCGGGACTGCTGCTGAATAATGGTGATTGCCGGACAGATTACGGTAAATGTCCCGGAAAGGGTAGGGGCCTCGGGCATTAGTGAATGCCGGACTTCTAAGGTTCCCAGACAGCCTATCACCCCTAATAATCCGGGAAATCGGGGATGAAGTGTACCTGGAGAAAACCCACACAAACACTCTGGGTACCGTGCTCAAATCCAGGACTTTCTATGAAGTTTCTATGAATTCCATCAATTATGAATCATCTACATATTTTAAGTATATAACTATTTACATTGAAGCAACAGCACTGACCCTTTTTGTGAACTGGTTTTAAAGTGATGAAATACCCTCCTCCCCAACACCATTAGGAAACTGATCATAAGTATTTGTATTAGCAATAAACAGGTGGACAGGGTGATAGAGTTAATTTTCTGACCAAAACAATGTGAGGTTTACCTGCTGACTACAATGATAGATGCTCTTGGAATTATGCACAACATAGCACAGAAAGCACAGGCTGTCAACAGGGAGAAGAGGCAGAGGTAGAGGAGGCCCTCCACCCCATCATAACACAATCCCACCAAGGCATCCAGATAGTCCTTCCATGGAAACACACACACAGAAAAAAAAACACAGTTTATTTTATATTATGTGAGACAGATATAATGTGCTACATGCTATAGGTGTGCTCCTCACTTTATGCAGACTGCGACAGTCCAGCAAGGCTGTCAGCTGGTGTAAGCTAACTTCTGTGGTGTTCAGGAGACCTTGAATATCCAACAGGTCCCTCTAAAAAATGTGTTTAAAAATATAATTAATTATGTTTAAACAAAAAACAGGCAGATACAACAATACACACAACATGTGAGGCGTTATAGAGCTCTTACTTGAGCAGTTGGGAAGATAGAGGGAGAAACCTGGAGCAAGCCTTGGATCTGAATCTGCATGGTTGTCAGGGACCTCTGGAAGATGGTCAGTGACTGCAACACGGGACAAGATTTAAAAATATTTATGTTGTATTTTCCCCCAGTTTAAGGCATTTTTCTGCCAAAAAAAGGTATATCCTCCTGAGACCCAAAAATTAATGGTGTGTGTGTCTTCTCATTTCTTCAAACAGCTTCTGGCCCTCACCACCCAATAACTATTGAACTTGATCAATGTGTTCAAACAAGAAGTTTGGCAAAAATATATAATATCTATATTGTTGGGAAAAATATTATGTCCTCATATGAGAACAGTGGAATCTCAAGAGGATATCACAGTGGTATGAAATGTTAGGGTTTAAATTTTAATTTGTATACTCAAACATCTTTAACTTCAATGTCCTGTAAATATTCATGTTATAAAAAAATCTAATTAGAAAAGTAATTCTTACTGCTTTTTTTTAAGTACGCAAGAGACCTTGAAACATCTCTGTACTTTGACCCTCACTGAAAAAGCTAGAATCTGTGAATACGCATGAATATGCAATTTAGAAATGCCACCTGTCATCCAAAAAAGCTGGCACTTAACTGCTGGTAAAATAGCTAAAATCTGTCACAAGTCGACACAAGTGGCATTTCAGTATCCATATTTTGGTTTCTATTGTTGATGTACTGCATTTGGGTTTGCATTTACTGATTCATTTATTTCTAGCAGTGGCTTTATCTTGGTAAAAGTTCACAGTGGATCCTGGGTCTTCTCCTGGAACCACTGAACATGAGACAGGAATACGTTCAGGATTCACACACATTCATTTATACCTAGGGGTGAATTAGAGCAGCCTGTGCACTCACCAGCAGGTTTTGGGAGATGGTTTTGTGTTGTAAGATTGCTTATTTACTTGTAACCATAACAGTCATAAAGTACCATGACACAGGAGTTTGTTTATCATTTACATTAGCTAACATACTTTGTAGATATAGGTTTTGTGGCAAATCCTTTCCTCATCATCCTGTAATAATTTTGATATTAGATGTGATAACTGTAAGCTATTCAACCTGCGAGGTGTAGTGGTTATCACGTCCACCTCGCAGCAAGAAGGTCCTGGGTTCGAGTCCCGAGCTCAACGAGTGTGTTTCTGTGTGGAGTTTGAATGGTCTCCCTGTGCTTGTGTGGGTTTCCTCTGCGTTCTCGGGTTTCCTTCCACAGCTCAAAAATATGCACATTTGGCTAAGTGAATCTTCCGAATTGCTCAGAGTGTGAGTGTGTGTGTGTGTGTTGGCCCTGTGATGGTCTGGCGAGCTGTTTAGGGTGTACCCTGCCTTCACCCAATGTTGGCTGAGATAGGCTCCAGCCTCTCTGTGACCCTAATAGGATTAAGCGGTTTGGCAAATGAGTCAGTGATTGCCTATAGCTAACAGACCTCATACTTACCATTACCTGAATTACTTTCTTAATAGGATAATGAGAAAGTGTGCTTTAATATGGGAAAATATAATATTGCTGTGTTAACAAATGTGACCCAAGTACCTATTTATTGTTTACTTGTACACATATTTTTATTGTTGGAATCAGCTATCAAAGAGGAATCAATACCCCTATCCGCTTAGCTCAGGGCCACTTTAATGAGTACAGTTTATGCCACATTTTACTATAGGCTTCTGCTTACTTAATAAACAATCAAAAAGCAGTCTAGTGCCAACAAAATAAACTAGAGCCTACCTTTGGCAGGATTCCCACAGGAAGCCAGACAAAACTAATTACCACAAACCCGTAGACTAAAGGATTCCATTTGATTCAAGTTTATGCTCATATCTTCTTTAAGTAATTAAATTAGCCATGCTGATATTTTAATCATGCCATAATAATGGGGTTAACACGGAGCGTTCTCTCAATTAACCGGTGCAA
The DNA here is from genome assembly GCA_028564935.1 of Neosilurus hyrtlii. Classification (NCBI taxonomy): domain Eukaryota; kingdom Metazoa; phylum Chordata; class Actinopteri; order Siluriformes; family Plotosidae; genus Neosilurus; species Neosilurus hyrtlii. Next base: position 16,967,592 of record JAOUQZ010000024.1, on the reverse strand, counting down.
TTATGCCATGGGCCCCTAATAACAGCTCTGTCTGCGAGTTCATAAGCAAAAAGAACACAACGCTTACCTGCTGAAAAGGATTGGGTAGAGTCTGGCTGCAGTAAAGATAGTAATGTGATACATCTGTAAGACACAAAGGGGGGGGGTAGTTTGTTAGTTACATCTCATTCTATTGCTTGCACATGTTTATTTTAATAAACTGTTTATAAAAGAACCGGTGTATAAGATACTGTGTATTAATCCTCTGATCTGTATAGAGGAAGCTGTACTAAGCCCACTTGCCCTGACTCAGGAAGTCCTTCGATTGATTCACAAGAAATTTGTCAGGGGCCACACAAAAGTCACTTGCACCCTAGGAAAATAAAAGTAAAGTGAATTATAATGTAGAAGATCCACATCAGGAAACATGATTTGCATGAGAGTCAGTTAGCTGATGTGGGCATTGGAGAAAGAAAAGCAGTGCAATATATTCAATGTAAATGCAATATAAATAACTCCTCTCAGGCATTTTACAGAGACAGATGTGTGTAATTCAGCCAATATTAGTTGTACTGCACATTCTATACCCTACACCCAAGACAAGAGGTTAATATCATCTGTCTCCAGAGTTATATCTGAGACACTCAGGCAAGGAGGGGTGTGTGTGATAAAAGAAGAAGCCAGTTACAAGCTATGTAATGAGAGATTTTATAAATAACCTTTCTTGAGCTTTCAAAGATACTGATGCATGTGTTGTACTGCACAACTGGAGTCTTTCTTCTTGCCGCATGCTACTTTCTTAAAATTGTATATAGCACGTATCTCTTTCTACACTGGACATAGAGAAAAACGGTGAAAAGATTTCCCATACCAACTGTAGTTACACTCAGAATGGAGAGTTCACTTTTCATGGCAAAAACTAATTAAACCAACAGTACAACTGTGTCCTGAGATACAGCGCTAGCAACCAAAGCAATAATTATTTTAAGAAAAACGATTCACATTGGATGGAAGTACATTTAGAATGCATTAGTATGCAATGACACTACAGTGGCCTCAAGGGGTGATAAAGAAAGAAGCAGAACCTTAATATTATTATAAATTTAAGGGAAAATTATAGGGAAAAAGTTTTTTCAGTACAGTGAGTGTTTGAACATATTTTATCTATCATCATTTCATTGCCCTATTCTCCTCTGTCAATGTAACACCAATTTTATACCACTGTTTGATAGTAGAATATTTATTTTAGGTCCCTTTCCCATATTGCTGTCATTATGGATGAGCTAGAATTAAGTGCTTGCATTATTGAAATCACACAGTGCATTATAGAGACATAATTTATAAATCCACAACAGAAATTGAAAAGATTCACTGCATTAGAGGACAAGATAATCTTAAATAACAGAGCAAGGGCCAGTCTGTAGATAGGGGTGGGTTTTCCTTTGTTCTGTTTGTTATACAGGTGGCTAAAACAATACTTTGAAATGTTGCCATAGTGCCAAAGATTGATGACATTAAAGAATGTTTTTTTTGGTAGAGACAGTGCACTGAGTCTTATCAGTGTACAGCACAGCTTATACATGCACAGCACAGATCTGAGCATGCACAGAACTGCTTTTTGTTGAAATCTACACAGAAAAGATTTTTATTTGCTCAGATTTCTGTATTTGTGAATGTCCCGCTTTATTGAAATCACGCTCAGGAAGGAAGCAAAAAAGACGGTATGCGGTGAAAGAAGAGAATTTTCTCTACTCTTGTAATTTATTTGAAATGCCAGAAGAAGAGGTTATCAGAACCTACTGGTTGCTAAGGCATGCTACTCTGTACCTGTTTGTGTCCCTACGCTAATTCGCACTGCTCTTGGTAGATTACGTTGTTCATTTTTTAAAATTAACTTCATCTGTGTTCATTCATTTCTGCAGTGTTAGTCCACAGAACTGGCCAACTTCATGCTACTTTGCTCCACTTAGTGTTTGTTCTATATTTTTAAAAGAAATTCATTCTAAATGATATTTTAAGCTACAATATCTCATATCTACCATATTTACAGTTGCTGAGATAAATCTGCTTACTTGAATGTATTCATGTGACCTACAGCAAGCTACTACCATGTGATGGCTATAAAAAACCCTAACATTACGTGTAAACGACTGTCTCGAAGTAGTGCCATAACCATATGGACATGTGCAATAACCATAAAATGTTTGACTAGTTCTAAGAGAGACTTCAACAGGAAGCAGAACACAAACCACCAGAGGTGTATCTAAAGATAGTTAAATGTCTGTGAGAAGCATACGTCTGTGGTTAGCTGGTATAATCTAGGCTGGCATAATGGTGTAGTGGTTAGCATGTCCGCCTCACTACTAGAAGGTCCTGGGTTCCTGTCTCATGCTCAGGCATTTCTGTGTAGGGTTTGCATGTTTTCCTCATGCTTGTGTGTGTTTCCTCCGAGTACTCTGGTTTCCTCCAACAGTCCAAAGATATGTAGGCTAATTGGCTGTTCCCAATTGAAATTTTCAGCTAGGTGTGAGTGTGGGTGAAATTGTTGTGTGTGTTGCCCTGTAATGGTCTGGCAAGCTGTTCAGTGTGTACCCCCGCCTTCACCCTGTGTCAGCTGGAATAGGCTTCTACCTCCCCGCAACCCTAGTAGCAGTTTACAAATGAGTAAGTGATGAGAGCAGGGGTGAAAATTAACACTAGTCCGCTGGTCCGTGGCAAGTCAAAAATCTGTAGGGTGAGTGAAATTAGCTAGCAAGTCATCCTGCTGGCGACCTGACAAATCAAACAGGCAAAGAAGATATAGTGTTTCTGACCAGTAAATATGAAGGAGGACTAGTAGTTTTATAATTTCACTAGTCCTGTTAACCAGTAGCTTAGTTTTGCAAAATTCCACCTCTGTGAAGTTGAGTATTATTCATTTCAAGTGAAAGATAATGTGAATGAGAGAGTGGACTCCTGTCCAACCTAAACCCTGTCACCAGACCCAAACACCTAACACTTCTTTTCTATCAATGAGAATTATATTGAAATTTTCTGCACAAAAAAAATATAAAAATCCAACATCCTATCAACCCAAGCCACAACAAAAGAGAGTAATCAAAATAAACAGTTCTCAAAGCCTATATTTGAGGTTATTTGTAGCCCCAAAATACTGTGGCGTGAAGAGACAAAGCTGCAGCAACTCAAAGTGACAGGAGTCTGATTGGTCTGGTCAGATTGGAAGGTTCCCCTGTGAACACAAAGGCAATGATCCACATGCTGTTGCAAAAAAAAAAAAAAAGAGAGACAGAAACATACGCCAACCTACAACAATAGGGAGTATTATGACAGATGGCAGTAACATTAGCCAAATTGTGCTTTTGTTAAAACAACAACAAAAATTTAATAAGAGTATCTGAACACTCAAAGCAGCAGAAACCAAGCAACTTGGGAGGAAAACACTTTTATATGCTATATGGCAGGTGAAATTTAAATACATAGGTAACGCCAAAACACAAGGCAGCATGGCACTCCAGTGAAGTACAACCCAGAGAGGAATGCACGAATATCATACAGGAGGGAAAAATCTTTTATTACTTTATTACTGCAAGATAACCATATCTGAAATGACCTTGATTGAAAAAACATTATTTACTCAGACTTTAGAAAACTGTTGGTCTTAACTGAAATCCAAAACAAACCACTTCTTTTTTTGAATCAAATTAAAAATTCTTCCGCCTCCTCCACACTCATTTGCACGAGTGTAACAGCTGAAAGACACTGCAATTACAGCGCTTCATCATATTCATCTTCTTGCAAATGAAATCTGGAGGAGACCTGTTATTTTCTCTAATTGACTTGAAGCGCAGCTGCAGCGGCATTTGTTGCTGCTCTTCAGTGGAAATATTTGGACAGGTTTCAATCTAAGTGTGCAGCATTAACGGGTGTGCAAAGGTACACAATTTCAGATATGATCCCCTGGGGTTTCTGCATGACTAGCTGTGTAATTGGCCAGAGGAAAGTCTTGAATAGCCATGGGTAATTAGGCTAGTTTAGGACCATCCCTATCTGAAATTATTGTTTCCATGTTATTAAGCCACGAAGATCAGCCAGTATATAAATAAATATCTATTTTAGTGCACCACAAGCATCATTAACATGACAGAAATAAACAGAAAGTGAGCTGAATTTTACATAAAAAATAGAAAAAGAGAAAAAGTATAATAACAGAAATGTATGATAGTAGGGGTTTACAAATAATAATAATTATTATTCAAAGACATTAATTTGGCACCATGAAATCAGTAACCAGTGGCTGTTGTGTTATGTAATATGCTTATGAAGGCTCAATTGTTGGCTCTGAAATGTTTCCTCTGAACTCAATCACAGGATCAAACATTACACTTAAATAACCATTAACTCACGCCATCATATTCCTGTCATCATTTGCTATCAAGATGTGTAAAATACTGAATGTAGTGTGATGAAAACATGCAATATGTTGCACTGTTAAATACTTGACCCTCTGTAACTCATTGATATCACCATCCATGACAAAAACAAATTCAACAGAACTGAACTTTCAGCTCTAAAATACAGAGACAACAACCAAAGATTCGTTATTTAGCAAAACTGTTTACAAAAAGCCCACCCAGAATACATCAGTATGCAAGAACTTCACCAGGCCTCCTGAGGAGATCAAGGAAGAGGCAGCAGTTTAAGTTTTAGTGCATACTTTAAAAGTCTTTTTTTTTAATTGAAACATTTTTTTCATTTTAAAGTTTCATTGCTCTATGCAATGTGATGGATGCTGGACCCTGAACAGCTCGTCAAACCATTGCAGGGCAACACACACACACACAACTATTCACAATCACACAATCACACCTAGGTGCAATTTGGAAGAGCCAATTAGCTTACTGTATGGACTGTGGAATAAAAACGAAGTACCGGATGAAGATCCACACAAGCACAGAGAGAACATACAAACTCTTGCTGTTAGGTAGACGTGCTAACCACTATGCCACCATGCCATCCTCTTAATATAATTGAGATACCATATTAAAAAATATTGTTTAACTTTAGTTTATCTTTATTTGGTTCATTTGCATTTCAAAAATGAATTATATAATAAGAAAATGAAGTGGTTAATTGAAAGGGTGTCGGATGAAGGTGAAGCTTATGGTTGTTACCCATTTGTCTGAAAACAAAACAAACAAAAAAAATAAAAACAAAAAATGCAGATGGAAGAATCCCACCAGTCGACCTCTCTAAATGAAACGTCAGATGTCAGACATTGATTGATCATTCGAACCCATTCCTAATAGCACTCATGTTCTACAATGTATTCTACATGGATTAGGAGAAAATGGTTGTCAGGCCTGTGGGACCAGAATCAATGTGGCACAGCAGCAGAGGGGTAATACACTTTACTGAGTATGACCGACCCCTGATCCTGCCCTTCATCAACCATGCAAAGACTCAATCCCCTGTGAGACACAGAGTCAATGGCTTGTGTCTGAGGAGTGACATCATTAATCGCGTTTCCGCCTCTGTGCAGAGACGTATATTGGTCTCCATAAGGCTAGTTCCTCACAGCAACCCAGGAGGAGAGCAACTATACTGGTTCTACATGGGTTAAGGCTTTATTTGCTGAGCCAAACAGCTTACATTTGTTTACTAAAGAAATTATAAATACTATTAGAGATGCTTGAACCTGATATTTGCCTGAAACACTAATTCTATATGGGAAGTATATTTATTATTCTAGTCTTATCCACTGATATACAGGGTGACCCCCTAAAAACCTCTCAGATTTCACAGGTAAATGAAAAAACAAATGATTAAAGATGATTCAATTATTATTTGCACACACGAAATTATTATTTTATTATCTTTAACCATTTTTTAATTTACCTTTGAAAGATGGGAGGGTTTTTTTTGAGTCTCCTGGTTTTTTTTTGGGTCACACTGTAATTTGTACTCATGCCATGAATACTTCATGTGTAATGTTGACGATGCAGCTCCCTATAAACGCAGTTCGGACATTTTCTGGAAACATGCCTTCACGCCTGTAATGTTTTACTGTGAGGAAGTTACCATTAGCTCCATAATGGTTATCGACCAATATTCAGATGGCTTGTGATAAGTATCCCTTCAAAATATGAAAATGAATCCCTAAATATTTATACACTATAGAGGTCTATACTGATAATTTGGCACTCTCGGTGGCCGAGGCACAAGAGTGTGGAAATGAAACAGCTGGGCACATAAAGAAGCTTTTTTTGGATAATCCATCTCTGACATGCACATGGCTAAGAAGTCTTAGATGAGGGCACAGGCACTGAATAAGAAATGCAAACAGTGTAAGCTGTGTATGTATGCACATGCATGCCTAAAGGAAAGTGGGTCTGAAATACAGAGAGAAGGAACGGAAAAGAAGAGAGAGAGAGAGAGAGAGAGAGAGAGAGAGAGAGAGAGAGAGAGAGAGAGAGAGAGAGAGAGAGAGAGAG
>JAOUQZ010000024.1:16920960-16936536 GCA_028564935.1 Neosilurus hyrtlii | reverse complement strand
ATTTATTTCATGTAATATTGGATCAAATTGATGAGAATAAGTAAACAAACAACAATATATAGTAATAACAAAAATAATCTCTTTTTTGAGAAAACAAAAATGTCAATATTTATTGTGGCCACCCTTTACTTTGATTACAGCATTTAACCTTTCAGGCATAGTGTTCACATACTTTTTTATTTCTTCACTCGCTAAACCATTCCATATGGTTTAAAGTTTGTGGTATGCAAAAGTAAAAAAATTACATTTGCGACACTTTCAATTTTTCTGAAAAATTGGTATTTTCAGTGTTTTTGTTCATTAGCCATACTTTTACCTCAATATACTTGTCAAAATTATAATTTTTTTGTTCTCATTGCCTACAATAACATTGTTCAATACATTTTCATGAAAGAATTATAGAAATGTTTTTTTTACTTCTTTTTATTCTGAGCCCTTTTTGACAAAACAAAAACAAAAAAAATTATCTTCACTGCACACCACTGTATATCATTTTATATTTTTAACCTGTAGATTACAAGCATAAACACATTGCTCAGGCTGTTGTGCTATGCAAGAAGCTGGTGGGACATTTATCTCATAGCTGGAAACAGAAGGTGGCACTGAAGAAAGCACATCAGGAGCACTAACACCCAGAGCACTGACTCATCAAAGAATGCCCAACAACGTGGGGTTCCCAGGAAAAGATGATTGAGAGAGTTTTGGACCAGCAGTGGGCCTTCGGCAACATCCTCTCAGCAGACAGAAAATCAAGGCATTTGGTTCCCACCTGGCAGGTCCTGGATGTTATTGAATCTGTAAACCAGACATTACACTCTCTGAAAGAATGTATAGATATTCTTTTAGGTGTGAGTTACACAATCTGGAAACCAGTCCTTCATCTAATGAAGACTTCTGTTTTTGAAGAGAAGAAAGAAGACTGGAACCGGACTACACAAGCACCTCTCCTGACAACCCTGCAACTGATGAACATATCGACATGACTTGTTTCATGAATCCCAAATTCAAAAGTTAGTCCCACTGAAATCATAAATAAACGTACTTAAAGTCAAACTAAGCTCTTTGGATAACTCATTCATAGCTTTTTACTGCATGTAAACATTTAATTGAACTGAACTTGGACTCAGCGCTCTGCACATGCTCTGTGGTTCTAGGTGCGGGCTTTAAACTTGAAGTAACAAAAGAAGCAAAATAAACAAACAGGGAGGAATTATGTCTAGGGACATTTATTCTTGGACTGCGAAAGAGACAGGGTTCGTGTTGTACCAGCTGAAAGAGTTATTTTTTTAAAATACAGGCAGTAAGAGAACACCAAACAATGATATGGGTTTTTTTAAGTGGCAGAACATTTGAACGATGCTGGTTTAAAAGAACGTGTATCTGTGTTCGGTGAGAAACATTCATTCATTCATTCATTCTCTGAACTACTTAATCCTAATTAGGGTTCTGGCGTCCATCTCAGCCAACTCTGGGCAAGGGCAGGGTACACACTGAACAGCTCGCCAGGCCACTGCAGGGCAACACACGCACACAACCATCCACACTTACACCTAAGGACAATTTGGAACAGCCAATTAGCCTACTGTGAACATGCTAACCACTGCGCCACCATGCCGTCCTCACCAGAATCAGTCCGACTAAAACACAAGGAAAAATAACAAAACAGCTGGACATAATCAAGTTTCTTACCTAAACTCCCTTCATCATTTTGTGATGCATATTTCACTCTGCAAGTTTTTTAAAGTGACACTGCACTGTATAAAAAGTAATCTGTCTACCTCTGTGAGATCGTAACCGTCTTTAAAATGAAACTTTTAATTGTATTAAATGTTATATTTAACTAAAAGTTAGTTTATTTAAAATCCATTTAATTTAAAATGAATGTGAATAAAAACACCCTAGAAATATCTAGTGACAATCACGTGATGGGGACTGTACTGTTAGGATTTTGAGTCACATTCTCTAAATAGTTGCTTAAGTAAAGAGATATAAGCAGCAGAGGTGCAGGAAGCCCTGTTTAGTACATAGACAGAGCACAGCGGAGCAAAATAGATAAACATCTTCAAGCATTTCTTAAAAAAAAAAGTGCATGAAAAATAAAAATAATGCGAGTCAGAAAAAAGGAATGTACATCAATACAAAAAAGTGGAGTAAAGAGGTATAAAGCAAAGCCATAGTTATTAGAGAGAGGTGTGAGGGGCATAACAGTGATCATCTCTGTGCATTTCATTAAAAAATTAAGCATATCAAAAAAAAAAAAAAAACAACCCACAAATCTAAAATAAAATGCAAACAACATTGTGCAGAACATGAAAAAAAACCTCACATTAATATATTAAAGCATCTAAATTGTACAGAGCTGTAAATCAGTCCAATTCTCAGTTCAAAACGGGACAGATTTGCAAAAATTCAGCTGTTTTGGTCTGTGATTTAAAAAAAAAGTGCAATATTAACAAGCTTAAAGTGGACATATCACTAAATATTGTAGCAAAGTTGGACATACTTCAGCCAATAAATTGATCCCTATGTCGGGTTTTTATATTGGGACAAACAGTTGTCCAGTTAAATGGTCAGGTCAAGTTATAACAGTATGGAAATGTACACAGTAAGTTAGATCCACTGGATTAGTGGAAACTTCACAAGGTCAGGCACAGCTGAGTAACTAGCCAGGAAATATGTCTGAATACCTGTAAGTAGTTCACCCTCAGCCCTACGTTCACCCTTTTTAGTACCTCAGAAAATATTCTACACACACAAAGATCAGTACTTTACATACAGCCCTAAAGTATGGGTAAGAAACAGTATTTGTTCTCATGTTTGTTCTTCTACTTAACTACATTGTTGTAGATGTTTCCTTGTGCTAGTTTTGTTTGGTCAAGAAGTTACATTAGGGGATTCAATAGGTTTCCTAATATGGCAGCTTTGTATTCTTTGCTGTACTTATATCCCCCTTGTACTATAATACCCTTGTACCTCAACTAATTCGTGGGAAGAAAAAGTGAAGAGGAAGAGAAGAATTGTTTAAACAGTAGCAATGAAGATGGTGTAGTATGGTTTAAATCCTTACATTTACATTCATATAATTCTAACCTGTTTTCAGATTTTATTTATTCATTTCAACAATACATTTAATAAAAGATGATTTTGTTTATGAATTATTTTCTGGATTGTACTGTACTGTAACAGCAAACTCAAAACAGAAAGATGATAACACAGGATACTTCATACTTCACGTTTTCCTAGAATTGTGCAGCCCTGGATATTAGGTTGTTTTGAGGGCTTTTACAGCAGGTTCTTCTCCAGTGGTTTGTTTGTGTTGTCCCTCTAGACCGATTTAAAAGTAACCATATAAATATTAAGGAAAGTGAGCACATCTTGCTCTAGGCACAAGTTGTTCTGGGGCAACTTGTTCCCGTTGCTCGTGTAAATGCAGCTTAATAGATGGAGGATAGTCCAAAGTATCCAAACAGTGTAGTGCAATCAACAAGCCAAACTTCAAAGTACATTTTTGCGTATAACTTATGACAGTTTAGCCTGGGGTGAATATTATGATATTTTACCCTTGAATTGGGTTTATTCTATTGGATTTTTCACTGTTTTGCATTTTTCCAAAAAAGTCTAGTCCTAGATCATTGATTTTATCTCCACCAAATTTGGAAGTATCATCTTCAAAGGGTTGTGACCAAAAGTTACTGATAAAATTTTTCTAGTGCAAATATAATGTTTTTAAAACTAAAATAAACATGTTTATCTACACCAAACTTGGTGGACTGACTCAAGAGTGCTCCCAGTGAGAGTCTAAAAAAATAATCCCATTTTACCACGAAGAAGAACTAGAATAAGAAGAACAACCTTGTGATTACTCTTCAAATGTCAAAAAAACAAGTGCTATTTGCATGAGTCCTAAAAAGGCTTATGCCTGTTTTGGTCCTGGTGTCCTGAGTTATTGCCATTTACTGGTCTTTATTTAGATTCATTACCTTTTATGTCTGTGGCCTGAAAGACATTTAAAAGTTTATTTTAGTTCATATATCTTCCTGTTACCTGAAATAAGAACATTGTTGTCATTTCCTGTTATGAGATTGAATTAGACTGCAAAACAACCAAAGAGGAAGTGAGCTCTTACCTTGGTCAGTCTTTGGACAACTGACATGAAACGTACTGTAAGTACACTGTTGTGTTCTTGACAAAATATCATCAAGTTTTCATGCCTGCTATCCACTTCCGGGCTACATGGCCACTGCTTGTAGGCATAATTATTAATATTAGCTCTTTTTAAACCGATAGTTTATGTGCTGTGATAAAGTGCAGCCTGGTTGTTTTCATACAGCAACATTCAGTTGTTTGGAATACTTTCTCCATTTGTCCAAAATGTCCAAAACTCTGAAGAGGATAAGTCAATATTTATTCACATATAAACAGAAATACGGCCTGAAGTTAATAGCTTGCTCAGAATAAGTTACTGATCGAAGACCAGTCTATTTTTTTCTCAAGGTATGACACTATACTGCAGAAAAAACATTTTGTTCATGTGTTGCATTTTTTTAATTAACTGTTTTTAACATTCCTCAAGCCCTAAAATAAATACAATGAACATTTAACTGCCTTTGTTTAATCATGTCCATTTATCTTGAAGAAGAATTTTAGCTCCACCCACTTTCTTCAACCACATCATATTTTATGTTCCTAAAAAGCTTAGTATCTGATATTTATTTCTTAAATTTATGTGCCAATATGATATACATGCATCCGTAACCCATATAAACTCAACTAATAGAGTGGAAACACATGAAACCATTTCATGCTTTTAAAACCCAGTTATGCAGTACTGTGCAAAAGCACATACAGAAGGAAATGCAGTACAGGAAAGGATACCTTCAGAGGTAATTCAATTAAATGTTCCTACATTAAAAATGGGAGGCAGGGCGATGTAGTGTTTAGCACGTCCGCCTCACAGCGAGATGAGATGGGCCTGGGTCTGAGTCTCGGACTCGGTGTAGACTTTGCATGTTCTCCTTGTGCTTATGTGGGTTTCCTCCGGGTACTCTGGTTTCCTCCCACAAGCCCAAAGACATGCACATTGGGCTAACTGGCGATTTCAAACAGCTCCTAGGTGTGAGTGTGAATAGCTTTGTGTGTGTGTGTGTGTGTGTGTGTGTGTGTGTGTGTGTGTGTGTGTGTTGCCTGCGATGGTCTGGTGAACTGTCCAGGGTGTACCCCGCCTTCGCCCCAGGTTGGCTGAGACAGGCTCCAGCCTCCTCCCAACCCTAATAGAGGATTAAGCGGGTTGGCAAAGGAGTGAATGAGTGAGAGAATGCAATAATACTGTTATAAAGTAGTGAACACTAGTCGTAGGGGCAAACTGGGCCGTTTGTTAAAAAGAAATGATCTGGTACTCTCTCACAGAACCTCTCACAGTTCTGGAGACTTTGACCGCACCTTGTTTTCCATGAATGATGTGCCAGACAACTAATTTGGTTTCTAATAAGGTTTTTATACTGACTTGATAAAGTAAAGTCATAAAAATAGGGAACGTAAAAGTGTAGTGTGTGTGTGTGTGTGTGTGTGTGTGTGTGTGTGTGTGTGTGTGTGTGTGTGTGTTTAGATATAATCTTATTTATTACCAAGATACTACTAGTTCACAGGTAATTTTATTTATATATATATTTTGTAAAAAATTTTAAAAACACTGAATATCTTTCAATCCAACAAAAAGCACATTGTGAATGTATTTATAACCAGCATTATCCAAGTACTAGATTCATTAAATATTCAAATATATGCACATTTCCATAGCAACAATACCATTTAAACAAAGAGGAAGAAAAATAATTTTAGATTTGTTTATATAAAGTCTGAAGATACAGAACGCCTCTCTTTTCCATTTCCCAATATTTAAAACAGACCCACGGAAATGATGTCGGTGTTCTGGATGTTCTCGGAACTGATCCGAACACACACGAAGCTATTTTTATGTGAGAGGAAAAAAAAGTTTGAGCTGCTCGCGCTGGCCTGAAAGCCCAGTTTCTGAGGCGAGGCAGTCACGCGCTCCCTCCTGAGACCCAGAGAAACGAGCACGCGCTTCATTCCCCTCAAAAAAAAACAATAAAAAAACGACCACTTCTTTAATCCTGTCACCTTCTACATTCCTTCAATTACCGTGTGAAGTAATAAATATGAAACTGACCTGCTGGTAGTTCACTTCCCCCGGTTTAAAGGCACTATCAACTGCTTGGAAATGGAAATTAACGTGAGGGAAGTTATGGAGCCAGTAAGTCCACCACGGGGCCACGTAGTCCTGTCCAGCGAACGCCATCCCGACCAAACAAATCCTCACCGTGCACTTTTACACCAAAGTAAACGAGCCGAACAGGAATCTATGCTCTCGGTAGTTTTAAAACTGTGCCAGCCGCCGCCTAAACACATTTCCCCTTTACCACAAAACACACAGGAGCTGCTGGACTCGGTCTACATCCGTTATCCCGTGTTTATGCAGCGCGCGCTCGCACTCCGTGAACTTGCCTCAGGACCACTTGTGCTCCGCGCGCGTCCTGCGCGCAATTCTAACGCGCATGCGCAAAGAGGGAGCGCATGTTGGACTTCCTTGGTTATTGTTTTTCTTTCAATGTTAATGGTTCTGGAAACAGTACCACATGTCTGTAATTCTGCATCAGTCTGTTATATGTAGGATATGGTTTTACTTTAATTTAAGAATATTTTTGAAGAGTTTTTGAACAGGTACAAGGAATTAGGTAATAACTGCTTAACAATCCTCATGAACTGTCGTTTCAGTGACCTGGATATGAACCATTTTAATCAAAAATGGCAGCAAAATAGGTTTTTTTTATCTGAGCTGTTTATGAAATCTGTGTGGGGGTGAGTGGAGGCACTGGCGAATGTGTGTGTATGTGTGTGTGTGTGTGTGTGCAGGGTTGCCAACTTTGGGTACCTGGCTAGAGTGAGATTTGTTGCCATGGGTTTAATCGCACATATGCACACTACATCACAAACACATATATGCAGTCAGTTCACAATCACTCACTCACTTGTTTGCTGAAGTGCTTAATCCTACTACTAGGGTCGCAAAGGCTGGAGCCTATCTTAGCCGACACTGGGCAAGGGCTGTGTGCACCCCAAACAGTTTGCCAGACCATCAGAGGCATGTTAACTAAACATGAGTGTTATCTCTTGGAAATTCAATTAAATCAGCCACAATTTCTTTCTGTAACCATTTCCTTACTCCTGTTCCCAAGTGTCAGTGACCCTGCATTTGGCGTGCTGATGTCAGTAATTAGTGTCATCTTAATTTTTTTTTTTCCTCTTAAAAGTGTATGCCTTTGTTTGTTTCCTAACACTGGATATCCGACTTTTCCACTTTATATGAATCGGTGCCAAATTTTCACACATGCACAAGATTGCTCCCCTGGAATTATTATTATTATTGTTACTGAAAACAGATGCAGAACCAAAACAAGATATAATACAGGTGAATAAGAGATACTAAGCTGGGAGCTGGGGTGGCTTCACAGGCCAAAATGAACTGATGATGGAAAATAAAAAACACACTTTGATATAAAGCATATTGCCTGATTGTCTGACCTTCGCCTGTGTGCTCTTGATATTGCATTAGGTTTTGGATCTCTTCTCCTGGCTTCATCTAATAATCCTGCATATTCTTCTGAATCTTTGCATCCACCCTCATTTCTGGTTTAGCAGCCTTGTGACAATTGCTTTTCATTCAATTGCCGTTTAATCCTGCTAGAGTCAGGGCGTGGCTGAAGCCTATCCTAGCTGACTATGGGCGAAGGTGGAGTACATCCTAAACAGCTAGTCAGTCCATCACAGGGCAACACACCCACACATAGCCATTCACAATCACACTTAGGGGCAATTTGGAACAGCCAGTGAGCCTGATATGCATGACTTATGACTGTGGGATACTACTTACTCTCAGATATAGTTTATAACAGCATAAGTAGTGAGAAAATTAATTTGATTTAATTTGACAGCTCAGGGCTGTGGTGCTTCACTGTAAATTGTACTAACTAACTTACCAAAATAGTGGAAAGGCAGAGGTGTCTGCTGGGGGGCATAGCCAATCTGTTTTAGATGATATCTATGAGGAGGAACATTGGCGTGTGCCAATCATGCAATAATCATTAAACTTGTCCTGTATCAATGACTGATTCTAATCAAGAAGGTCTTGGGTTTGATTCCCAGACACGGCGAGGGCATTTCTATGTGGAATTTACATATTCTCCCTGTGCTTGCATGGATTTCCTCCGGGTACTCTGGTTTCCTCCCACAGTTACAAGCCATGCATATTAGGCAAACTGGCTTTTCCAAATTGCCCCTGGGTGTGAGTATGAGTGTAAATGGTTGTGTGTGTGTGTTGGCGCTGCAGTGGTCTGGTGAGCTGTTTAGGGTGTGGTCCGCTTTTTTTTGTCCAGTGTCACCTGAGGCTCCAATCTCTCTGTGACCCTGATAGGATTATTAGGATTCATCAAATCAGTGAGAATGAATATTCACTATTATTTACTTCACCTTTTATTGGCTGATGATGGGTGCATTATTAAGGGTGTATACAGACTTTATGCATAGTGTTCAGGGGTTAGGTTCTTGAGCCTCTGTGATGCTGATGGCCAGAATAATAAAAAAAGGAATAAATAAATGAACGAGTAAATATGTGTTATTGCCTTTATTATTATGCTCAGTAGTTGGTTACACTTAAGGGATTTGGTCAAAGTACTAACACTCAAAAGTTTTGTATAATTTATTGATTATGCATGTATAACACAAGAATAATTGCTCTATCAAAAATGTAATCTGAGGCCAGAGGTGTGGTAGTAATGTTTATTTCAAGCGGGTAACTTCCTGCGTGCACCATTTTTATGCTTCTACACTGTTCAGACATTTTCTGATTTTTATAAAGTGTTCACTTCAATTATACAATACTTGTCTAAGCACAGTCAGGGTTTGAAGTGTTTATAGCACCTGATTTTTTTTAAAACATGGAGCATAGCCGTGCAGTAAGTTTAGCATGTTTGAAATACACTGCGAGTTTTAAAGGGCGCTGTGTGAGATTGCATCGCAAAAGACCAATTTATTGTATCCAGGTCACGTCGAGTCTCAATGGATCAGGGTATTAGGCCATATCAAAATCTATCCCGTAGGCTGTCTCACAGATATGGAGCTCTCATTGCGAGAGAGACTGAAATGCTGCCTTAAGGCATGTTATCAAAGAACAGAGTGTGCATAAATAAATGAACTGACCTTCATATAAAATGAACAGGACACTGATCATGTTGGTTAAAAATCTATTTGACCTCTATGAGGTCACCCCTATTACCTTTCCTTGCACTCATTCTCATCTTACACTTGTCCCACTGCATTAATGTCACTTGTTCCTTTGTGCGGTGTTCCTGTGTTTGTTTAGCATGAAGTCCCATGCTCCTGGAGGTACAGCATGCATCCATTTCAGCTCTTCATTCTCTTTCCACTCCTGTCATATTCTAATATTATACATGGATGGACTGTTTTCAAAAAACATTTTATTTATTTATTTGTTTGTTTGTTTATTAATTATTATTATTATTTTTACAATACATCCTAACTTAGAAGCTGTTATAATTACAGCCAATCATCTACACCAGGGTGTCACTTTGAGCAGCATGGCCCAACGTGCACCAGACGTTTTATTTCTGTGCAATTAGATAATTAGGAAAAACACACCATTTTGAGCAGAAGATACTATAGCACATTAACATTAAAGCTACAATAAAGAAGGAGGTTTGTGCAATTAATAATTAATAATCCACTGAAAGCTGAAATGCATGCCCACCTTCAGAATGGAGCTGAAATCTCCCACAGGTTCTGAGTATAGTCATGCTGAGTGACAGATGAGCTTGGAAGTGAAAGAAATCCCAGACATCTGGAGCCAAAGTAATGAGATTTGAGTGCAAGTAAACAAAAGATAATAATACAAAATTACAACCAACAGAGGGGTAAAATCAAACCCTGTAAAACTGACCCAGTTCCTCTTCAAATAAACTTATTTTCCTCTAGTGGTAAATGATTCCGAATGACTCATGGTAGATCATTTAAACTGACTTGGTCCCTAAAGGGTAAGGTCATCAGGAATATATAGGCAGGACAGCAGCTTAAATACGGGTGTTGACCCCCATGAACAAGGTTGTTCAAGGTTGACATCTGCTGGACAAAAGAGGCAGTTCAATTGATTATGACTATGGTAATACCATTCCAGAATTATAGGATGTGAACCAGTATCTCACCCCTTACCTGTAGCATTGGAACATGAAGCTGAAAAAGACTTTTAATATAAATGCTTATTATCAATGTATTAATGAGTCTGTTTTGCACTCACTAAATTAAATAAAACCTACGAACAAATAATCTTAAGATTATAATTAAAGATTATAATATCAGTGGAAAAAGATCTTCTTCCTCATTACTGCACATTAGAAAACACATACTCCATTGTGTGATTTTTTTTATATTTACATGTTTTTCTCATGCATTCATGGTGAGATAGTTTCATTGATAAACTATTGTGAAGGGAAAGCATGTGATAAAAAGGAAAGAGCTGAAGTCATTGGCGCTGTCTGCTTTCAAGGTCATCAATCATCTCAGTAATATTGTGAACATGATCCCACTGAATTTCAAATATTGGTTGGTGATCCCCTACAGAGCCTGTGTCCCTCTCTGTCCTTGACGTGCCACATACCTTCTAGGAGATGAGCATATTAGGTTGAATGCACTATATTATCCAGTTATATAAGCTTCAGTAACAGAAAGCCCAGTCCTATATGGGTCATTGATATACATATATGCTGTAAGTTACATGGATCATTAACCTGAATGAGCTAGTATTATTCATTTTTTTAAATGCTAATTTTTTCTTTTTATCTTTTTATTCAAATGAGGGCACGCTTGAAATGCATCAGAAATATTTTGAGCTCACTCAGGTGCTAAATCCTAATATAATACATTCTGGAATAAAACAAGACTGAGATATGAGACAAATGAATCCACTTTGGGCTGTTATGAAATAAAGTTGATGGTTTTTTTTTTCAAAAACAAAAAAGAAATGTATTCCTATTATTAGTCAAAAGATACAAATGCACTTGAATTAATGATTAATTATTGAACATCAAGCCACCTCATCCCCTTGTCAAAGTCAATACACTCCATATGCTTGCTCATTTTTCAAGAACTGGTGGTTCCCTTTCTGCTTTATACACCCCCCTCCTTGACAGGTGTAACAATAAATGTATTGAGATAGTCAGTGTAATTCACTTCACCTGTCAGTGGTCATAATGTTTTGAACTATGAGTTTACTACCCCCTTTGAATTATGGCTAATTTGTGTAAATAATTCATTCTCACCCTATCTCTAAGGGAGGACCTGCCACCCTGCGAAGGAAACTCATTTCAGCCGCTTGTATTTGCGATCTCGTTCTTTTGGTCACTACCCAAATCTCGTGACCACAGGTGAGGGTAGGAACGTATATTGACTGGTAAATTGAGAGCTTTGCCTTCTGGCTCAGCTTCCGCTTCACCATGACAGACCGGTACAAGCTCTGCTTTACAGCAGAGGCTGCACTGATCCGTCTGTCAATCTCCCACTCCATCCTTCCCTCACTCGTGAACAAGACCCCAAGATATTTGAACTCCTCAACTTGGGGCAGGACCTCATTCTAGACCCAGAGGGAGCATACCACCCTTTTCCAACTGAGAACCATGGCCTCGGATTTGGAGGTGCTGATTCTCATCCCAGTCGCTTTACACTCAGCTGCGAATCGCTCCAGTGACAGCTGAAGGTCCTGGCTTGATGAAGCCAAAAGGACAACGTCATCTGCAAAAAGCAGAGACGAGATCCTGTGGCCACCAGACCAGAACCCCTCAACACCTTGACTGTGCCTAGAAATTCTATCCATAAAAATTATGAACAGAACCGGTGATAAAGGGCAGTCTTGGCGGAGTCCAACCTTCACTGGAAACGAATTCAACATGCTGTTACCAATGCGGACCAAGCTCGGGCTCCGGCAATACAGAGACTGAATGGCCCATAGCAATGGGTCCGGTATTCCATATTACCTCAGAACACCCCACAAGATAGCCAGAGGGAAAGCCTTCTCCAAGTCCTCAAAGCACATATGGACTGGTTGGGCAAACTCCCATGCCCCCTCCAGGATCCTGCAGAGTGTGTGGAGCTGGTCAAGAGTGCTGCGGCCGGGATGAAAACCACATTGTTTCTCCTGAATCCGAGGTTCAACTATCGGCCGTATCCTCCTCTCCAGTACTCCTGAATAGACTTTCCTGGGTAGGCTGAGGAGTGTGATTCCACAATAGTTGGAACACACCCTCTGGTCCCCCTTCTTAAAAAGGGGAACTACCACCCCGGTTTGCCAATCCAGAGGTACTGCCCCCGATGACCACGCGATGTAGAGACGTGTCAACCAAGACAGTCCTACCACATCCAGAGCCTTGAGGTATTCAGGGCGGATCTCATCCACCCCCAGAGCCCGGCCACGGAGGAGCTTTTTAACTACCTCAATGACCTCAGCCCCAGTGATAGGCAGACCCCCCTCCGAACCTCCAGGCTCTTCCTCTTCCACAGAGGGCATGTTGATGGGATTGAGGAGGTCTTCAATTATTCGTTCCATCTCCCGACAACAAGTTGGTATACCTGTCAGATGAAAAATGTTTGGAATGCACTAAAGTCTGGTTACCACCAGCTATGGCTGCAGTTTGTTTGGTCTGTGACGGCGTGGCTGCCAGTAATAATAATGCTTAGGATTTTGCTGCTATACTAAAAATATTCACCTTCATGTTCATGTTTTTTGCTACTTGCCATGCTCAAGCCATATGACCAGAAAGGACGTGGAACGTCATAAACATTTCAGAATCAGACAGAGAAGTCACTGCTTAATAGAGCCAAGCTGACAAAACAACATCTAAAACAGTTTAACATGTTTTTGCTAATTATTGCTGGAATATTGCGCTCAAAATTTATGAAAATAATACCAATCCACTGGGCTGTGGGACCGATGTAAGATGCAGCCAACAACAGAGCCGCTTGTGTGCCAAGCTCACATCTGAGTTCTAGCCTGGTTCATGAAAAAAAATGGACCTTTGCAGAGTATTGATGTCAAGCTGTGAATAGAGATAGAGGTGGTTGGTGGTGTAACTTTAATGAGCTCTGCTTGTGATGTTTAAATTGTCTCCAAATCTGAATGGCTCACTGCATGATGCAGGGTTGCCAACTTTGGGTACCTGGCTGGAGTTGGTTTTTGATTCCTTGGGCTTTATCAAACGTATGTGCACTAAATCACAGGCACATATTTGGACTCAGTTCACCATCATAGTTTAAAAAATATGCAGGTTTTAACACATGTGGGACTTAGTTCTAAGATTTAAGGATATAGCCTGACTACAACACTCTGGGACTTCCACCCAGGGATAAATCCACAATTTTACAATATTATATTCACCATACACTAAAACAATAAAGGGCACAAATTTTCATTCACTAATGAAAGTTAAAGACGTGTTGTTTCCACATTCAAAATGGAACTGTTTTACTAAGTTCACAAGAACAAGAACCTTAAGAGCACAGGAACATAACCAATTCATAAAACACACAAACCAATCTTCACATGACTATACTTAATCTGCCAAATATATACATCAACACACACTCTTGCTCACCCACAGTCACACACACAGGGACCTATTTTGCCACTTGTAAATCAATCAGCAACAGACTTGGTCTTCCTGCTGCCTCTGTCCCTGTCTTCCCGTGAAATGTTTGCTTATGCCAGTCCCTCATGTCATTCTCTCTTTTTTGCCTTGGTAAAGTATTTAAACAAACTCTTCATCTTCTTCATCTTCAACTTCTCCTTCTTGACCCGGGATTGGGTCACAGTGGCAGCAGCCTAAGCAGTGAGGTCCAGACGTCCCTCTCCCAGCCACTTCCTCCAGCTCTTCCAGGGGGACGCCAAGGTGTTCCCAGACCAGCTGAGAGACATAGTCCCTCCAACATGTTCTGGGTCAACCACGGGTCTCTTCCCAAGAAATGCACATGCCTGAAACACCACATCAGGAAGGCGTTCGGGAGGCATTCTAATCAGATGCCCGAGCCATCTCATCAAGCAGCTACTCTGAGCTCCTCCCGGATGACAGAACTTCTCACCATATCTCTAAGGGAGAGCCCTGCCACCCTATGAAGGAAGCTCATTTCAGCTGCTTGTATTTGTGATCTTGTTCTTTTGGTCACTACCCAAAGCTCAAGACCATAGGTGAGGGTAGGAACGTAAATCGACTGGTAACCTCTCACTACTGCATTGTATAGTTCCAACCTGCCTCAAGACAGCCACCATCATTCCAGTGCCTTAGAAGAGCACAGTGAGTTGCTTGAAACTGAGTGTCTTCTCCCTCTTCACACACGACTGTTTCCCCATTCACACCAGCAACACCATCATTAAATTCGCCGACGACACTAACGTCATAGGTCTGATAACACATAACGAGTCAGCCTACAGGAAGGAGGTGCGACATCTGCAGCATTGGTGCGAAAACAATAACCTGGACCCTAACACATCCAAAACATGTTAATGGACTTCAGGAGATCTAAACAACTCTGCACTCTATATTGATGGAGAGGAGGTAGAGAGGGTGGAGTGCTTCAAGTTTCTTGGAGCCAACACCTCTGCTGACTTCATCTGGACTGCAAACATCTCTCACCACGTGGGGAAAGCACAACAAGGGATGTACTTCCTCAGAAAGCTCCGACAAGCCAGCCTACCCTGACCCCTACTGACAAAGTTCTACCACTCCGCCACTGACAGCCTCTTGACCTACTGCTGCACAATGTGGTTCAGCAGCTGTACTGCATAGGACAGGAAGGCTCTGCAGCGGGTGTTGAGGACAGCAGAGCGGGTAATTGGAAGTACACTACCCCCTCAGTGTGACATTTACACTGGCAGACTTCAGAGGAGAGTCAGTGTAATTATCAGGAACCCCACACACCCTGGACACCCCCTTTTCTCTCCAGTCCGGAAAACGGTACAGGACACTAAAACAAAATCAGACAGACTCAGGAACAGTTTTTACCGGCAAGTTGTTAAACGTGCAACCCCACCATCACCACTACCACCGTCACACACACTGAGTGAATAACCATTATTCAGACCATCTTCCTGGACAGTGCAATACTTTATGTCCAATACTTATGTTTAAGTGCAATACTCATGTTTAGAGCAGGTCTCGAACATCATATAACATTTTACCATCATGCACCTTCTGATTAAGAAGCTCTACTTCTCACCCTGTGTACATGCACCTTTGACATATCATGCATCCTTCTGAGTATGTGTGTATATGTGTGAATATGTGTGATATAGGTATAAGTCTGTAAATGTGTGAATAAGTGGAAAAATGTATAAGTCTGTACATGTGAGCATATGTTGATAGATGTACATGTGTGTGTGTGTGTGTGTGTGTGTGTGTGTGTGTGTGTGTGTGTGTTTGTGTGTGTATAGCTTAGTGTAGTTAC
>JAOUQZ010000024.1:16902200-16920860 GCA_028564935.1 Neosilurus hyrtlii | reverse complement strand
TGTGTGTGTGTGTGTGTGTGTGTTTGTGTGTGTATAGCTTAGTGTAGTTACCTTTTTTTTTAACAATTTCTGCTAAACAGAGAGCTGCTAAACTGATTTTCCTTGTTTATGCAAGTTTACAATAAAGATCTCTTTATCTTTATCTCTAAACTGAGAGTTTAACCTTCTGGCTCAGCTCCCTCTTCACCACGATGGCCTGGTACAAGTTCCGCTTTACAGCAGAGGCTGCACCGAGCCGCCTGTCAATCTCCCGCTCCAACCTTCTCCTACTCATGAACAAGACCCCTAGATAGTTGAACTCCTCCACTTAGGGCAGAACCTCATTCCAGACCTGGAGGGTGCATTCCACCTTTTTCCGGCTGAGAACCATGGTCTCGTATTTGGAGGTGCTGATTCCCATCCCGGTCGCTTTACACTCAGCTGCGAATCGCTCCAGCGAGAGCTGGAGGTCCCGGCTCGATGAAGCCGAAAGGACAACATCATCTGCAAAAAACAGAGATGAGATCCTATGGCCTCCAAACCAGAAGCCCTCAACGCCTTGGCTGTGTCTAGAAATTCTATCCATAAATATCATGAACAGAACTGGTGACAAAGGACAGCCTTGGCAGAGTCCAACCCCCACTGGAAACTAATTTGACATGTTGTTACCAATGTGGACCAAGCTCAATCTCCGGCAATAAAGAGACAGAACTGCCAATAGCAACGGGTCCGGTATACCATATTTCCGAACCACACCCCACAAGATACGGTCAAAAGCCTTCTCCAAGTCCACAAAGCACATGTGGACAAGTTGGGAAAACACCCATGCCCCCTTCAGGATCCTGTACAGTGTGTAGAGCTGGTCAAGTGTGCCGCAGCCAGGACGAAAACCACATTGTTCCTCCTGAATCCAATCATTGAGGTTCAACCATCTGTTGGATCTTCCTCTCCAGTACTCCTGAATAGACTTTCCTGGGTAGGCTGAGGAATGTGATTTCATGATAGTTGGAAGACACTCTCCAGTTCCCTTTTTAAAAGGAGAACTACCTGTTTTGACAGTCCAGTGGTACGGCCCCCGATGACCGTGTGATATTGCAGAGACATGTCAACCAAGACAGCAACATCCAGAGCCTTGAGGTATTCAGGGCGGATCTCGCCCACCCCTGGGGCCTGGCCACTAAGGAGCTTTTTAACTACTTCAGCAACCTCTGCCCTAGTGATAGGCAGACACCCCTCTGAACCTCCAGGCTCCTCTTCCACAGAGGGCATGTTGGTGAGTTTGAGGAGGTCCTTAAAGTATTCCTTCCACCTCCCAACAACCTCCGCATTCAAGGTGAGCAGTTCCCCACTTCCACTGTGAAATGTGTTTGTAAAATACTGCTTCCCCCTCCTGAGGCATCAGATGGTGGTCCAGAACCATTTCAAGGCCAACTGATCCAGGGCCTCACTGAACTCCTCCCACACCCGTGATTTTGCATCAGTGACATTCCGAGCTGCAGCCTCAGGAGTCCCACAGGGCAAAAGTGTGAGGTCCCACCGAAGGCTTTAGTCATGTTTGTCTGTTTGATCTGCTCTCTCCTCTCCCGTGTGTGTGTTTTGATTACAGGCTCTGCCCTGATTGGCTCACCTGTTCCTCATCCCCACCGGAGCATAAAAGGGGGCCGCTTACCTTGTCCCAGTTGCCAGATCGTCTTAGGCCGCATTTGGGTCTATCAGTGCATAGTATCGGCGTAACAACAAGGACCCGATAGGCCTTCTTCTTCAACTTGACAGCCTCCCTCTCCGCAGGTGTTGCCTGCTGATTCGGGGGTTGCCCCCACGACAAGCACTGATGACCTTCCGGCTCATCTCAATAATGGAACATGGAACATTCTCACCCATTCAGACTCTATGTCCCCAGCCTCCATTCGAATGTGGTTGTAGCTCTGTCGGAGGTGGGAGTTAAAGGCCCTTCTAACAGGAGACTCCGGCAAACATTCCTAGGATCCCCTAACTACATGGTTGGGTCTTCCAAGTCTGGAAGGCGGCCTCCCCTGCCATTGGAGCCAGCTCACCACCAGGTGAGCTAATTGCACTTATGGACACCCTTATGTTCGAACATGGTGTTTGTGATGGACAAAACATGATGAGCAGAGAAGACCAACAATGAAACACCATTCGAGTTCAGATCAGAGAGGCCATACCTACCAATCACACCCTTCCAGGTCACACTGTCCTTAGCCACATGGGCTTTAAATTTTTCCAAGACAATGAGGAAGTACTCAGGGGGGCACTCTCTAGCACATCCCCAATGGACTCCAAAAATGCTGGGTATTCTGAACTGTCATTTGGTGCATAAGCACAAACAACAGTCAGGACCCAACCCCCCTACCCTTTCATCAACTGGGGAGAACCCCACCATATGAGCACTGAGACAAGGGGCAACAAGAATGCTCACAGCGTCTCCCAATGGGCAACTCCAAAATAAAACAAGGTCCAGCCCCTCTCGAGATGGGTGGTTCAAGAGCCCAAGCTATGTGTCGAGATGGGTCCTTCTTCCCCACCAGAAAGGTGACACACCATGTCCCAAAAGCCAGAGTCAGTAGCTGAGGATCAATCCAGCAGAACCCACACCTTCGGCTGCCACCCGGGTCACACTGCACCCGACCCCTGTAGCCCCTCCCACAAATGGTGGGTCAATGGGAGGGCAGACCCATGCCTCCTCTTCGGGCTGGGCCCGGCCGTGCTCCATGGACAGAAGCCCGACCACAAGGTGCTTGCCTTCGAGCCCCTCCCCTAGGCCTGGCTCCCCAGGGGAGACCCCGTTAACCCACATCTGCTCAATCTCTCTTGTGCACATGACATTAGTCAGATAAGGTACACTAGCTAGCTCTTTTAATAGCTTAAGCAATTTTAAACTTACTCGGCACCTTATAGAGGAGGGGTCACCAACACGGTGCCCGCAGGCACCAGGTCGCCCCCGAGGACCACATAAGTCACCCGCAGGTCTGTTCTAAAAATAGCACAACTCACTAGTGAGCTGCGTCTAAAATTAATTTTTAATTTTATTGTTGATAATTATTGTGAGAAATCATTAACGTGATCACTGTCTCCACATAATCATTATTGATAATGTATAACTAAAGGCAAACTGAGCAAATGTGTAATTTCAGGAGAGCCTATCAAACTGGTAGCCCTTCGTATGACTCAGTACCCATGAAGTAGCTCTTAGTTTTAAAAAGGTTGGTGACCCCTGTTATAGAGCATCTATTCATACAAATATTATAAATTATATAAGATTAGACAATGGATGGATGGAGAGATGGATGCACTAGCTCCGGTCCTGTTGTGCTGTGAGTTCAAGTAGCTGTCTATAAACATGGTACAAAACCAACCAAAATCCGATTGCAGGTTCATCTGGTTTTGGCATGAGAGCTGTTTGGGCAGCGTGAGAGCGTGAGAGTGAAAGCGTATGTGTCAGACACCAGAAAAATGAGAATTGATGACACTTTCAGTCACAGGTGGCCCCAAACAAAACGACAGGGTTGTGTTACTGTGGAGTTTTTTTGTGTTGGTAGACACTCACTCACTCACTCACTCACTCACTCACTCATTTGCACTTAATCCTATTAGGGTCGGGGGAAGGCTCAAGCTTATCTCAGTCAACACTAGGGAAGGCAGGGAAAAGCATAAACAGCTCGCCAGTCCATTGCAGCGCCAACACACACACAACATTTCTCACACACTTGTAGATACTCCAGATAGCCAAATAATGCACAAGCACTGAGAAAGTTAATTTTACACAATATGTCTCCTTTAAATCACGGAAATTTGCAAAAGTTTCCACAACTTATATAGTTATATAAATTGTTACAAAGGTTGAGGTTAGGGCTTCAGGTGGGGTTTATGTTAATCATCAGTTCATCAATCACAATAGTAGAATGCAATAGAACTCTCATATGAACTGCATTAATATTTATTCATTCAATAAAGACATGGAAGATGTTTTTATGGGATTCCAGAGTTATATGCTTATTGCAACTCGTTCCATCATAATAAATAAAGCGAGAATCAACAGCTATTTCACACCATGAAGGTCATTAGACTTTGGAAAAACTTCCTTTCATTTTAAAAATATTATTTAGTTTGTTTTCCCTACTGCTTCAAAATACATATAACTGGACGCCCATTCCTCCAGTGTCATATTATAACACAGAATTATCGTTGCTCAATTGTCATCCTTGATTTCTTGATATTATTTCAGTGTGAGATCAAAGCCATTTATTAACAACAAAGACAACGACAAAGGCTACACATTCATCATACAAATGAATATCCAAATTGTACAAGAATGCGAATACTGTCAGAACAAATTCCTTTCTGTCATATTTGTGCTAGTAATGAAATACCATATCAGGTGGTGATATTGTCAATGATGAATGAGAAAAGCATGTCTCCAGTGGACACAAATGAAATGAAAAACCAAACCCAGGTTGAATAAATAATATCGACCACTCTTAAAGTCTGTTCTGTTTTTCAGCCTAATGCATCAACACCCCTTTGGACCACATACTGAAAGCTAGAGTGAACAGTAACGAAATACAAATTCAACACTTGTCAACTCCAGACCTTTTATCTTCTTAATTTGCTGTGAAATAATGAGGAAACAGGCCACAACTGGCCATGAAATTGCTTATCAATTGTCCAATTACATTTGATCCTGTAATAATGGAGAATTTACACTGACTAAAACATTCAATGTAACATTAAAAATAAAGCATTTTTTAAAATAGCAAATATGCTATAGTATTCCCCACCAATGTGAGCAGAACCCTGTGGCTAATCCTTTAGAAACAACAATTCAATACCATTTTGCTTTGTCTTGGTACAACATATGATCATTATACAATTATGTCAAAATTACTGAGAATGAGCCATTGGGATGCTTGTCATAGAAGCAAGTTGCAAGAGTGTTGTGTGTCAATGTATCCAGGATTTTAAGGTTTTGGAGACAGTACAATGTCACAGGCAGCACCACTGACTGAACACATGCTCCCAGACCATATGTCACTACCCCACAACAGGACCATCATATTTGTCTCCAACACCATCACAACTGCTTCCGTTCAGACACAGTTACTGCTGCACAGACCAGAGGTCATCACCAGAACAGAACTGGTGTCCAAATTGTCTGCAGTTAATTACAGGACGCATTTTTTCGCAACCAACATACGCGTCAAGAACTGGTGCTGACGCCTGCTAGTTGGCACAGCAGGTGCAATGGGCAGTGGCAATGGCACACCTGGGCTGAAATGCTCTCGGATGGAACAGGGTCCTGTTTTCTGATGGATCACGTTTCAGGTTAATTGTTGCTGATGGTAGAGGGCGAATTTATTGTTGATATTTTGAAGTGAGCCCACTAGAGTGGACCAGATGTCATGGTTTAGGCACAGCAGACACCACATACAGAGACTTCAAGCTGTGTATGATGCAAGAGGTGGTCATACACGATACTAACATATGTGATCCACTACTGCACTTTCACTGTGGAAATGAATTCTCATTAAACCCAATTAGATGTTTTGGTTAATGTCCTTAAAACAGTCTGCTGGACTTGAATCATTTTCTTTAAAAGGAAATCTTGTGTTGAAATTTGCATGCCCTTGAATATATTTGAGTGTTGTGTTGGAAGTTCCGGTTAGTGTATATATTACAACTGTGAAACCTCATATACTGCAAATCAGTCACATCAGATTAATTGTGGTGGTCATAAGAGGCAACAGTATGAAAATTGTGTCTTTGCGCAAATGCCTGGATATGGATCCATCTGTATACCTTTCTTTTATCACCAGCACGGTTAACAGTTTATAGTTATACTCTGAAAGATATGTAGTTGCAGTTTTGGAATATTGGAACCAATTTTATGTTTGGTAAATTTTAAGATATGGCTAGTGAAATTACCTAGCTTACCTATTAAGTTTTGTTCTCTAGTTTGCTAAATTAGTACTAGTACTATTTAGCTAGCAATTGTTACTAGCTAGTGCTTGCACTGATTCAGCTTTTTAAACATTAATGTGTTAAAGTTGCTAGTTATTTGTGTGTGTTTTTAATTGCTTATATGCTTTAACACTGATTTAAAAAGCATTAGAGAAACATTAGCTAATCAGCAAGCCCAATATTAGAATGGTTTGAATTTGCAGCATATTTTTCTTTTTAACTGACTATTTATCGAACTAACCAGTAAGAACAGGCATGATGTACTTGTGGTTAGCTCTTTTCATCAGTCAGAAATATTTTGCTTTATACTTGAATACTTAAATTGATTTCTTAACTTAATTTCTTAAATGTAAAAGTATTCCTGCCTTTCATTCCCCTCCATGCTTTTAGTTTTAGTTGAGCAGGATTCTGAGACAGTACACAAGTACTTTTTTCACCTCGGGTCATATTTCCTGTGTTGTTGATTGCGTTTAATATTTATTTCTTTGTCTAATTGATTCATCAAATCTGAATCACGAGCATTTTCACCAAGGTCACTATGACTGATTAAAGTGCTTGTTGTAAAGAAAGAGAATGTCACATTTCATTAAGTGTTACATACTGTTTTTCATATGTTTGCCCTTACTGTTGAATTTCTATGGTAAAGAATTTTTCCACTGCTTTTTCTTTTAGACTTAAATACTTTTGAGGTATGTTATGTGGGTTGAATCTTCAAATATAAATGAAAAATTACACATGCAGTTTCAGGCCCTCACTCTTCCCCAAAGCTGTATTAAAGTATCAGCGCTGTTGCAGAGTACTCCTCCTGTCTCTCTGAATCAGAGTGCTTTGTTCAAACTGAGCTGTGATCCTTTGCTGTACTAGTACATTTATGAGCTACATGGCTACCGTAACTCAGATTTTACTTTTGTGCTTAGCACTGTCAAAATGTGGAATCACTTTTGGTCCCATGTCCATATGTGCTTCTTGTTCTTTTATTTATTTATTTATTTATTTATTGGTTTCTCTCCTTTTTAAAATTGTGTGAATTAATCCAAATGATATTTGGAAGCTCTGCAAATATGAGACTGCCTTTTTATTTCTGTTGTGCCATAGCCAGTCTCAGTTCTAGTCATAATTACTTGGCAAACATGCTATATAACTGTAAAATCTGCAGAGAAAATATTTGAATTTCTTTTGCTTGTTGCGTCCCTGAGAAGGTGTATTCATTACTTCACCCCTTTCCTTTCGAGGGCTACTGATAGTATATGTTATCAATGTATTGATCATGTATTTTGTTCTCTTTCATCACTGCAATCCATGTTCTGTAAGCAACAAGATGACTGTAGCTTTGGGTTCTTTTCAGAATACAAAAGATAAAAGCACTGGGTGCAAGGATATAAAATCATGTCCCTGAAACATTTTTATACATTCAAATCATTGGATGTGTGAATAGTAGGAACACTATGTGTTGTCAGCAATTTTAGAGATTCTACAGTGGCTGCAATGTTTCAGTGCAATGGGCCGTTAAACTGTGCAATGGCCCCGTGTCGTAAAGTAGAAGTCCTGCAAGTCGAATAGCAGCAAAGGATGATGGTAATATTGGGAATCTACCTTGACTTTCCTTTATTTCCCTCTAGCGGCGCTGACTCTGTAGCTCGAAATTGATATGATTGCGACAAATAAGATTACGGTGGCAATGTGAACTCCAATGGCAAACAGAGGCCTCCGGAACCAATCTAGTTATTGCAAACAGTGGTTTTATGATGATAGTCGTGCTGCTGTTGTATTGATCTTATATTGTGATGAAAAAAACACCAAACAAATCCAGGTCCTGAAGAAGGCTCCTATGAGCAATAAATACTTGTAATGTGTGTCTTGGATTTTCAAAGACATTGGGGAAGGTATGAATGACAATTAAGTTCAGGTATACTCTTTGCATACTTGGCGTAATACCGTAAGGTGTAAGCATTCTGTGTAAGAGAAAGGCATGTGCTCTCCAAGGGTTTGCTTTTATGTCATGATTATTTCATCTCCTGTGTGAATTCTATCTGCAGGATATATGGTAATTTACAATCAGTACATTCATCCAGATGGTTGTGATTTTCTGTGAGCAGATTAGAGGAAGGAAAGTGAAGCTAAGCAGCAGAAATAGAAGGGATGAACAGCCTTGATAAAATCCTGGTATTTCTCAAAAACATTGTATGATGAACTGTATTCCATTTACTAACTCAAGATTCCACAGCCATGGTATGTCAATTTGTTAATTCTTGCTCTGCCTGCTTGATGATCATTACAAAAAACAAACAAAAAAGAAAAAAAACAATGCTTTCAGTGAATTCCAAGGCCCCTATCTTTAAAGAAGTTGCAGCAGAACTATTGCTTTTCAGGACCCACCTCGATAATTTGTGCTTGCCAGGGGTTACAGTTACCTTTTGACCATGACATCCTTAGCTTTGCATGAATGGACTTTTCCCACCATCCTCAAGGTGGTACTTTTGCCATTATCTACAGTCACACTACAATTCACATACAGAATAAATTTTTTTATATGCGTGACTGAAGGGCACACTAACAGACTTGACAAATCACACATCTGATGTGCATTGCACGAGACAGGTGCTGAGAACACTAAGGAGAAATGGATAGATATTAGCATCAGACTGAATTCTAATGGCTCAGCAGCCATAGCTGTTTACAGAGCAGCACATATTATTCAACTGATTCTGACTCTTGAATTTTAAGCAGTCTATAGGCATTTAAAATGCAATGAATTGTATAATTAAATTGGCTAACAATGTAAATCAATGGCCTGAAAAGAAGCTGGTTAATTAAACAGACAGTTTTCCTGGTGGAATAAACTCCAATTGTCTCAAAAAGTCGAGAAAGTCTGCAGCACAGCAGAAAATAAGGCTCACCTTATGTTCAAGTAAGCACTTACAAATTAAAACTCATTGAAATACAACAATTCCAACAAAGTCATTATAGCCATCTTAGCATCACTTTCTTTTTGCTGCGAGGAAAAGATCATAATTTATCACAATCACTGAGATACTGCTTCCATTCGAATATTTACCTCCATCGCTTGGCAGGGGAGGTTATGTATTCATCAGCATCTGTTTATTTGTTTGTCTGTTAGCAGATTACGCAGAAACTACTGAACCAATTTTCACCAAACTTGGTAAAGGGATGAGGTATGGGTCTGGCGAGAACTTGTAACATCTTGGAGCAGAACTGGATTACGATCCAGGAATTTGTTACAAGCTTTTTTAACAATAGTTTACTAAAGGATTTTTTTCTGTTAGCAGGATTACACAAAGACTACTGGCCATTTTGAGTCTATAATTAATCGCACTGATTCTCCAGATATTCAACCAGCCAAAAGAAGGCCAATTTTATTGCTTCTTTAATCAGCACAACACAGCACAAGGGCTTTTTTAATGATCAATTATGCTTTTAACATGTCAAATTTGAATTAGCTAATACAGTGTACCATTGGAACACAAATATGATAGCTGCTGAAAATGGGCCTCGGTACACCTATGTAGATAATCTTTTTTTTTTTTTTTAAACCCATTTCCACCAATTATAGTCATTTGCAACATTACCGTTGTCTACACTGTCTCTCTGGTCAATTTAATCTTTTTACAAACCAGGAAATTTCTAAGTGACCCCAAGCTTTTGAACAGTGGTATACATTTAACACATACACATTTATACTTAATGAGCAAGCCAGAAGCTATAGTCGAAAAAAAACCTCCCTGAGATGACATTGGGAAGAAACTTTGAGAGGCACCAGACCCAAAAAACATTATCTGTGTGCCCATATATATTAATTATATATTATTATATAATAATTTTTATTAAATTTTATTTTCTGAGCATCATTTTTCTTTTTGGGAGGCTGGAGAACATTCCACCTGACTTCGTCTGAAGTGTTCTGCTCTGGTCTGGAAAAACCTAGTAAACACCTAATATTATGATTTTTTTTGTACTTACTAGATTTCACTTCTTCATAAACTGCATTAACATTGCAAATATATCCTCGAACTTTCAAGATATTAATCAGGAAGTACTTAGTAAGTCTCACATTTGCGTACTCATAATCAGGTAAAACCTAATCATTAATCAGTAGCCTGCTCAATTCAGTTTATTTAGGTCATGTGATTTGTATAAAACATGGCAGCTGACTCTCTGCCCTTTTCTTATAAAACAAACAAACTAATAAGTCACATCTTGGTCATTTCGAGAAAAATGGGAAGAAATGGATCAAGCGTGAAGTTTAAATTAAGTCATTTAAAGGATCCTAATATTAAACATGCTTATTGATTGTTAAGGACATATTTATTGGGGCATATATTATTATAAGATTTGTTTACTTGTTTACATTGGGACAATATTTTACCCAATCAAATTGTCAGAGTTGTGTTCAGGTAAAATCTAGTAACAAATAAACAATAAAAATCATAAAATAGCATATGCCCCATTGAGAATGTGTCATACAATCAATAATAATGTTCTAATATTAGCAATGAAATGCATTTAAATTATACCTTTGGAATGAGGAAAAATGAGCAAACATAAGGAGAACATCTAAACTCCACACCGAAATGCCCACGCTGGGCATGGGGCTTGACCCACTATTCTAAACACTACGTCACCATGACGCCTACCCTGGATTGTGATTATAAACAATTCCCTTCTATAAACCTCTGTGCTATTAAGTCACAAAGTTCAATTGTGTAACCAAGAAATTAATTATAGTTTCTTCGTGAAGTCTATTTTGTTGAAGCTATCAAGTATTCACCAAAGGAGACTGAAGTGCAAAACTATTTGTGGCAGTTGCAGTCCTAAAGCTATTGTGGCAATTGTAGCCCTAAGCCATCAAAGCAAAACCGTTTGTAGGCAATTGCAATTCAAACCCATCTTTATGGTTTCTTAGTGTACCTTTAGGCTGGCCATGTGGGGTCCTCCTCCTTTACTTTACTTAACTTTGTTTCTACCCAAATAAGCTAATTTGAGGGTGTCGATTCCAAATCTGCCTGTGCCCAAGTGTGAAAGTTGCACATTAAGTCACAACTGCCTCTTAAAGGGGACCTGTACCGCAAGCTGTATAAATGTACAAGACGTGCCTCTTTAAAATTTAAATGGTGTGCAAACACATTCAAAAAGGTGTGGAAAGGTAAATTACAAAGATAACCATCATGTAACCAATGATATATAAATGCAATACTCATATAATAATACATATATTTCTACATTAATAAATTATGGCATAGTTGGAAGGTAATTGATTAGAATTTCACAACGAAATTGTGACTCATGACGTGCATGATCATGGAAGGTTACAGATGGAATTTAAAAAAAAAAGCCAGTGAAGGGAAAGACAATTTTTAAGGTTATTTCTTGTCTTGAAATGTGTACATGCTGCATATGAATTTAAATTGCCCGTCAATAAAGCACAAGAGAGACCTCAAGGCTTAAGCTCTTCATCCTCTTCAGATCCAACTCTCGTCATTTGCTCTTCTTGAGTGGTGTCCTTATAGTTGGAGCTGTCTTTGCAGGAACACAAATCTGTGCAAGACAGACCAGACTTGTTGCAAGAGCATCTCGCACTGTTGCACTTAGTTTTTCTGCAAAGGGAATTGACTATCTCAAGGATGGAGTCTGGGGCAGCATTTTGACTCATCCAGTGAATGTGGATTTCTCCATCTGTAACCTTCCATCCATGACCATCAGGGGAAAGGGCCTCAGTAAAAGCCTGTAATGATTGCCTGTGGATTGCAGCCTGGTATGAAGCTCTGCGAACATGTTGGTTATGTGCATCCCTTGTAGGTGGAAGAGTGTGTTTAAGAAAATATGTCAGACAGAATGACATATTTCTGGCTTCATTGATATTACTCAGCCTTTAATAGGCTGTCTGGAGGAACAAAGTCCATGCCAAGCTCTGCAAACATGTCAATAAACTCATCATACTGTAAGACTAAATCCAATGCCCTCTTTTTGCCTTTTCGCTTAAAGGCACTTGTCGCGTCACATCCTGTGTAGGTATGAAGACCAATGAGAGCATTTATGATTTTTCCTTTTGCAGATATGATCCTGCTAAGATTGATGGCTCTGGCTTTGTTCTTAACACCAGTAGAAAAAAATCAACTGACACGGCAATTCCTTCCCTAAACCAAGTGCAATTAGAGCACATCAGTGTCAGGACTATGGATGATAACATTGCTGAAATCTTTCCTAGAATGACAAGCATGCAACGAGAGACGTGTGTCTGCTTCTTCATGATCAGAAGAGAGTTCCACAACTTAACACTCAACACTAACAATGCCATCAGTCGTTTTTTAATCTATGACAAGATGAACCAGGTGTAACGTACAAAACAATATCAGAGAGAACACAACCATCAGAACCAGACCAGTACTCAAAGAGGAATTCCACAAGGTTTTCCTTGTTTTCCCATTGGCAAGGAACTTCAACTATTGAGCAGGTAACTTCTGATCTTTGTTGAGAATAGGAATATCCTGTCCACGACCAGCACCATGATGAGATCTCTCATATTTTTTTATGATGATTTGAGG
Organism: Neosilurus hyrtlii; assembly: GCA_028564935.1. NCBI lineage: Eukaryota > Metazoa > Chordata > Actinopteri > Siluriformes > Plotosidae > Neosilurus > Neosilurus hyrtlii. The sequence goes on along the minus strand of JAOUQZ010000024.1, from coordinate 16,908,345 downwards.
GTAAGTGTCCGAAACAACATCAACCTGATGACTACGAAATCTATGTGCAGGACCAACCACTCTTTTCAGAACTGCATCAGCAAACAAGCCAAAGGTGTCAAAGCTATGTGGCATGCTCTGAAGTATCTATCAGAGCACCCTGAGGGACCCTAAGGGACATCCACCTCCAAGCAATCAGAAACAGATCACTCCAGTGCATGAAGGAGATCTGCTTTTGTTGTCTTTGCCAATGATCCATCTGTTGAGGCTAGTGGCATAGAAACAGAAGGAAGGGAATAGCTTAATACCATTCGCATGTCAAGACTTTTGGTCTGAGCAATGATAAGCATCCAGGCCATAAACCTTGTCATTCTGAAGTGAAATTCCTTTCTGCTTTGAGGTTTTGGCTTTCACAGGTGCCGAGAATGACTTTTTTTTTTTTTTGCTTTAAAAGGAGCAAAGTAATCCTCAGTCTGATCAATGAGATGCTTTTCCATGAATTCTTTGAAAGGCTGCATTTCCAATTGACTTTGCATTTTAAGTGTCAGAAAGAGAACTGGCCATTGCAATTACCCCAGAACTAATGCAAATCAGAATGACTTGTGTCACATGGATTCTGCATTGATTGAACAACAGAGATGATGTCTTTAATAGCCTGCTCATCACTCATCATTCTGGCTTTGTCACTTTTAGTTTCAGACCAGTTGTCTGCTTCAGTGTTAATCATATTTTCACACTGGTTGACAATGGCTGCACGCTCGTTCTGGCTAAGAATCCACCTTTGAACAGCACCATGATTACGTGTTATGAGACCTCCAGATGTTTTTGAGTCCTTGTTCATCGTCTGCCCAGTGGCCTGATCACAAGAGACAAGGGTGCCGCCATGTTTTACCTCGACCCCAGATAAAGTCGTATGTCATTACACATGCATCTTCGACAGCAAAATGCCTGGATCCAAGGTAAAAAAAGCCTGCCACCTATCGATCAGTTGATGACACTGTGCCCCAAACACGCTAATTAAAAGTGCTTCGCATTAATTAATGTGTCACTTTTGTGTATGGGTACAAGTGGAATATCGATCAGGGTGTTGAATTGAAGTTGTTATGTGTGAAATCAAATTGCTCCCAGAAAACTGTCACGAAAGTACACACCACAGATTTCAGCTCACAGCCTATTCCTTCTCCTCTGAGGCAAGAAATTTCCAATTGATGGGAAATTCATTTGAATGTATGGAATCAGGATGGATCAGAAAGGTCTAAGAAGCAGAAGGGGTCAGGATTCCTGGTATCAGAGAAGAAGCATGTGTAGTTTAATTGAAAGACACACACACACACACACACACACACACAGAGCAAGAGAGAGAGAAAGAGAGAGAGAGAGAGAGAGAGAGAGAGAAAGAGAGAGATTGTTAGGTATGGTCACTGACACGTAATTTTTAAGGACAACAGACATTATGTGCTGAGTGCAAGTCCTGCATGGCAAAATATGACAGTGTAACTAAAGGAGAAAGCCAAAAGGTAATACAGACAAGAGGCCCCCCTGGGACATAAAGCATCCAGCCACTTTACTGTCAATAAACCTGAATGAAAACACAAACCAGATTGAACATCATTGTCACCATGTACAGTCAGTTCCAAAAGTGGACTGGAAACAAAATCAGCCTGAGCGTTTGTCCCTGGGTGTTAGCATTGCAAAGTGTATAGCATCTTGGGGTGCAAAGGTCAATCAGTGGGTGATGATGTAATTGAATCTTCGTGATAAAGAGACAGAGGGACACATAAGAGCATCACTAAGTGGTCTAGCCCATTACATGGGACATTCCCACAATAACAAACAAAAGTGCATCAGTCGCACATTATATCAGTAGCCCTACTAACACGGAAACATTGCAGCATACTGCAAAGTGAAATTCCAGAGTTTCAATGTCAGGACTTCATTTGAAATGCAGCTGCTATACTGTGCTAACATCTCCCACCTCTTTTCAGAGAATGTTGTAGCATTTTATTTTATATTGTCACAAGTAACATCCCTACAAAAACAATGTCGTTACAAGAAATTACCTCACATTTCAGCAACATAGCAAAAACAGGGCTGCTATGAAGGGCATGACTGTAAGGTGAAAGGTGGTGTAGTGGATAGCATGTTTGCCTCACAGCAAGAAGGTCCTGGCTTTGAGTCCCAGAGTGTTTCTGTGTGGAGGTGCATGTTCTCCCTGTGTTTGTGTGGGTGTCCTCTGGTTACTCCAGTTTCCTCCTACAGTCCAAGACATGAACATCAGGCTAATTTTAAATTGCCCCTAGGTGTAGATGTGAGTGTGATTGATGGTGTGTGTGTTGCACTACAATAGTCTGGTGAGCTGCTCAGGGTGTACTCCACCTTTGTCCAGTGTCGGCTAAGATAGGCTTCAGCCTCCCAATGACCCTAATAGTAAGGGATAAGCAGTTTGGCAAATGAGTGAATAAGTGAATCAGTCTTATGCTGTATCTGTTAAGTTGCAGTGTTGTTAATACATCACAAATAAAATGTTACAATCATGATGCTGCAATTTGTTAGTTTAAAATGAATAAAAGAATTTGTTTACATCTGCGCAGTAATGAGTAAGTCTCATGAGTAAGATAATTCACGACACACAAGTGTAGCCACCTGAAATGCATCTTATGTTGCGGACACTCAAAGGCCTCCTCCAGAGCTGTCACTTATCACAATGCCACAGATGTTACAAGTCAACACGGAGCTGGAAAATGGCATGATGCAAACCAAACAGATGCAGCTGTTAATGTACATTTTCTAACAATAAATCACCATCTTAGAAGTCAGCTCAAGCAGTTTGGCACCACACCCAATCGACCACATACCCTGTCTCTGTCTTTAGGCATAGTTATGAAGTGCACACAGCTCTTGTAGTGGAATTAGACAACAAGCCTCAATCAATAATCTAATTCACTCTATGTGAAGGAGATGCACTGCACTATAGAATGCAAATGGTGCTTGCACATGCAACTGAAAGAGTTGAACACTGACCTCCTCTGTCTGAACTCCTCTGTCTACCAGTGACTGTAGCTGGTATTCTGGCTGACATTTGTTGAATTTGTTAAAAGCGTCTGTATTTTGTTGTACATAGGTGATTTCAAATGCATGAATTATTTAGTCAAAAAACACATCAAATATTCATAAATAGTAGGTTTTGCATTTATATTTGTTTCAGTGCACATTTTAGAACCAGATAAACACATTTATCTTTTCTCTTCTTCCTGTTTAACTAACATAGATCCCATAGCTGTGTTACATGCACTCACTCACTCACTCACTCACTTATTTGACAAACTAGGGTCATGGGGAGAGGGATGGTGCCCTTCTCAGCCGACACGGGGCAAAGTCAGGGTACACCCTGAACAGCTGACCAGACCATCACAGGGCAACACACACAACCATTCACACTCATACTCACAGCTGGGATCAGTTAGCCTAATGGCAAAAAGCCAGTTAGCCTAATGTGAATGTATTTGGGTTGTGGGAGGAAACCAGGGTACTCAGAGGAAACCCTTGCAAGCACAGGGAGTACATTCAAATTCCACAAAAAATACCACGTTAAATACAGACATCCCAAAATCAAACTTAAACATTATTTGGATGGCTCTACCCATTATCATAGGCAGGCTTGTTGGAACCTTTACAGAGAGAAAATAGATCATCTTGCAATTGAATTTTTAAAATTTTATTATTATTATTATTTTATTTAAAAAAAATAAATAAAAAAAAGCACTTTCTGGCAAATTATCATGCGGCAGCCAAAAAAAACAAAACAATCAAGGACAAGACATTTCTCTGATATAATTAATAAACAGTCTCACAGCTAAATTCTGTTTGGCACCATAAATTCAGCCATTAAATTCCCTGCCTCCTATGTTGTTAAAGCATCTACTGATATGTGTAAGAATTTTCTTTTTCAAAATCACTAAAAATGTACACTTCATTAGGTCACTGTGGGCGGCATGGAGGTGTACATGGTTAGCACGTATGCCTCACAGCAATAAGGTACTGAATTCAATTCCTGGGCTTGGCGAGGGCGTTTCTCTGTGGAGTTTGCATGTTCTGCCTATGTCTCTGCCTGGTTTACTCTGGGTACTCCAGTTTCTTTCCACAGTCTAAAGTACCTTCGTCCAAAGTCGGCTGAGATAGGCTCCAGGCTAATAAACTAGTAGGATAAAGAAGTTCGGCAAATGAATGAATGAATGAATTAGATAACTGTTAACTGTTAAATAGTATGTGGGAAAAATAACAGTACTACAATTTCATCCCGACAAGCCTGTTTCGTGGTTGCCCACTCATCAGGGGATTTATTTTTCCTACATACAATATATTTAGCTCTACTTCGATGTATCAAGCACTGTTCTACGGAAAATCGACTCAGGATTTTTTATATATATATATAAATATATACACATACAAAACCCACAACTTCCCACATTGATTATAAAACTTTTAATACAATTGGCCATAGAATGCAAGTTATTAATTAATATATTAATTTCTCTTAATCCCATTGCATGGTCCCTGCATGTTCAAAGAATGCAGCTGTCCAGCCTTTGCTCAAAAACACAACCATGATCTGAAGTGCCTGAGTAACTGTTGTCCCTTCTCTCAACTGCCATTTGTTTCACCAATACGAAAGAAATTTTGTCACAATTGTTACCCTTGCTGAATTTGTCTGAGACACCTGAACCATTCCAATCAGGGTTCAAAGTTTTTCATAGCACCGAAATGGCTTTTTTAATGACCAGAAATAATCTGTTATTCGAGGTAGACTCTTGTAAATATGCAGTTTTGATTTTATTGGACCTTCATGCTTCCAGTGATTCCACGGATCATAATCTCCTTGTGAATCACTTTGAACACTGGGTTGGCATAAAGGGGAAAGAACTGCACTGATTCAACTCTTATTTTAAACATAGGACTTACTATTTTCTGATTTGATTTTAATATTATATACTATATATGATATACTGTATTTATCCTACAAGGGATTTAACCCATCCAAAGTGAGCACACACACAACCAGTGAGGACACACACTCGAAACAGTGGGATGCCACACAATATAGTGCCCAGAGAGCAGTTGGGGTATAGGTGCCTTACTCAAGGCCTTCCCTTCCTTCACCTTCAGCCATGAAGGTGAAGGAAGGGAAGGTGCTGCTAACTCCCCTCGCCACCATAAATTTTTCCTGCTGGGTCGCAAATAATCATCTTTGGACATTGAAAGTTGAAAAGCTGTCTAAGCAGCAAGTCAAGCCATTATAAGCTTCATGTTATGCTTGATTCTACGCTTTACCATGACAAGCAAATCATAACTGTTGTTAGAAATAAGCACTGTATGATTAATCGGTTCCGCAAATGAGTGAGTGAGAAATAGCTATTGTTGTTTAAGAATTATAACTCATATCTTTTTTGTCTTTCCATAATCCAGAAAAAAAGTAATTTATTCTTTTTTACATCACAACTGCACTATTGCATCTCCCTTTAGCTTGGTCTTCCTTTGTGCTAATTAATAGGTTTGTAGGTGGTCCAGAATGCAACTGCTAGGTTGTTGACTTGTACTAAAAATATCATTATTTTACCCCAGTTCTGGTTTCTCTTTTCTGACTTCTTGTCCATTTTAGAAATTAATTTAATTATAATTTAACAAGCTTCATTGGTGTAACTGTATATGTGTATTGTATATTATTTACATCATGGACCTTAACTGTGACCCTCCCGCACAAAACCAGTCAAATACGCATGACCCAGGTAAGTGGCTTATAAAATAATGTCACCTTTCATTTCCCATTTCCTACTTGGAGGCCGTTTATGTCCTAATGTCGTGCGCTGTTAGCGGCTAACGTGCAGCTAACTGGGTTATCAAAGGTTGGCCATGTCTTTCACTGTCTATGGTGAGAGGCATGTAAAAGAACCATTGCTGCCACTGCTAAAAAGGAATGTGAGTATATAAATAATTAAACAGATATATGTATCTATGTAGGCGGCACGGTGGTGTAGTGGTTAGCATGTCTGCCTCACAGCAAGAAGGTCCTGGGTTTGATTCCCAGCTCTGGTGTTTCTGTGTGGAGTTTGCATGTTCTCCCTGTGCTTGCGTGGGTTTCCTCGGGGTACTCCGGTTTCCTCCCACAGTC
>JAOUQZ010000024.1:16882509-16902100 GCA_028564935.1 Neosilurus hyrtlii | reverse complement strand
ACTAAGCATTTCACTGCATATTGTACTGTGTATAATTTGTATGTGACAAATAAATTTGAATTTGAATTTGAATTTTGAATTTGTATATTAAACTACTCATTTCCACCTTAAACAGTTAGGCTACTTCCAGACCCAGCAGGCATGACCAATCTATTACATGCATCTCCCAAGCCAGAGGAGCAGAGCACCAATTGACAGAACATGCTGGTAAGTGTGACTATGCGTTTTTTTTTCACACAAAAAATGTTTTTACACCGATGTAAACATATTAAACATTTTTAACATTTTACACGTCAAGTCCAATGAATTTACTTACATTTACAGCTAGAATCTATGTAATGAAATAGGGAGGTGGCAATGAATAACTATTTTAAACACAACACTAAGCATTAATGTATTACACATATATAACTCTACTATATTTTGTATCCTCCTACTCTTTCCTTTTAGTCAAACAGTCTCCTGTACTGAACAACTTAAAATCTATTTCACCTGTTTCATGCTTAGTATCCCTGCATAAGCCATGGCTGGTAAACCTGGAATGGATTTGTCCATGTCATACCCGGTTGGACTTCTCTGGATGGTGTGGGTTGATACTGGTAAAGCACTCTATTTGTTTTTAATGCACTGTAACATGCTGGAGTCCCAAGTTGGTCATAAGTGAAGATCTTAGGAGCTCGCCTCTCTCTCCTCGGCAAACTGTATCCTGTTTCTCTGTGATCTTCACCTGAATCTGGACACTGGAATACTGGAATCTAATGCTGTTCTGTTGCGACTGGTTGTGCATCTCCAATTGGCTGATCAGCCTCCAGCAATGCATCCTCCTTCTGTGTCTCAGAGTCATTTGACATTATGATGAGCCCTTCTTCAACTACTGTCTCATCGGTGCTCAACAACGGGTCCTCTTGATTGCTGCCTTCATGTGTGTCAGCACGCATGCCGATGTGTTCAATGGTCCTGTCATTGATGGGTGCACTACTGGCTCGTAAAAGTACCTCCATTCTTCCTCATCCTCATCCTCTTCCTGAGTTAAGTTTCCTGTTGCTGTCTCGTGCGCCCTTTTCTTTTGCTTAGACACTGCTTTAGGCTGGATCTCCAACGGTAAGTGATCACATGGCAGCAATAAATTGCGATGTATAATTCTTGACCTTCCCCTCCCCTGTTCCAGCTTGATTTCATAAACTGGGATCTTCTCTATAACCTGGCGAATCACAACGTGAATGTTCTCTTCCCAGTGGCTGCGAAGCTTCCCAGTGCCTCCTCTAGGTGTGAGATTTTTCACTAGAACCCGATCACCAGAGTGCAGCACTGAACTTCTCACTTTTCCATCATAATGTCTTTTGGCTCTCTCTGATGACTTCTTTGCATTCTCTTGTACTTTGTTGTATGCCTCCTGCATTTCCAGTTTCCATCTTTCCATGTAGGTTCGTTGGTCTTCTTTTCCTGACTCTGTGGTGAGACCAAACAAGAGATCAATGGGTAACCTTGGAGACCTGCCAAATGGGAGGTAAAAGGGGGAGAAACCAGTGACCTCACATCGTGTACAATTATGAGCATAGATCAACTTGTTTAAGGAATCTTTCCAGTTTGACTTCTGCTTATTGGTAAGTGTCTTTAACATTTGCAGCAATGTTCAGTTAAAGCATTCAACTTTCTTGTGGATGATAAGGTGTTGTGCGTGATCCAAGTAAGCTGGTTCTCAAACTCACCACCTTGATCATGATGTATCCATGTCTGTAGTCCAAGTCTGGTGCCCTTGTTTCTTTGGATGGTTTTTTTTGTTTCAGACAAGTACAAGTTCTTGCCACATAATGTTCAATTTCTTTTTGCATGTAAGGCCAAAAAAATCTGTCTATGATCAGCGATGTTGCTCGATCAATACCTTGATGACCCATCTCATCATGCAACTCTTCCAGAACAGTGGCCTTATATTTCTCAGGTAATACGAGCTGTGTTTTGTTTGCTGTCTTCCTGCAGAGGATGCCATGTTCATCATGAAGTCTGTCCCATCCACGCAATAAACACTTGCTCTGACTGCTGAAAGTACTAAGTGTGTGTCTTGAAGGTTTGGTGTCCGTCAGTTTGCACTGTAATACAGGACTGATGTTCTCGTCATCCTGCTGTGATTGTTGAATCTCAGCAATTGAGAATGGTTTCATCATCTTTTTACTCACTTCTGTACACTGCAGGGGTAAGTACAGACTCATGGTGAGCTGCGGTCTTGAATCTCAACCGCCTGTGTGGTTGCGGCCACACAGTCCGATGTCAACTCCTCAGTGCACCGTCTCATGATCGCTTCCATATTCACAGGCATCCTTGACAGACTGTCAGCATCTACATTTTCTTTGTCTGGTCGGTATCGTATGGTAAAGTGAAAGTCTGCAAGTTCTGCTACCCATCTGCATCCTGTTGCATTGAGTTTGGCGCTTGACAAGACATAGGTAAGTGGATTATTGTCTGTAAACACTGTAAAAGTAGGTGCATAGTTTCTGGTCTTTTCGACAGACACCACAGTGTGAGCAATGCTGTTGGGACATTAGACTGCTACTGGTCACTCCCTGTCCCGTTGGGGTAACCCTACTCTGTTTAAAGAACCCTTATTATCTTGTCTGGTCCCCCTCACTCTACATCCTGCAAGGAAATGTTCACTGCTACCCCACCTGTAGCAATGGGTACAACAGTCACTTCCATTTTGCTGGCAGCCAATGCATTTTCTCAGTCGAGCACGAAGTGGAGCAAGATATTGGCGCTAGGGTGCAAACCTTTGTTGATACTGAGCCGTATCCCCTCTTTGGCCCGGTCCGGGAGGGGGCCAACAATTCTGTGGAGGATACTGGAACTGAGAAGGTGGGAGGCACTCTTGTGCTGCCTGTGGGGCCATATACTGTATTTGTGCTGAGTTTGGTTGTTGAATTGCCTCTTTGATTTGTGCAACTTCAGCGCTAAGGTTTTTTAAGAATGCCATGTCAGAGCACATTTCTTTCAGTTCATTCAGTACATCAGGCTGGGTTTGTTAATGTGTTCTAGTTTCCCCTTTTTCTCTGCAGCTATATCAGTAGACTGAACCATATGTACAGTGGTTGGCTGCTGTTGGGTGAGAAGTTTCTTTTTATTTTGTCTTTCAGCCTCATTTGCACAGGCAATGTGTACAGGGCACCACCCACTTCCAGTCTTACTTCCTCTTGCTCTGGAAAATCCATTTCAATCTCTCACTTGTGGACAAGATCAGTGTGATGCAGACCCTTCTCGTTGCAGAGTAGACATCGCAGCTCTCCTGGCACCAGATGTTAACCTCAGATTGCATGCAGGTCTCTCTACGCAGTTGTTGATCTGCTTGACACGACTGTCCACTCTGGCTGTAGATGTGACGGGCTGAATGGTGATTTGGATGTCTATCTGGGACAGCTGGTCCTTATCACATTCATCCCAGTGGTGCCTCCAGAATATAACACCCTGAAAAGGGGATATGTAAATAAAGACACTCAGACACGGTCCCTTCTCTCCTGCAGATGCACGGCAAATGAGGCATCACGGCCGAGAGCTCCGCCTTCCGGACCCAGCAGGCATGACCAATCGATCACATGCATCTCCCAAGCCGGAGGAACAGAGCACCGATTGACAGAACATGCTGGTAAGTGTAAATATGCGTTTTTTTCCCCAAAACATATTTTAAACACTATGTAAACATTTTACACGTCAAGTCCAATGAATTTTCATACATTTACAGCTAGAATCTGTCTATGTAACGAATTAACTCTTTTTATTATAAGGTATCTTTTTTACGAGGTCACGAGGAGGCTGGTGCCCATCTCAGCCGTCTCTGGGCGAGGCAGAGTACACCCCGGACAGCTCGCCAGGCCATCGCAGGGCATAAACACGCTGACGGCTATGCAGCCTACTCTTGAAGAAAATCAGCAATGGTTCTTTTACATGCCTCTCACCAAAGACAGTGAGAGACATGGCCGGCATTTGATAACCCAGTTAGCTGCATATATATATATATATATATATAGTTTTATTATTTAATTATTTTAATTTCACTTCACCAAGTTAGACTATTTCGTGCAGATCCATCACATAAAATTCTGATTTAAAAAACTTTTAAATTACAGGTTGTAATGTAACAAAAGAGGGGCCAAGAGGGGTGAATACTTTGCAAGGCACTGTACTTGTTCTCTAAGGTGTATTCAAACAACACATTTATTGGACGCTTAAATACATGTTTTCTTAAAAATATTGGGTTTATTTCAGAGGAAAAAAATGGTTAAATAGCACCCGAATGATGAAATCATAAAAATCTCAGCTCATGAACATCCCACATTTAGGAGTATGAGGACCAGTAGACAAACCAGAATTGAAATGCAGGTAAGGAATGTGTTTGAAAGGTTTGAAGACTTATTTAGCACAATCAGAAACATAGGAACTCAGACACTGTACACTGAACTTCACATTTATGTTTAGCAGATGGAGCTCCGCAGTCAGGAAGAGCCAGTAATCAATTTCTGTCTTCTGTAAGAAGAAAGGCCTCTGCAGCATATACGCAGTGGAATAAAATAACAGCATGGCTCCTCATGCACTGCTCACCCTACTTGTTCTTTGTCTGTCTTTGTTTTTTTTTTTTTTTTCATGTGGCCCCTACTTGTATAGCTTCTACACTGTGCACTGAGTATATACATTTTTATAGAGACAGTAATTTTTCAGCTGAATCATCAGCTTCCTGCAGTATTGTGTAGAGATAATTAGCTGGCTTTGGAGAAATAATAAATGTACCTCCCCAAGTATGAGGTTCTGTATTCGAGTACTGTGAATGCATTCAGTGTATCATTCTTCAGCTCTGATTTCTAGGTTGAAACAAATATTATATAATTTTTAAATATATACTCTACCAGTCAAAAGTTTTAGAACTCTTGTCTCAGTGTACTCTAAAATTAAAACATAAACCAAAAAAAAATAGGTCATGAATTTCTTTTGTTTTACACAATTGCTTGACAATTGATTGATGACTGAGATAGGCACTAGCCTCCCCATCACCCTAATTAGGATTAAGCAGCTTAGAAAATGAATGAATGAATGAATGACTCCTCCAAGGAGCTTCCTTTTGACGTGGAAACCTAATATTGGTTTTCTCAGCCCTGTGGTCCAGGAGCTTGAGGTGGAAGTACAAACCACTAACCACCTTGCTGCCAAACATTTTGTTGGCACCCAACCCTCACACCCATATGTGCTTGTTTAACACCTTATTTCAGCTTTAGACCCCTCTTATGCTAGATTTTGTTCATTACTCGGTGAAGGTGTTTCTGTATGGAGTTTGCATGTTCTTCCTGTGTTGGTTAAAGTATATTAAGGTTTTCATGTGTGAATCTGATGAACAGAATGGTGGCATTAAAGTACAGCTCATAAACTTGTTATTGGAACTACTGTTAATATCGGTGCACATCTGCTACTCACACCAACCTAGGCCTTATCGTCAATGTGACTTACAATGTACGCTAAAGTTCTTAAACCTATGCTAAAGTTCTTAACAATGGCCGTGCTACACCTACCTACAACTACCTGGACGAATCCCAGAGGAACAAACGACCTCTAACTGGTAGTACAGAAAGACAGTCTACCTGATGTCAGTTCTCTTACTGGCAACATCCAACCATACCCTGGGCCTGACCTGGCCACTGTTGATGCCCTGTTGCCCTGTTTGACTGCTTTGGCTATTCATCTTCCTCCAATGCTACCTGCGTCGGGTGTGCGTGTGATGAGCTAACAGAAGATGCCAGCTGCTGCAGGGGAGCGACGGTGGCGAGTGGAATACCCTGGCTACTCCGTGTGAACTGGGTAGTGGGGTGCCTGATGTTACACCTTCCCTTGGTCTCCCTGCTTTGGACGTCAACATAGCTGCATTTGCTGAGAATTTGCCTCGGAATTATTACAGGGGTACACCCGCGTCCACAAACACCTGGTACCAGTGAGTCCCAAACTTTGACTGCCCCTCTTCTACAAGTGAACACCTGTCAGATTATGAATCCTATCATCTAATAGACTTCTAAGCCTTCTACTTGACAACAGTGGGGGTTAAAACCAGCAATTAGGAAACACCGGAAAACAAACTTTTTCCGAACTCTAAATCATGCAAAATTAATATGGGATGGGTGCCAGCCTCCCCGTGACCCTAATTAGGCAAATTAAGTGGTTCAGAAAATAAATAAATGAATGAATGAATGAATGATCAAAAACCAAAAGGATTAGTTTGCAGACATTTAAATATCAGAAGCATCATCTCAAAAAGCAACCAAACTGAACACTTACTGCTACACTCGAACTTGGATTTTCTTGGACTTTCTGAGACATGGTTTATTAGAAATTCCCCTTCTGCTGCCTTTGAAATCTTCAGGTATAATCTGTTTAGGAGGATAGAAATAAGGGAAGGAGGGTTGTAGATTTATGTTCAGAATACAATTAAATGTAGCCTCATTGAATGATCCCCAGATCAGGACCTGCACTGTATTGGATTGAATATTTCACTGTCTCCCCAAATGTCGTTCACTACCATTTGCCTATACAGACCACCATCAGCTAAAAATGTATTTTGTGAAGGTCTCCATAATATCCTTAAACAATGTCATGGCACAAGAGAATTAATACTAATAGGTGACTTTAATATTAACTGGGACAAAAAATCAGAGAGAAACAAACTGAAGGAATTAACTAATAAATTCAATTTTATCCAACTCATAGAAGGACCAACAAGAATTAAATCCTCTAAGACACAAATTAATCTGATATTTAAAAAGAGAGAGTTACTGCAACACATAACATGCTGACTGGGCTGTCAGATATCACACTACTGGTGAGAAAACTAACCAGAAAACAATTTGAAAAAACTAAAACAAATAAATGTTATGAGAGTATCCATAAAAATGAATTGATTAACTTAGATAGGGCAATAAAAGAAACTGATTGGTCCAGTTATAATTAATGGAGACATAGAGGACAGCTGTAGCACCTTCTTGAGTACTATTAATTAATTAAAATAAGATCGTCTCTCACAAGAAAAGTGAAACTGAAACATGGAAGTAAGAACTCGTTACCATGGTTTAATAACAATCTGTGCTAACTAATGAAAGAAAGAGACTCTGCCCTGAAGAGAGCCCTTAAGTTAGGGCTCAGTAGTGATAGACATAACTTCACAACACTTAGGAATAAAGTTGTGAGGAGCTTAAGCTAAGGCAGTTTATTTTTTTTATTAAAATTTTTAATGAGGCAAGAGGAAATGGTAATCTTATCTGGAATAATCCTAATAAATTAACCGGCAGGAATAATGAAGAAAGACAATACATAGAACTTAATAGAACTTAAAGTCAATGGAAATTTGATTCAAGAGGATGTCTAGTTAGCAAGCACTTATTGACTTCTTTATTCAGTCAGTAAAGGAACTAGCTTAAAACATCTCACATATAACTATTCCACCAATCGCCATTGGAAATAGTAAGCCTACTTTTAAATTTAAAGAAATATCAGAATCAGCAGTAATAAAAAATAATAACTTTCCTATGGCCTTCAAAAGGTAGGGATGCATATGGTCTAGACAGCACATTTTTGAAATCTCATAAAGAGTTTTTTGCTTGCCCCATTGCTCATTTAATCAGTCTCTCAATTAGATATAATGCTTACCCAAGCTCTTGGAAAAAAGCAGTGGTGTCTCCCATTTTTAAGTCTGGTGATAAAACAATTGTGTCAAACTACAGACCCATTAGTATTTTATCAGTTGTGTTCAAGGTGTGTGAAAAATGGGTTGCAGAACAGCTAACAGCACACCTAAATCAGGGTACCACCCCTGTTCACCAAAAGCAGTTTGGATTTCGCACCAACCACTCTACGGAGACAGTTAATTGTTACCTCTTGGAGAATGTTAAGTCCAAATTGGATGAAGGTGGTGTAGTTGGTGCAGTGTTTCTGGACCTTAAAAAAGCTTTTGACACCATAAATCACCAGTCACTTTTAGCAATATTATCTTATTTTAACTTCTTGGCAGATGCCATAAAATGGATGAATTCATAACTGGGTAACAGGATACAAAGTGTATGCATTGGTAGCAGCTATTCCTCGTAGTAATGTCGGTGTACCCCAGGGGTCAGTATTGGGAACTGTCTTGTTTGGCATGTATATTAATCATTTGCCATGAGTGTGCCCATCTGTTAATGTTCAAATGTACGCGGATGACACTGTTATTTATGGGCACCCAAAAAATAAGGAACAGGCTGCATCTAAACTAACTGCAGCATTGGTCCATGTCTCTGACTTGTTTAAAAGGCCATCCCTACACTTGAACATTAACAAAACAGTCTGCATGTTTTTTTTTACCCTGAAACAATCAAATGCAACACATTCTGATGTTTTTATTAAAAGAGAAAAGATCAGGATCAGGGTTATGCTTGATTTTAAGTATCTTGGAATAGTCTTAGATTGTAATTTAACCTTTAAGAAATATGTCAAAAAGGTAGCTAATACCACTAAATTTAATTTTGACAATTTTAGACTGTAAGGCCATATTGGAGCACAAAAGCTGCCAAACTCTTTATGCACACCATGATATTTTCTCACATCTCATACTGTTTCACAAGCTGGTCCCAAGCAAGCATTACAACTCTGAAGCCAATTGAAACACTCTACAAGCAGACCATAAAAACACTGGATCAAAAGCCCATCAGCTCTCACCACTGTCACATAAAAAACAAAGTATAATCTATTTCAGTTTGACAGCCTTCTACACTTTTTAGTTGTCTGTCTTATTTTTAAAATACTACATGGGCTGCCACCCCCATGAGTTTGTAGAGTTGAAGGACAGTGGCAGTGGCAGGGCAACTAGGGCAACCACCAGACTGTGTTATACAGTATAGACATAGTACGTTTGCAGGGTTAGTCTTCTCAATAAGAGCTTCAAACTACTGGAATAACCTCCCCACTGATGTTAGAGACAGCACTAGTTATCCATCCTTTAAAAATAAAACATGTACTGTCTGCATTGTACTTTCTTAATGTCTAACAACGTATATGTCTACTTGTTTGAAAGTTTTGCTTGCTTGGCCATTTTTAGTAATTAGCTTTTTAAACAGTATGTCTTTTTTGTTCTGTTGTTTGCAATTTCTTCCTTCTTTCTACTGTGGTACTCTTGTCTTCTATTTTGACCTGCTAATGGACTACAGATGAAAATTAGCTTATGTAGCTAATTCGGGTGCATTTACATTTTAATTTAATATTGAAATGTTTATGAATGTACACTGGCCCTTTTTAAATAAAATAAACAAACAAAATAGTGAAGAGATGATATTGGGTGAGGAGGTCTAATGTGCGCTTGGGATTAAGTTAAATTCAATCAAGTAATTACAAGCTTGGTAAGATGTTTTAAGATGTTTATGCTTTTTAGTTAATAATAAAAATTGGCTCCTGAGTGGCGCATCGACAAGGTGCGCGACTATCAACCTAGAGATCGCAAGTTCAAATCTGGGTTCTAGCCATCTAGCCATCAGTGACCGAGTCCATGGGAGCTAATTGGCCAAGCTCTCACAGGAGAGATACGCTCACATACGCTCACTTCCCTGTCACTCACAGCAATCACCAGCCAATCATGGGCGTCTGTGAGCTCATTTGTACAAGGAGGCGGATAGCACTTTCCCTCGGAGTGTGTTAGGCCGCCCCCTAATACGCATGCACAGCAGTTCCAAAAGAGGCGGGCGGTAGCATCGCATGTCTCGGAGGGGGCATGTGCTTGCTTGCGCCCCTCCCTGGTCGGTGATGGTCATGTCATAGAAAAGGCAAAAGTTGATGGGTAGGAATTGGAAACGACTAAATTAGAGGGAAAAATAGGGAAAAATCCAAAAAAATAAAAAGAAAGAAAGAAAGAAAAGTCAATAATATTTCAAAACTATTCTGAAACTGATTAACTCTCATTCCAGGAAGATGTGACTTATCTTGGTGCATGTATGTGTGGGAATGACATTTTAGCCAGTGAGGGACCGGCACTGGGACAGGCCAGAGTCACAGCAGGGCAACATTTGCACATCAGCTGTGTGTTTGTATTGAGCGCCATGCCAATGAGAACCCTGAGGGGAAGATGAATGAGAGTGAGCCAGGGAGTTGGTTTTCACCTTGAATGTGACATCACTCTTTCTGACTAATCCTCCTCACTGGCGCTGCGCTGAGCCTGAGTCAGGTAGCCGTTAGTCAATGACATAAGAAGACAAGGGCTGCATCCGGAGTCTTCAGCACCCATACATCACCCTGCAAAGGGCTTAACAGGGTTTAAGTGCTTTCTCATGACCCACAAAATCCTTCATGGGTACTGCACATATGGTGTAGTGTCTCCTGGTGATTTCCTGCCCCCTCTTATTTGGCCAGTGGAAGGATCTGAATATGGTTGCCATCTAATTATGTGTGTGTGTGTGTGTGCGCGTGTGTGTGCAATATGATTAACCTTCTGTTCAATGAGGGGTTTTTTTTGTTGTTGTTTTTTGCTCTGGGTGCTGCGACAGGGGCTTGATAAAGGTAGGCTGTGAATGCAAATAGCAAAGAGAGAACTGCCTGCAACCATTATTGTGATTCCAAAGGGAGAATAAAAAATCGTTTTCTACTTCCCCTCTCTGAGGGCTTCTTTATCTGTTTGCCTTCGGTTTTATTCCTTTTTCTGGTTATGTCAGGTAGAGGGCAGAGAAGGATTGGAAAAAATGCACTCAAAAGGAAATCTTGTATGCTTCCACAGACATTGGCTGGCTTGAAGAAATGACAGCATAAAGCAAGCATCCTTGGCTTGTCCTGCGCCATAGCAATTGCAAGAATGTCATGTTCTCTCTGTGTCATTACTACTGCCTGTGCAACTCACTGTGACAGCAGGGAGATGAGTCTGAATTCTCATCTTCCCCACCAATGCCACTGCCCCTCCCCAATCATCCAGCAGATGATGTGATAGTCTCAAAGCACTATAGTGCAGAGCTTTGACATCAAGAGACTCAATGAAACTACACCATTCATGCTCAGAAGAGTATATCCCTCTATAACTTAGGGTGTTGGACACACTGTTCTAGGTAACACTAGTTTTGCAGAATAAATGAGCAGGGGCTCCTATTACTACCACCTACTATTACCTACCACCCACCTGCACCATGCAATAGTTTGTAACCCAGCTGCCTCTCTATCTGCTCTAATGCTCTCTGTTATATATAAAGGCATGACAAAGGAATAGGGAACAGAGCAAGAATTATGAATGTGCAGGCTGACATGTAAATCCAATAGTTTGAGCAGTTTCCAATCTCATTCTAAAATGTATCTCGGGCAAGGCACCTTGAGTCTGACACACCAAAATAGAACATGAATACAGAAGCTGGAGAAGCAGTTGGCAATTGTAGTCAGAAATATAAAATGAGATCAAAAGAGAAGCTGCAAACTGGAGATGTAGAGTGGATCTCCTATGAAGGTAAATAAGTAATAATGCTTACTTCCTTTTATTTTCCAATCTGCTTTATCCTTTATTAGGGTCATGGGGAAGCTAGAGCCCATCCCAGCTGACTCTGGGTGAAGACAGGGTACACCCTGAACAGCTTGCTAGATCATTGCAGGACCAACACAAACACACAACCAGTCACACTCACCTTCACACCTAGGGGCAATAAAAAAAAAATCCAATTTGCCTAATGTGCATGTCTTTGGACTGTGGGAGGAAACCAGAAGACCTAGAGGAAAACCATGATAGCACAGGAAGAATACACAAACTCCAAACAGATACACCGTTGCCGGGCATGGGGCTCAATTCCAGAACTTTCCTACTGTGAGGCCGCAGTGTAACCACTACACCACCATGCCTCCCTAATAACCATAATGTTCTACATTAAATATGTATGTTTCATTGCTCACATGGTCACACAGTGCATCCAACAAGCACATAATAGTTATACTGTTTCTAAATGATTTTTCAGGTTCATGAGTCATTTCCCATCCAAATCCCCATGCTATCTCTGCTTTTCTTGCGTTATATCTGTTATAATAGCGTTATATCTGCACTTTGTTTCCTTGAAGGAAGATACAAATAACACTGGTCCAGGCTGCTACAGAGTGCTCCTTTGGCCCAACAGCCAAATAAGATCATGTCCTTGCTGACATGAAAGATGAGATCCTCCATGGGCTGTAGTACATTCAACCTTTGATGACTTGGTGAGGGAGGATCTCTGCAGGCAAGCAGAAACATATAGAGCAAATGCAAGAGCTGTACTGCTGCTTTAGTGCCCATGGGAGCTCAACTTTTTTTCATCTTAGATAGAAGGCCAGACATTGCAGGAGAACAGCCTGTCTCTGTGCCCTGCATGCCTGCCTGGCTGGCACCAGACTGGTTACTATGCCAATAAACTAATGTCTGTTGGCTACTTTTGCTCTGCTAACAGAACATGACGGGGGGTGGGAGTGGGGTGTGGATGCCCTTGAAATCTTTGAGCTAAGACATTGTGTAAGTGGTAGGTTTGAACATAATGGTAAATGGAAAAACAAACAAGTCCAAAGCTGTGTTAGTATCAAGTTTAATTTAAAAAGCATTCATTAGCAAATAGAATCTTTTACTATGATAGGTCAGGAAATGTGACTCTAGAGAGAAAGCGGCTTCTGTATTAGTTATTTTGTTTACTGTTAAATGTAACACATTGTGGAATTTATACAGGCGTCACAACAATGCTTTTATAACTATTGATTAGTGCACACCAGAGATCCATTCCCTGCTCATCAAACCCACAAAGTATATCTCACTTAAAACTTTCAGCTCCCAGTCCCAATAGATTTGTGGAATAGAAACTGTAGTGTTTGGAAACTTCACACAAATGCAGGGTAATCAAGCCAAACAGGAGTGCAGTGTAAATTCACCAGGGTTGGTACAACACCAGACTGACAGAAACCATCTCCTTAAGTTCCCCAGACCCCTTGGCTTTCCCGTGTCCTATCTGTGGCTGGTGTGGTGGGTTTGAACCATACCATGTCAGACAGAGGCCTGGAGCAGAGCTTTCATTTTGATTAATGGACCCCTCTCTGCCCCTGAGTGAGCAATTATCAGAGGGTCAACACGCTCGTTCATCACTGCAAGCGGGCAGCTCCATCTGTGCCACAGAGCGGCACGTGGCTTGGTGAAGTGGAGAGCAGAGTAGATAAGATTTCCCTGGAGCAACAGTTCAGCTTAATTTTGGATCTGCTTCCCTGGCCGAGGCGTGAACCCTTCGTCAGAACCCCCCGATTGCATCTAGACTAGAAAGCACAATTCTTCATACCTTAGTCGAATGGCTTACAGTTCCCACCTGTCCATGTGGCACTTTTTTCTGCTACAGACAGCAATAGTCTAAACAGATAATGATCCTATCCTTTATACTTTTTCTCCAGGTGCTAGCAATTCATTTTTCCATGCTTTTTATTTATTAGCTAAATTGTTCTCTGGAAGTCCTTACTGCTTAGAACTGTGAGTTTTAAAACAGATTACACGTGGAAAAAAGCATTAAATCTCATTATATGTACATTTAAACCGATCAAGGAGATCTGACACATGAAATATATCATGCGCTTTATTCCTCGGCTGATGCTGACATTAAAAGCTGTATTAGACAGCCAGACAGTTATCAAAATCCTGGTGATGCATGATCAATATATAATTTTAGTAGCATTATTTATCTTGCTAGGTAACACGTTAGACAAGGTGTGTGAGTTTTTTTTTTTTTTTTTTTTACATTTTTGCAGGCTGCTTTGAATAATCCACTCTTAATCTATGCTTTCAATCCACGTTGCCTTATGTTGAACAAACATAATCATATACAGGAGAAATATAGTAAGCCAAATATTCAGAGAGGGCATTCACTGATTTGACCTTATTATCTTATATTTTGTGGCCAATTTACCTGTGAGCAAACGTCAATTATGACCAGGTTTGCAGGGTTGTTGCAAATAGATTTACAAATAGATTTTATTATCACCAGACATGCAGGTTTGTTTGGTGTTGGTAAAAAATAAATAAATAAATAAATAAATTCCGCTTCAAATTTTCACAATCCCTGCATATGTTATAACTGTCACATGGCCCTCATTTCTATGCAAATAATAAGGCTGGATGGATTTCATATGAAGAAAAATTAATTACTGCCAGCTCTTTAATAAAAAAAGTATTTTTTCTCTAGATAGAGCTAGACCTACTGAGCCCCTCTGGTGACACTGAATAAAAACTAATAACACTTGGCCACGTGTTATTATCATGTGGCCATGAAAAAGGTAATGCATGGCCATGAGACAGTAATGCATGGGCATGAGCTAGTTAATACATGGCCATGAGATAGTAATGTGTGGCCATGAGATAATTCTCCTTCAGTAGCAGGATGGTTGTCCATGGACCTGTCAGTTTTAGAGTGATGCTCTTTATTATCTATAAATAAAGGTAATTATAGTCTGCTTTTGTATTGAAGAGTAGCTTTGTTATTATTGTAAGGCCTAAAGAACTTTATCAATCAGACTTAGGGTACATTTTTACTGCCAAATTGCCTCATCTTTTAACAAACCAGTTGATCATCAGCTGCTCCTCCAAACACAAAAATGAGGCAGTAAATCTGTTTACCCCTCATTAGCACTGGTAAATTAATAAAAGTACAGTGTTAAGATCACTGTTAATATTTGTGATTTAACATAAATATACCAGTTCGAGGAATGGAAGAGCAGTACACTTAAGATACAGGCTTTCAACCCTTTCCTGAATAATGTTCTGAAAGCACAGCGGCACAAGTGATTTGTCCATCAATCCCAACACACAGGCCCTCATCTTTCATTTTGTCCAGGAGATATATCCAGTACTCCATACCTTCTTTGCACAGGATTCCCCACCAACTTTCAATTCTCTGATTTGTAGTACATGCTCCTGCGATGTAGCTTTGTTCGCCAGCACTACTGTCGACATCACGGCAGTGGAGGTAGGCCTGGATGTCTTGGACAACCGCATTCTCCATTCCTGCATCTGTCTAGACGACCCGAGGACAGCCATCAAACTCCTCCATGGCCTGTATAAAGTAGCCCCCTATGATGTGTGGATCACTGCATGTGAGTGCAGTTTTCAATCAAATTATTTTACGCGAAAGGCCATCTATGCAACCACTGATAAAGATTTCATATGGCTTTTACTTATCATAAGAATATACATGCCAGATAATAGTAAGGTCCTTGAGCAAAATACTACCTACTGTTTAGTCTCCTGGAACGTCGGATGGCTGAGACATCAGGGTACAGAGCTGCAAGAGTCAAACAAATATCTTCCTTTTTTGCATGAATGCTATTTTTTAAACACTTGTTGTACATCCAGCTGTAGCCATGTAGTCTCCCAGGTGCTCCCAGCTGGTGAATGATTAAATCTATGACTTCCTGAACATCAGCATAGTCCTAGCGTTTAAGCCCATGCAATCTGAGCAGCTGAATTAAGTGTCTCTTGCAAAGAATTGCTTAACCCAAAGTGACTGAAGTATGTCATTGTTATTCATCCCTATGTTAAAATGAAACAGTCTCTGCATGGAAATGACTGCAATAATTATCTCGTGCCCATGCATTACTATCCTGTGGCCATGCATTGACTATCTCATGGCCGAGTGTTATTATCTCATATGATTTTTTTTTTATCCAATATCACCAGAGGGGCTCCGTATAGACCTCGATTTTAAGTGTCATTTAACAGTAAATATTAGTCCATTATCAGAGTTGCTTCAGCCAGACCAGATAAGTTAATGGGTCTGGAGCAAGGCCAGCATCTGATTTCTTTTAAACACAGTCTAATGGGATGTCTGCCTATGCAATATTAATGCAGCCCATTGAAAACCAATCACTTCTGCACACTATTAGGGTGTTTTCCTCCTCACTGATCTTTCTTCTTTATTTTGACTTGTTGATTTTTATCTATATGATAATGGATGCTGCTTCGTTTTCTTATTTTTTCAATATGGATAGTTGGAGGCAAGGCTGTAGTTCTCAAGTCCAGTCTCAGCCTCGATTCTGTACTCAAAACAGTTGTTCTACTGACTTAAGTTTTATTTAGAATTGTTGGTATTTCACTCACTTTGACTTGTCTTAGTCTTGTCTATAGGACTCACCAAATATCTCAGATTCTCAAATATTGTGTGTGTGCATGCATGTGTGTGTGTGTGTGTGTGTGTGTGTGTGTGTGTGTGTGTGTGTGTATATATATATATATCATTTTTTTTTTTTTTTTTTTTTTTACCAACATTGCCTCAACACTCGTAGATTCCTTGCCTGCACCCTCTGGCTTATTTGGATTAAATCATACCAACGACTACTATAGAAGCCTAGGAGTTTATCCGGATCCTGTCAGTGTCGAAGTACTGAAGATGCTTAGAACACTGGATAGGTCTAAGGTCTCAGGTCTGGATAACATTCCTGCTTGTTTTATGGTTGATGTTGAAGTCTCACTCACGTAATTAACAAGGTTAAAAACAACGGTTTGTTGTATCATTTACAGTCAGGTTTAAGGCAGTCACATTCAATAGATTAATGTTTACTATATTTAATTGATAATTTAAAATGTCAGATTGATCAAGGAAATTATTGTGGTATGGTAGTTTTGGAAAGCATTTGATACAGTTAATCATGAAATGTTATTGTATGAACTAAAAGCTATTGGATGTTATGATAACGTTGTTGATTGGATGTGTTCATATTTATCTGGTAGAGAACAAAGAGTGATTATAAATGGAGTTATGTCAGAAACAGCAGAAATATTGTGTGATGTACCTCAAGGCAGAATACTTTATTGTTTTTAATTCACATGAATGACATGAAAATCGGCCGTCAAATGTGAGCTTTTGTGATATGCAGATGATTCTACTCTCTTAGTCTCCGGTAAAGACGTTCATGTTATCGAACAATCATTGAGTACTGAGCTATCAAAGGTATACGACTGGCTGGTTGATGATAAATTGTCTCTCCATCTGGGTAAAATAGAGTCTATCTTGTTTAGCTTAAAACAAAAACCGAAAAAGATTTAGATGTAAAGAGCAATTGTAATCAAATTCTCCCAAAGATAAGAACAAAATATCTTGGAGCCATTATTGATAATCATGTTTCAGGAGAAGACATGGCTTGATTGGTTACCCAAAATTCAGTTCTAGAACTAAATTTCTGGCCTGTAAATCAAAATTCCTAGATGGAGAGATGAAGTTATTAGCTAGTGCTTTGGTTCAGTGTCACTTTGACTACTTGTGTTCATCTTGGTATAAGGGTCTTACGCAAAAAAATTGAACAAACTACAAAATTGTCAAAATAAATTTATTTGAGTTGTTTTAAAACTTCATTCCCATACCCATATTGACTAACCACTTCAACCAATTAATCTGGTTGCCAGTTTAACGGGTTGAACAACTAAACTAAATCATGTATATCATATTGTAAAAAATACATCTCCATCGTACCTTTCATCTTTTTTTACCGCTGATAACCAATGCCATAACATTGGACCTAGATCTAGTCAGGCGTATGCTGTGCACCCAACTGTGCTGGGAAAGAGTACATTTAAGTTCCCTGGTGCTGGTGAATGGAACAGGTTACCTGTAAATGTTCAATTAAACACAAACAAATTCAGTTTTTAAAAAATCTGTCAAAAGGTTTCTTTATAATCTCTTGAGCCAATTTAATTCACTTCACGTTTTATTTGACATTTTTTTTTACATTGAAATTATTTGATTCATAGTTTTTTACATCATTTTTTTACATCAGTATTTTACTTTGCATATAATGAGTCAATATATTAGTTTCAGCTTTTAAGTTTATTTACTGAAATAAATGAACCTTTGCACGATATTCTAATTTTTCAAGTTTCACCTGTATGTAACAAAAGTATTTTGAGCATAAAACATCAGATTGTACCTCACATAGCATCCACATTGTTTTCCAGTTTCTGGTTCGAGTGATCCTGTCCTTGGCAGTTCTCTATTAAAATGGCAGTCAGAGCATCTTTTGAGAAGAACAATGAAATTGGATGCTTTGCAAAACTCACCAACATGTACTGCTTAGTGGCAATAGGTGGATCAGAAAACTTCTACAGGTAAGTTCAGCATCAGTCTGTTAGTGGTTGCATGCCTTTTAATCAGAATTAATACTTTATACAAGTCTATATTTTTTAAAAAGGGAAGTAAATCGAGATCGTTGTTTGCAGTGTTTTTGAAGGTGAGCTATCAGAAACAATCCCCGTGGTTCATGCGTCTATAGCTGGATGCCGGATCATTGGGAGGATGTGTGTGGGTATGTATGAAAGTATTCCTAACTGAATTGTGATCTGACATCAGAATTCCACTGATTTTCTTTTGCCATGTGATGAACTATGGAACAGACTTTTCTGATTGAGGATATTGTCACTTCTTTGTAATTGTTTTTAGAGAATAGCTGTCCAAGTGTACTGTTCAGTCAAGGCTAGATATAATGAAAAGAAAAGAAAAACACAACGAGTACCCCAAAGGGCTTTAAAGGTTTAAACATCTGATGTTTCCTGATAAGAAATGATGGATGTTTATAAATAATAGATCCCTTTTTAGTGCTTGGGGCTGGTCAGTAAGATCTCTGGCAGGGGCAAATCTTCAGAACAGATGAGTTTTTTTTTTTTTTTTTTTTTTCTGGTTTTTAACTAATGAGAGTGAAAGAAAGAAAGGATGCGATGAGAGGTTGATTTGTTTATAACTGCTCCAACAAAAGTGGTAACAAGAACCTACTTTTCTCTTAAATGTTCCACAACATTAAATCTGCCTTTATACAGTTCTTATCATTAATTTTTTTATTGATTCATTCATTCATTCATCTTCGTCACGGGGGCAGCAGCCTAAGCAGTGACTTCCAGATGTCCCTCTCCCCAGCCACTTCCTCCA
This sequence comes from Neosilurus hyrtlii, assembly GCA_028564935.1. Taxonomy (NCBI): domain Eukaryota; kingdom Metazoa; phylum Chordata; class Actinopteri; order Siluriformes; family Plotosidae; genus Neosilurus; species Neosilurus hyrtlii. The sequence goes on along the minus strand of JAOUQZ010000024.1, from coordinate 16,883,192 downwards.
GCTCTTTCGGGACCAGCCGAGAGATGTGGTCCCTCCAGCGTGTTCTGGGTCGGCCCCGTGGTCTCTTCCCGGTCGGACATGCCCGAAACACCACACCAGGGAGGCGTTCGGGAGGATTCTAATCAGATGCCCGAGCCACCTCAACTGGCTCCTCTCAACGCGAAGGAGCATTGGTTCTACTCTGAGTTCCTCCCGGATGACAGAACTTCTCACCCTTTCTCTAAGGGAGAGACCTGCCACCCTGCGAAGGACTTTCGGTCACTACCCAAAGCTCATGACCATAGGTGAGGGTAGGAACATAAATTGACTGGTAAATTGGGAGCTTTGCCTACTGGCTCAGCTCCCGCTTCACCACGACGGACCGGTACAAGCTCCGCTTTACAGCAGAGGCTTCACCGATCCGCCTGTCAATCTCCATTTCTCCCCTTACTCGTGAAAAAGACCCCGAGATACTTGAACTTGGGGCAAGACCTCATTCCAGACCCGGAGGGTGCATTCCACCCTTTTCCGACTGAGAACTATGGCCTTGGACTTGGAGGAGCTCAGCCACCAAGGAGCTTTTTAACTACCTTGGTGACCTTAGCCCCAGTGATAGGCAGACCCCCTTCTGAACCCCCAGGCTCTTCCTCTTCCTCAGAGGGCATGTTGGTGGGATTGAGGAGGTCCTCGAAGTATTCCTTCCA
>JAOUQZ010000024.1:16845465-16868108 GCA_028564935.1 Neosilurus hyrtlii | reverse complement strand
GGTCTTGTAGGGAACTAGCCAGCTACTACTTGGCTGCTGTTATACTCCAAAGCATTTGGGTATGAAAAATACACAACCTAGTTGAAGTGAATAAGACTGATAATCTCATTACAGTGGCACCTGCCAATGAGTGTGGATGGATGTACACACACAGGAAGAGATGTGCAGCAGTGATAGGTGAAATAACGGATAGTGATGAGAAGTGGGTGGGGATGGAGTTAAAGTGCTCTCTACTACCAAGAAATGGAATGGAGACGACTACTAAAGTAAGTGAAAGGATCCTGTTGACTGACAGATGACTCCAACGTTCAGTTCCCCAAAACAACTCTGGTTTCTTCGTCAGACTGGGAGAAGAGCTCATTATAGCAATTTCCATCAACCCCTTCAGTCAGCCATTTTCTTTATTGACAGTCATTTAAATTCTGATAGGAAGAATCTGCAATAAGCATAAAATGTGCCTTAACAAAGTGGTAGAGGAACCAGCAAGAGTTTTTGGGCTGAAACATGTGCCATCTGTGAACTAAAAGAAAATAAATGTTGATGGAGGGCGGCACGATGGAGCAGTGGTTAGCACGTCTGCCTCAGAGCAAGAAGGCCTGGGTTCGATTCCTGAGCTCAGGTGCTTCCATGTGGAGTTTGCCTGTTCTCCCTGTGCTTGCGTGTGTTTCCTCTGGGCAGTCCAGTTTCCTTCTGCAGTCCAAAAACATGCACAGTTAACAGCTAAGTGACTGCTTCAAATCGCCCCTAGGTGTGACGGTGAGAATGAACGATTGTGTGAGTGTTGGCCCTGCGATGGTCTGGCGAGCTGTCCAGGGTGTTGGGGAACTTCTGGTATACAGTGGTATGTACCTACCAAAGGGGGCCCCAAAACACCATCTACTGAACTGGTAAGAGTGTCATGGGTGCCCAAGACTCACTGATGCATGTGGGAAGTGAAGGCTAGTACGTCTGGTCTGATATAACAGAAGAGCTACGGTGGCACAAACTGTTAACAATGTTAATGCTAGTTAAAAAAAAAAACATTTTAATCCACAATGCAGTGCAGATTTTTGTGTATGTGGTTGCCTAGGTGCAGACCAGTCAGGTGGTGTTAATGTTATGGCTGATCGGTGTATGATTGTTTGGAGCACTGAGCAGATACAGACACACATAGCAGCTTTAATTATATAACTACATATATGTTTACACGGAATATAGTTAGCATACATACATGTACATACTGTATACTACAGAAATGCATATAAGGTATGTTTTCATTGAGGAAGTAATACAAGCTGCATTTGAGAAGACAAAATTGCCTGAAAACTGCAAATGCCGCCCGATCATTATCGACAAAATCCATTTATTAATGTCCTAAGCCTAATAAAAATGCATAAAGGCATCACTGTGATGCTGAATAGCAATGCAAATACCCATCATCCTCATCCACATACAAATATGAATGCTAGCTACTGCATATGTATTCAGCCTTTGACTGTCCTTGATGATATGTATATGGAACCCATACATAATATATAGCACTAAAGCTTATTAGATATACTATTTAGGCAAAAGTACATGGGCACTACTCTAAATAAATGTGTTCAAGTGGTTTAGCCCACCCATTGCTAACAAGAACAAAAAAAAGAAATAAAAATCAAGCACGTAGCCATGTGATCTCCATTCACATTTATATTTATACCCTGTGGCAGACACCCTTATCTAGAGTGATTTACATTCATCACTTTTATACAACTGAGCCACTGGGGGCTTCCCTGATTCTGCATTTGGATTATCTCTACTGCGTTGTATAGCTGATCATATGACTTCTGCTTTCTGTTTCAAGTACCCTTTTATTTACAGATGGCGTCCCCGCCCCTCTGTAGTGACAAGGGGATGTCCAACAAGCCAATATAGGTGTGATAGTAGTATGCTCACATATATTCTTAGTTATATATTATTTTTCCATGGCAGCAGGGCAAATTGAGTAAAATAAGTATGTGAGTAGCATTAAGTGGGGAAAGGTTTCAGTGTCATTCTGTAACCTAAGCCACCCAGGCAGTATTTACACCAGGAGTGTCATAATACCAATACATTTATCTATATACCTAGATCAGCCATTACAATGTTGTATATAACTATAATGTATAACCCTGTAACAGGAATACTGGTTATTTAGCTAAAAAAAAAAAAATCTCAAATTAAATCTCAAAAATAATAAGAGGATTCTACTGATTAAATGTGTTCACACTGCATTAATACATACAAATCAATATCCTGGTACCTTCTATGACATTTGCCTTACTGGGTATGTTATAGTGGACAGGTTAAGGGCAACTCTTATTGCCTGGTTACTTAAACTAAAGGAATCCAATTTCTGAAATTCTGCAACCCTAAAATAGGTAAAACTAAAGGTTATTTACAGAGTTCTGTATTATTGCTCTCACTGTTTTTAGAGAGAATAAACAAACCATTTATTGTGCTATTGCAACTGACATCGTCAGTTATCCATTAATGAGGTTTGGATAGCTTGGCTAAGTGAATTCTCAGCCTTGATATAGCAAAACCAATCTGTGAAACTCATCTTCCTTCCTTCCTTCCTTCCTTCCTTCCTCTCAGTCTTTCTTTAACCCCCATCACCCCATCCTTCGTTTTCAGCTCACAAGTTATAGCTCTGGCCATTAAAAGATAAATGAGCAAAGGAAAGGAATTAAAAAAAAAGAATTAAATATCATTAAATTGCCTTTTCACAGGGCTTGCTGTGAGCTTTGATTCTTTAGGGATGGGGATTTGCCCTGGGTAAGGTAATGGATTTTAGAAAATATTTAGGATTATTTAGATTTTAGCTTTCTGAGTAAACTTAGTAACAGAGGAAATGGAACAGATGGCGAGCCAAAGTCAGTGGCGGGATAGAGATACAATATATGCATTAAAATTCGTAACACTGCATTAACTGACAGGTCCAATGAAGTAGAATGGATGGGGGGGGATGTCTGTATAGGTTTTACATACTAGTGGAAGAAATAATGTATGCCCCCACAAGGAGAGGAATATTTGACACTGAGGAACGGTGGTTGAGCTCAACAGGCTCAAAACCATCAGGTATTCTTACAGCTATTGCTGTTTGTTTTTACCAAAGAATATGAAGACTCGAACCCAGGACCTTCTTACTGTGAGGCAGACATGCCAACCACTGTAACACTGTACCACCAAAGTCTGCACAGGTGTAACTTATTTGTGTGTTTTGCCTAGTAGACAGAGGCCTCACACTACACATTTATTAAACCTCTCTCTCTCTCTCTCTCTCTCTCTCTCTCCCTCTCTCTCTCTCTCTCTCACACACACACACACACACAGGATTTCTGATGTCTCTTTTAATCATATTTCATATTCATCTCTCTCTCTCTCTCTCTCTCTCTTTCTCTCTATGTGTGCGCTATAAGTTATGTGCCAGTCCAGGGCATGCAGCCAGTTGACTGAAACTCCAGAGTACTGTGTGATCTCTGCAGTGTTGGCTCACACTGATAAGGCAACATCAACACTGAGAGATGAGGAGGTCACACTCATTTAGCCTGCATTTTGCTCCATGCTAGAAAACAAACATAACTCACACACACAACTGGAGTTGAGGATCATGATGGATTGCTGCTCGCAGAGCTCCTGATGGGTACTTATTTATTATATGGCTAAACTTGCTAATGTAGCAATAACTGCTGAGAAATGCAAACAAAACCGTCCAGTTTGAACAAGAGGATATTTCGGATGGCGTTTCATCACTTCTCAGTATTCAGCACGCAGTTACTACAAATTAAATGAGAATAAAAATAATAACAAAAATAATAATAAAATCTGCTGCATTGTACAAATCTGTGGACGAGTGACTAAGTCAGTATTTAGTGGCCCCTCTGTGGCAGATACTACAGTGTGCTAATGCTTTTTGTATTTTTTAGAAACAGAACAATAAAAAATCTAAATAATTTGTCAGAAATAGGAAAAATCAGGTAATTTAAAGAGACCCTATGAATCAATGTAAGCTCCTGCAGCGAGTCTGAATGTGAGTCATTTCCATTGCATTCTCATATCGCTTGATGTAACCTTTAAAATGTAATTGCACTTCCTGAATACTCTTCACACATGCAATCTCACATCAACTGTAAAATATTCGACATACCGTATATGCACAAGGACATGGTTTTAATTGCTTTATTTTTGATATTGCATTTTTTTATTGTGCTGGGCCAACACACATACAATCATCCACACTCACACTCAGGGGTGATTCGGAACCACCAATCGGCCTACTGTACATGTTTTTGGACTGTTTGAGGAAACCGGAGCACCCGGAAGAAACCCATGCAAGCACGGAGAGAACATGCAAACTCCACACAGAAACGCCTGAGCCCGGGAATCGAACCCAGGACTTCCTTGCTGTGAGGTGGACGTGCTAACCACTGCACCACCACGCCGCTTTATTGCTGGTATATGAAATTCCTATTTTTCACTCAGAGGGACAACATAGTAAAAGCCAAAAGCTAAAGAAACCTAAAGAAAAAGAAAATGACCTGGATGGAAAGTGCACCTCTGCTCATAAAACTCCCAAGAGCACAGTGGCTCTGTCACTAGTCAGCACTTTGAGAGAATTTCTGTAAATATAATGTCAATTTCCTGCTACACAGAGGGGAAACAACAACATTATGATGCTGATGGATTGTTTCTTAAGTGAAGCTGAGTTACGTGTTATTGCAGGCCAAGAAAGAGGTGCATTCTCCATGAAACCTGTGAGGATGAGTAAAGAAACATGTTAACCGTCACCTCATATACAACTAGAAAAAAACAAAAAAACAAAACTATATCTACACCTCCAGCTAATAAAAACTACTTGCAAATTTGTAGAAACATGCTAATTAACTGCAATCCACAATGACTGTTGTGTCTTCAGTGCCTTATCCTCAGTACATACTTAAACTCAGCGCTGAAAATATACTCGCTATGTTTAAGCTTAACAAGGATTTTTAAAAACTACTTTCTTTCATGTGAAAAGAAAGTCTTTAACTTTAAGGAATATGGAATTTGAAAGCTGTCCAAAAAATGTCAGCGAACAAGTGAAGTGGAAGAGACTGAGCTTTTGTATGTCTAAATCCGTCTAATCCGAACATGCACTGAAGCTGATTAGGTCGATCTCTGAGCTGTTGATCCATGAGTCGGTGCAAGATTCAGAAAGGTGGCCTCATCGGTCCTGACTGATAATGATGCTTCATGTTCTTTCAAAAAGACTTTAACCAACATATCATGTGATCTCTTTTTTCTTTCTGTTAGGCTTTTTACACCCGAGCCTACTGGCTCATTATGCTGGACCTTATCCCTAACTAGGCTTTCAACTCCTCCTGGATAGGATGCTAGTCTTTCGCAGGTTACCTTCCCAGTATTTTTTACTAGTACCTATTCATACTGCTGGGTGGACAAAGGTACACATGTGGTTAAGACCTTGCCCAGTGGTCTTAGCACGGGGTCGGTAATGAGGATTCAAACCCACAATCTCTCGATCACAAGCCCAACAACCTAAACAACAACACTACATCACTGGCCTCACACATGATCACACACCCATAAACATGTTAGCTCACCAGGTGCACAGTTAAACAGGACACTGTTTGTTCTGTGTTTTTGCTTATCAATTCTACCTCTATGCCTCTGACATCATGTCTGCCAGTCTATGACCACTACCTATTTAGCATAGCTTTGAATTTGCCAATGCTATACCTGATTGCCTATGTTATTAAACCGAGCCTGTTTTCTGACCTCTGTTTGGACTCGGCCTTGAACTGTGCTGTCCTGTGTCTTCCATTGCCTTTGTCTAGGCTATCTCTGTCTGTGCTTATTCATTAAGCTATTTTATCTGCAACTGCATGCCGATGTTTTCCAACCTGTTCTGTTGTGACAAAATGATCATAATTCAAAGTCACATAAAGCCGCATAAAGATCCAAACACATTTCAAGGTGCAAGAATTAAGGATGTCTATGATCAAAGTGTTGTTCGCAGAAAGCTCAAATTAATAAGAGTTGTCAAGAGGTATTGTATACATATATATATATATATATATATATATATGTATTTTTTTTTTCCTCAAACATTTAGTGTTTTAAAGTGTATACAGATTCGGAGTGTAGTACATCAGTGTAACTAGACCATCATCATCATCATCATTATTATCATAATCATCATCACCAGTCATCTGACAGGCTGGTGACTAGATTTGATATCTTTTGCAAAATCTGCTGGCCCTTAGACCACTCCAAGCTCAGGAGCAAATGAAACAAGGGCAGTGGAGCTCTGAGGCAGCAACTCCATCTACTGTGCCACTCTTCAAAGTAATGCTACAGTGTAAAAGAAGATTTTAAATTAAAAATTTTTTATTTGTCACATACAAATTATACACAGTATAATATGTAGTGAAATGCTTAGGGTTAGGATTTAGACTTAATTGCATGTCTATGCTGTGCAAAACTCTGATTACACCAAATTATTGCATGAAGCTTGTAAATATTATTGTTTGATATCTCCCTGGTATTGGTGACATGGTGGTTAGATGTGAGTGTGTGTGTGTGTGTGTGTGTGTGTGTGTGTGTGTGTGTGTGTGTGTGTGTGTGTTTTGCCACAAATGTCTTGGATGAATTTGAACTTGAACCTCTTTAAACTCAGTTTAAAATCAACATCGACTAATCCTGGTCTGATATTTGTTTTAGACTTGACATAGGTGGTCTTAACTACAGTTGTTTTGGGATGACATCAGTTTTTAGAACATAGAATTCTTTTCCTTTGTCTGTGGATCTACAGCACAAAAAAATGCAACTTATCACACAAATCATCAACGGAAGAGAACCATGACAACATTGTTGAATTAACATGTAGATTTAATCCAGTTTAACACCAGTGGATATTTAATGAAGCAAATCAGCATGTTATAAAAAATGTTTTTTACTGTCCCCAGAAAGTTTGGTGAAAATCTGTACATGGGTGTGGTCAGGATTTTGTTTTACAGATAATTACAATACCTCTGCCAAACTTGGGTTTGGGTGGAGATAATTACAGACAGACATATTTGATATATTAGTTTCACAAGCTTAATGAGTAAAAGTTTATTAAATATTAGAGTACAGCTCCTGGCAAAAATTATGGAATTATTTGTATTAAATATATAAAATTATTTGTATTAAATAAATAAGTCATGAATATGATATAAACGTTCAATATTTGAATAATGACTTCATAAAACATACCTAAGTTCAATTAAATTAAAATATTTTATTAATGGATTTTTTTTAAAGACTAATAAAGAAAAAATATGGAATCACCCAATGTTAGGGTAAAAATATGGAATCACCCTGTAATATATATTGCTCGAATATCAGCAAGTATCAAAATGCTAATTAGATTGCAGTTAAAAGGAAATATGGCCCAGCAAGAAGGCTGTCAATTAAAGAAGTAAAGAGAATTATAAACCTCCTTCAAGAAGGAAATCCAACACAAGGTGTGGCTAAAGTGTTGGTAGTAATCTCTGTCTAAAATTTGGTTCAATTATAAACAGAGTAGATCATAAAAGGATCACATACAGGTAGATGTCAGTGCATTAAGATAGAAAACTAGAATAAGAAAACATAGAAATATTAAACAAACAGAGAAGCGATAGCCTTGGAAATAGAAAATACACGATGAAACAAAGGAACAGAAACCGGAGTTAATTAGAACTGTAAGAAATCAGCTGAATGAGACGGTATTCACATAAGAAACATCATGGAGTGGTGTGTGGATGATGGTAAGATGAAAGTGATGTTCAGTAATCATCATACTGTTGATGAAACATTTGTCTGGTGCTGTTCTACATATAAAGAATACTGACTGAAAAAAGCCCAGCCATGTATGATATGGGGTTACATGTCAGGTATAGGACCAGGGGAAATAGTAAATCATTATCTCAGTAGTAGGTTCAAAGGTTTAAATAAAAATTTTGGCCACTTTTCTCATTCTATCAGTACAACAGTACGTTTTGTTCCCACAGTGCCAAGTGTGCTAAAACATTTATTCAGGAAAGGCAAATCAACTGAATGACATGGCTACCAAACAGCCCAGATCTCAGTATGACTCAAAATGTATGGCGCTAATGACAAAAAGGGTCCATGACACAACTCCATCCTGCAAAGCTGATCTATCAACTATTTAAAAAAGTTTGATGGCGAATATGCAAAGTCCTTGCATAAAAGAATTCAAAGCCAAGAAGGAGCAGCAAGACTAATTGTGAATTTTTTGGTAATGATTCCATATTGTTTGCCTCTATTAATCTGGAAAAAGGGCAGCAAGGTGATGTGGTGGTTAGTATATTGGCGTCTCAGCAAGAATTTCCTGGGTTTTTGTGTAGAGTTTGTATGTTTCCTCCCACAGTCCAAAAACATGCTCATTAGGCTAATTGGCTGTTTCAAATTGACCCTAGGTGTGAGTGTTAGTGTGAATGGTTGTGTGTGTTGCCCTGTGATGGTCTGGTGAGCTGTTGAGGGTGAACCTTGCCTTCACCCAGAGTCAGCTGAGATAGGCTCCAGCCTCCATGTGACCCTGGTAGGATTAAACGGTTCAGCAAATGAATGAGTGAGAATCTGGGAAAAAAAAACAATAATTGACACTTTGACATATTATGAATCAGAAAATTGTAGAAAATGAAAGGGGGAAATAGTAGAGATTTTCCAACATCAGTTCGGCACCAATATGTGCATAAGAGTGGTCCTTCTTGTAAGTAGATTCTGTTCTTATATAAGAAACAGAAAAAAGAAAATATTGGAGAAAACAAGAATCTTCATAAAAAGTGTGTAAGTGAGGTTTTAGAAGGAATTTCTTCATAAGAATGGTTGGTGAATGGGGCCCATTGTTTGATCGGGTTGTTGTTGAAGCACTCAAGTCCACAACCCAGAGCCCTCAGCCAGACAGAACACTCGAATGTGCTTCAGGTCATCTCTCCTGACAGCAGTGCCTGATCTAACTAATAGTTCTGTAACTGAATGAGCACAAATAAGTACAGCCATATTACATACTCTACTGAAAACTACCTTCTCAAAAGAGTAGAGGCTATTACAGCAGCAAAAAGGGAAGCAGTTCTGCAATCAGATGTTTATCAAGCACAAGACAATGTGTGGATGAAAAGCCAATAAAAACATAATTATTTGGGTTAAAGCCTCGGTATCAATTTCCTTTGTGTCTAAATTTTTTATTTATTTATTTATTTAAGAAAATTGGGCCATAGTGCTTGTTTGTGTTTTAAGTAAGCACTCCCCAATGCCTCTTCACTGCATCCCACCTCAATCATTTTAACCATAACTCAAAGCAGTAAACTGCAAACACAGCCAGATAATTCTTCTGTGAGCAAAAAAACTAAATGTAAATTTAAAAAATGTACTGCAGGAAAAAAACCCAGAATAAACACTGCTAGCACCGTTCAAAGATGGATTAGTTTATTACTGTTGATGGGGATGAATCAGGGAGTAGAATGAGCGATATCCCTTCTGGATGTATATTTGAAAATGAAACTTTGTAAGGTATGAAGCTTTGATCTGTTTTTTGGTTGACTTTCAATAACAAATGAAGCAGATCCATTGTTGTTACCTAGAAATCATGTTAAGAAAATACCGTCATAAGAATCATAGAATCATACTGTCGATGTAATGTTTGCTAACTAGCTGACATTCATTATGAATATGTTCATGTTAAGCAGGAATAGGTGTGTACCTACAGTTCGACTAATTGTGCTGTGGCCTATGGAACATAATGTGGGTGTGACATGGAGTAAAAAAGAGATGGTGGTGTTTTAAAGTGAATCATTATCTTTACAAGTTTCATTGTCATTAACATTAGTTTTTTTAACAAAAGTACTAACAGTAACCTCAGAAATAACCTGAAGATTCACTTATCATTAAATACAATTCACTTTATAACACCCTTGCAATCATATATCCCATGACTGTGCCAAATTCAACTAGCCAACAAGCTCAATTGTGGGAAAGTTATTGAAAAAACTCTCAAAGAGAGAGAAAATCTATTAAGATATTATATTATTATTTGGATGGATGAATTATTACAAAGAACTGACATGAGACAAAGGGAGTGGAATCAGTGATTTTCCAACATAAGCTTGAAATGCTACAGATACCGTATGCATTTTTGATGAAGTCCTGAAGGGCATGTGTGAATGCGGACGTGCGCTCTCTCTCTCTCTCTCTCTCTCTCTCTCTCTCTCTCACACACACACACACACACACTTTGGCCCACAGTTTTGGTTATACTCCTACTGCAGTCTGGCTTTAGTCACTCCAATTAGTAAATCCAGTTTGAGTCTCTATCATATGAAAATAATGTAAGAAGGTAACTTACATTAATATAGAAACTTAGATTAAATAAGAAGGCTGAGCTAGTTATCACTAAAAACACTACTCTGAACTACACTGCAGGATTAGTCTATGTTGTTTAATCTGGGGTAAGTACAGCTTTGAGTCAATCCATGACAGGATCTAACATTATCACATGTGTAGTTTACTTTGGTTCTAAGTGATCTTGTCATTTGTGAATATTCTCCAAAAAAATGGAGACAGCAGAAGCTGAAAAACACTTTCCTCTCCACTTATCTTTCAACAAGGGCAAAAAGAAGTGACTGAAATTAGTAACCATGCTCCTTATCACTTCATATCAAAGACCCACTCTGATGTTAATTATTATTTCCAGGCAGTGTCAGATTATAGCAGTATTGAGGTTTGCTCAAAATGATGCAACCCAATAAAGTTTCCAGTTTGTGTTATTAGAAGGAAGTAACTGCTTTATTAGTTTACCAAAATCTGAGGGAGATGGAGGCATTGCCTAAATGTTTTTTGTCTCAAAGCCTTCTAGTGTCAATATAAAAAGCCTTAAGGTCTTTAAGTGCTAGCTGGCCAAATTGCCCCATTAGCCATTTTATGATAAAGTGTCCAGCTTTCATGTTTCCTAGCAACAGTGTTCTGATAATGTTAACTTTGTAAACTTGACCTGCAAGGATGCTTTATATTTGTAAGTACAGAATGTTAGTATGTTAGAATGTTGTGGGAGCAGCTCTTTGACAAACCATTATTACATTGCGATTTTCAAATAGTGCAGAAATATGTTTTTTTTTTTGTTAAACTTCCTAAAAGCTATCTAATTCAGCACAGAATGTTCTAATAACATTCTCTGCTAGCTGGTACAAATCCGTCTTGTGCATGTCATCCTGTCAGCAATGAAATGGACCAAAAAAAAAAGCCATGATTTTTTTTAGTTTTTGAATTGCACACAGTCTAAATGATTAAAGTTACCTGTGCTTTCTTTTTCAGTCGGATCATTGTATTGCATTCACTACTTTGGAAGCTGTGCAGTGCTGGAAAAAATTCTGTGTTTGATTTCACTGAGTCCATCCAGGTCATTTGGGGCTGTATGTGGTTCTAAACTAGCTGCAGAAGTGACCTCAAAACTGTGAGCTGTGGAGCAAAGGAGCCTGACTGTGACATTCCACCGACTGAAACCACAGTGCTCTGGAAAAAAAAAAAAAAAAAAAAAAACATCCTGAGGCCAAAAAGTGAAGGGCAGCAAAGGAGGGGGGTGCAGAGCTCTTTCATGATTTGGGACAGCATATCGTTTTCTTTTGTACCAGTTCCAATTATTCATTTTATTATGACTTGGCAGTAGATGTGTTCACAAAAGGGTTTCCTCAGTCATTGAAAATAAATTAATACTATGTCTTTTTGAACCCACTGTCTCTGCAGGCATCGGTGCCTCCTGTGGGCAAAGCTAGTACCAGAATAACTCCAAACCTCTTTGTCCCTAAATAACATCAGCTTTTCAAAGGGCTTAAATAGCACACACGATCACAAAAGCAGTAATTACTATCAGCGTTGATATATCGAAATGGATAGTTTCTATCAATAATCTGCACCCAGTATTTTGTACTTTGAGACAGAACTTCCCATAAATGCAATCAGCTTTTAAAGCTTAAATTGTGTTTCTAATGGCACATAATGTTTCTAACTGTACTGGATAGACTTTATTGAATTTAGGCTGTTAGAATGCAGTTCCACATCCAGAACATCGAAACAAAGTACACCGGTAAGCCTGAAGACTCAATTAGTAGAAAAGGCTGTCTATCAGCAGATGAGCTCAGGTTGCATATGGCTTTTGACAGCACAGTGATATAATGTTGTGATCGTTCTGTCCTTGGCAGCCTGGTGACCTGTTGTATTGTGTTCAAGCAAGTTCACAGCAAGAGAAGAGCATAAATTGCCTACATGCTATTTTATTTTACATAACAATTATCAGAGCTACTTAATATTTATAGCAGTGTTTTCTAAAGTCTATTTGTGGGGATAAACTTGACTATAATTGTTTCTTCAGCATCCAAGTGCCTTGCAGTAGAGACTAAAACATTTGGGTTAAGACTGATATTTGAAGTCTTTATATTGCTTTCATGTCTGCACTTTTATGCCCCAGCTTCCTCTCTCCCTCTTTATATGTACCACACTTCTTCTATTTCTCTTTTTCTCTCCCTTATCCTCTAGCCTCCCCATCTCTATCCACAGCTCACATTTTTTTATTTTATTGCAATTTTTACACAGTCAGTCGGAAATCAAGTGGGAGGAAGACTGGGTAGCTGGATAAGCCTGAACTGTCTTAGACGAGATGAAAATAAAAGTCAATTTCAACCAAACCTGATAGCCCTTCTCCCAAGAGCAAGCACTGCACCTGGAGCATCTCAACAAGCACTCTGTCTATGTTAAAAAAAAAAAAAACTTCTCCTCTTACAGCAACAGCATTTGAATTTTGACTAAACTTGGAGGTCATTTTATTAGCACATCCCTATGCACATCCTCTCTCCCATGGTGCAACTGGCAGCTAAGCTATAATGGGTTTAATAGTGCTGCATGTGGTGGATGTTGTTCTTCCTCCGAGGTAAGCCTATTGTGATATGCACCAGAGGGGCAGATTACGAGTAAACCCTGCTGCCCTGTCTAAATTATCTGCCAATGAATCAGGTGGTCTCTGGCTCAGGACCTCTGATGGCAGCAAATTACTGTGACAAAGTAGCACTGGGCAGCTGTCAGGCATGAGCTCTCATCACGCACTGTGCTCTGATGGCAGTGCAATCGCATTACAGGTTCACCAGGTCAAAGCAGACGCTCTCTTTCACATTGACAAAAAGAGGAAGGATGTGTTCTGAAAGATCCAGATTGAGCATTGAATTTTTTTGGGATGGCTATGAGGAGTCGCAGCAAAAAATGGGACGTCATACACAATGTGCTCACAGTGGATCTGGCATTAATGTTCATTTAACCAAGGCGAAAGCACATCACACAAACTGCACCTGGGTTGTATGTGAGACACATATTGATACAGCGATGGAAACAGATTCGAAAATCTCAGGACTAAAGTGAAAGGTTAGGAGTAGTATACAAGCCACTATTAATGACCCAAATGCAATTTAGAAACCATCCTGTAAGGCATCCTGTTTAATCAGGAAATTAATGTACTTCCTTGCCACATAGCTTCTGTGAACAAGGTTGCCAGTTCTTTGTGACTAAATCAGCAAATAGCTTTAGTTGATACACACCGTGCAATCCCTGAAGTCCTAAAATAGTCTCATGTTCTTAATGAAACATATTTCATAATAAATTAGGAAAATCAATAAGATTACAAACAACCCAGGAAAACTATGCCTGTGTCCATTTAAACATTGGTTGAGAAGGCAGGCAAAATTACATTTCCTTTAGCCTATTGCATCTGATGGAATATAAGCTACTTATTATCCGAGCATGAAGTCTGCCCAAAGAAATATCAGCATGAGGACTTTAGATAAGTCTAAACCGAAGGTCAGGTCTGTGCAAAAAGATCAAGGGCTGAGCTTTCTCTGTACTGACCAATCTGACAAAGAGATTATCATTCATCCATCTTCTAAGCTGCTTAATCTTAATTAGGGTCGTGGGGAGGCTGGTGACCATCTCAGCTGACTCTGGGCGAGGGCAGGGTACACCCTGAACAGCTCACCAGGCCATGGCAGGGCCAACAGTCATGCAACCATTTACAATCACACTCACACTCACACCTAGGGGTGATTTGGAACAGCCAGTTAGCCTAATGTGCCTGTTTTTGGACTGTGAGAGGAAACCGAAGTACCCGGAGGAAACCCATGCAAGCACGGGGAGAACATGCAAACTCCACACAGAAACGCCCAAGCTGGAAATCGAACCCAGGCCTTCTTGCTGTGGGGCTGATATGCTAACCACTACGCCACTGTGCCGCCCACAAAGAGATTAATAGGTAATAGGTAATTAATTATATGGCACTTTAAAACCTATAAAAATTCACTTCAGGCATTGCTACATTTTCATTCCGGCTGGGGTGCTATCTCCAAACTGCCCACATCAGAACAAGTTGTCTTTATCCGTGTCTGTAAGGGATTTGGTAGCTTTCGACTTGTTTCCCTTCCCGTGACAAACAAGGGCTTTCTGACGAGCAGCTTTGTGAGTCTTTATAATTTCTTTACCCTGATACCTGTATACCTTTTCTCCTCAAGTGATTGCTGAATGCTTCTCTGGAATGAATGTTTGTCCAATCAGATTGCATGTACAGTCGTTGCCATATAAGTAGAAGTGCTTCCTTTTATGAACACAATTTTATTTGCTTTTTCTCAGTGTTTCCAGGGTCATAGCAACAGGTTTATTATCTACATAAAAAAGAAGGAACAACTTGGTCAGCATGGTGGCATAGTGGTTAGCATGTTTGTGTCACATCGTGAAGGTCCTGGGTTCGAGTCCTGGGCTTGGGTATTTCTGTATGGAGTTTGTACTGCCTGTGTTTGCATAGGTTTCCTCTGGGTACTCTGGTTATCTCCCAAAGGCCAAAAACATACACAATAGGTTAACTGGCTGTTCCGAGTTGACCCTAAGTATGAGTGTGAATGGCTGTGAGTGTCTGTCGGCTTTGCAGTGGTGTGGCGAGCTGTTTAATTTAAGTACAAGAGATGCACTTAAAAAAAAGCTTTAAATTGTAAGCATGGTTCTGCCTTATACAAATCTCATAGGTGTTTTTGCCTAAAATACATTTTCACAGCATATGAAAAGGGCTTCAGGTAGCTTAGTACAACAGGTACTAAGACATAGACTAGTCACACCCAAGTCTTTTGGATCAATACCATCCCAGACTATTAATCTAAGATACAAGATAGCCAGTGAGTCACTGAAATGTCTGCAATTTGTATCTGATTCTCCTACTGAGGTGATTATGATCCTTGGTAGAAAAAATATAAAAGAACCAATCCCAGTTCACCCCAGCAAAGAAAAGAATGGTAAATTGCTTCAAAAGGCCACCTTGTTCACGTGGGTGAAAAGGGTAAGTGCTGTCAGGAGCAGATAGCTGACTCAAATGATGGAGAATGCAAGGAATAGGAAAGAAATTATTTCACTCTAACAATTTTATTTCTCTTATAAGAGGGTGCAGAACTCAGGGTCAGAAGAATCTTTACTTTTCTTTCACTGAAGAGTAATTTCAGAGCATACAGCTCAGTCAAAATGGACAAGTACTCATTCTAGTTACTCATCTCAGGCAGGATACACCCTGAACAACTCACCAGACCATTGCAGGAAAAAGAAAAACAACCATTTAGAAATGTCCAAGCCCGGGACTCAAACCCAGGTCATCCTTGCTGTGAGGCGGACTTGGTTGCCACTATGCCACCAAGCTGCCCTTACTTGCATTGAAAACCAGTAAGAATAAGAAAAGCATTAAATAATAGTTATGACTGACTTTGTAGCTGATCTAGGGTTTGTGACATACCAATACATTTAAGTCAAAATAAGCCAAAATTAAGGAAAAAACTTTTTGCTGAGGAAGTGGTGAAACAAACAAAAATGTGAGTTTTTGCTTGGTTTTGGTTTCTAGACTGTCACTGTGATGCAGAAAGTAGCTTTGCCACTTCAGAATGTTTCTGTTTAAATCATGACCCCTGGTTACTATCTGTGTTGTGTAGATTCTCCCTGTGTCCGTGTTCACTGGTTTCCTCCTCACCTCCAGAAACCGCACCGGTAGATGAATTGGTGACTCTAAATTGCCCCTAGATTTCAACATGTGTGCATGATGTTTTCATATTTCTTCCTAATGTTGAGTGATTTTCTGGTTTTGTCCTTCAGGAACTTAGCCAGATAAAACCAGGCAGAGATGGTGCAGGCTTAATCTGAATGCATTTATCATGCTGCTGTTTTGTGTCTATGTATAGTACATAATTCAAAGACTGCAGATAAGACAAAGACATATATCATGTTTTTCTTTGTATTTTGAAGAGCACAGAGCAGTAAATCAAAGTCAGAGATGTCAAAGATTTAGCTCAGAGTACATTTAAAAACGTTAGAAAAATGACAATAGTCACTTATTTTACAAAAATGGATAATAGAACACAAAGTTATGTGCTGAAAATACAGTAAAGATGATTATTCTGTATTACTTCTATGCAAATGAAAGCATTGTGAGGAAAGACACTTCAAATGATTAAATTACTAAACTGATTTAAAGCAATTAAATATGAAGATTGTCAACAAAATGAAAATTAAAAACCTAAATGACAGCGAACGTGACCTGCAGTACCACCAGTCTTTTCAATTGAATTACTCTAGTTATAGATGACAATCAGAGAGAGGCACTGAATCATCAGTAGCAGAACGTAAAAATCTTCCCTCGCAGTCTTGTCCTGAGAGCTAAAATTATCTAAATACCCATGGCTTTTGTTGAGGCACAAAGTGGTGGAGTGTTAAAATCAAGCTCTGAGTTTTTTCTGATTGTTCACCTGCAGGCACTCAGTCACGTCTCACTGCTACACATGCCAAGGAGGGAAGGGCTGAGGAAAAACTGAGATCTGAAAATGCCATCCGTACAATCTTATTGACATGGTTTTTATACATTCAGAACTAATACATTATTTATTATGTGAATCTTTTTATTTACAATTCCATTACCCTTACTTTAAATGTGGTAATAAGTTTACTTACATACAGTACATGCTGCCATGCTATCAAAGATGTATGATTTAAAAGATATACACTGATTGATTGAGGTGATACATTAGGGTGGTACTTAAACTATGGGTGTGTTCTTGTAGGTGTTTTGTAGAGATGTAGTAGAGATTCCATAATCATGATGTCTTATGATGCCTATTGTTTTAAGTTCAGGGCGGCAGCCACCAGGAGACAAAATGTTCTTGATTCAGAAGCAGCAATCTCTGAGAAAATAAAAGGAAATTATGCCCTTTACAACAGGCAGACAGGATGACAGACTTTAGAATTGAAAATGAAGATGAAAGAAAATGACTCCTGAAGAAAGAGCAAGAGCTTGGTTTGGCAGTGAGATGCAGTCTAGCCTTAGATTCAGGTATTTTTTGACATTATGACAATGAATTAAAAAAAAAAAATACAGGTTAATAGCAGTGAATATAACATAATTTTCAACTGACAGTGACTAAAGAAGGGTGTAGATGAGTCATATCTGACTCAGAACCCAAACCAATGCAAAAGCTAAAGTATTAGTTAGCTGTCCTGCCAGCATCTCTATGGATTGTGTAATAATTGTTTTTGTGTGTGTTTTTTTTGCGGCGTTATTGTGTATAATGGATTCCAAAAAACATCTCCTGACTTTTATAATGTCACTATTTGACATTTAATTAGCTGGGGTTGTGAATTTACAGCACCTGCTGTTGCTGTCAACAAATGACATCATGGCCATGGAAAGCATTCAGAAATAAGTCAGTGTGTTTGAACTTACATGTCCACATGCGGATACACATGCCACACATGGCGATGACATTAGCGATGCTGAGCGCTCTTCCACATTCCGGGCTCATCACACATTTCTTAGCTTTCTTGCAGCACTGCAGGCAGCCATTTTGGCCAGAATCGGCACGCTTGCTCTCAGAGTAGCTCTTTTCCACATTGCTAACATGCTGATGGGTTATGACATCGGGCGGGGGGCTCCTCTTCATATACTCCTCCTCCATGGCTGGCGTCCAAGCTTTAGTTCGTGGGAAAGTGTGAAGGAGATAGGTCAAGACAAATCTGGGTGGGGGGAATAACCAATCAATAGTAATTATGTTACACTATCACAGGGCATCCTTTCATTGTCATTAACTGATATGGAAATCGGTCGATAATGTATGGATCATCGAGGTGCTATCTGCACGCCGCTGTCATACACTGTGCCTTGGCAAGCCCCCAAAGGACACCCAAAACGTTCAAGGGCAATTAGTCACATATCTGACTGGCTTCAG
The DNA here is from genome assembly GCA_028564935.1 of Neosilurus hyrtlii. NCBI lineage: Eukaryota > Metazoa > Chordata > Actinopteri > Siluriformes > Plotosidae > Neosilurus > Neosilurus hyrtlii. The sequence goes on along the minus strand of JAOUQZ010000024.1, from coordinate 16,849,788 downwards.
TGGTTTCTTTCTCCAACTGTGACGCAAATATTTGAAACAGACAATACAATTTCTTGAGGTGGGTCACCTCCGTGAGAGTTTTGTCTCATTTCTGTGCCATGACTCAGAAATCACATAACACATAGCCATTAAAGATAGCCATCTATCTTACCTCTGTGGATTTGATTCATTAACTTTAGCTCCGGGCTAACTACTTTATTACCATAGCATTACAGGTGTAAAGCAGTGGAGGCAATTTCTTCTTTTTTAAGCTTTGTGATTTTTCCACAATCTCACAGTATGTGAAGAAGACTATAGGAAGGGAACAAGTGATGACACAGCAGTGCACTTTACCTTTGCTATACCTTCCAGAGAACAGTTAAGAATTTTATGTGCGTTATTTTTCTTGAATTGTTCTTAGGCCCTTGTGGATGCTATTCTTTTCTTTTCTTTTCTTCTCCCCCTTTTTTCTTTCTTTGTTTTTTTTTTAAGAAATCGAATTAGCTGGAATTAAAATCCTCAATCACGCTGCTGTCACAGAAAAAGAGAACACAGAACACAATAAGAGCTGAGCCTTATCAAGTATTCTTTATTTACCTCACAAGCTTCCTGTTGGTTTTCTTTTTCACCCTTCAAATGTGCTTCAAATGATCCAGGCAAAAATCCTTCATAAAATCTTCACTTCTACTGTCATAGTGTTTCTCTGTCACAGAGCTTCTCTTTAGGGCACTGGTTCCTTTAAAATCAAGGAACAACCAAAACACGCAGTTTCAGCCCTGGGTTTGTGCATCTGTGAGGGTGTGTAAGCATGTTTTTCCAGCCTGACAACATTCACCAGGCCATTTAATTTAGCCTGCATACCTGTATGCTGCCTTGATTTTTTTTTTCTGTTATCAATGTGTCACCAGCCAGTGCTAATTTTAGGTTGTGGAAATGTACCTAATGTACATGCAACCATTATCATGCATTATTAGTAAATGCCCATATATTCTAGTTAAGCTATTCAAATATCAAATAGAAAAAAACATCTCTTCACCATTAGAATATAAATCATTTCAAGGATTTTACACACACACACATACACACACACACACACACACACACACACACACACACACACCCACACACATTCAGATGTTAATTAATAAACCAATTTAGTTGCAAAGTGCTGAAACTGGTGGCAAAATGGAGAAGTGAGACATGCATCCATCTGGTCAAAGAACACAAAGTTTTGTGTCTGTGTTCCATGTCCTCACCACTATAAACCAGTTAGACTCCATTAAACAAACGTGAAACGACCAGACTAAGAAATGTATCAAGAAAGTTGCTAAGATAGCACATTTAAAAATGTTAGTAGCCATGAAATTTGCTTGTGCTTCATTCACTTGGGCTTGGCTTGGTTATTTAACAGGAGATGAACAGAAAAGGCTAAATACATTCATTCATTTTCTAAGCCGCTTCATCCTAATTATGGTCGCGGGGAGGCTGGAGCCTATCTTACCCGACTCTGGTCAAAGGCGGGGTACACCCTGAACAATTCACCAGGCCATTGCAGGGCAATACACATACAACCATCCATGCTCACTCTCACACCGAGGGGCAATTTGGAATTGGTAATCAGCCTACTGTGCATGTTTTTGGAGTTTGGGAGGTAACTGGAGCACCTGGAGGAAACCCATGCAAGCACGGGGAGAACATGCAAATTTCACACAGAAACGCCTGAGCCCAGGAATCGAACTTGGGACCTTCTTGCTGTGAGGCCAATGTGCTAACCACTGTGCCACCATGCTACTATTAAATGTATTTAAAAAATGGGAAATATTGCTTGATGTCCACTGAGCTCAATAACATGGTGTTGTAGTGGCCCAACTACAAATACAAGTACAGTCACTTCTGTACACACTGGTGTTGCTCTTGATATGAAGGGATGTATTGGATTCTTGCACAAATTAAGCTCCACTGTGTCCCCACAATATTACCTTAAGTTTATCTTGATAACTACAAGACCAATGACAAAGAGAACCAGGATTACTTCATATTTTTGCGGCAACATGACCACTTTATCTGTACTTAAAAAGTGAGCGTATTTAATTCTGAACTGCATTATTCTTTATTATGGTATTTATTGTACCCTGCCAACTTTGGGTGGGGGTGAGGTACACCCTGAACAGTTCATCAGACCATCACACAAACACACAAGCATTTATACCAAGGGGCAATCAAGAATATCCAGCTAGCGTAAGGGGCACCCTTTTTGGACTGTGGAAGGAAACCTGAGGACAAGTATACTGTGCACATCGACGTGCTTGCTGGGCACCTTCTTGCTGTGAGGCATGCTGCCAAAAAATATTTCAACAATTCGGTTATATTATAGTAAGTATATACCCTATTGAGGCAGCACAGTGGCGTAGTGTACAGGGCAAGTCAACCTCACAGCAAGAAGGTCCTGGGTTTCAGTCCCAGGCTCAGCAAGCACATTTCTGCTGGGAGTTTGCATGTTTTCCCAGTGCTTGCATGGGTTTCCTTCAGGTACACCAGTTTCGTCCCACAATCCAAAGACATTTCCATTAGGCTAATTCCAAACTGCCCCTAAGTGTGACTGTAAATGGTTGTGTGTGTGTGAGTGTTGGCCCTGCAATGGTCTGGTGAACTGTTTAGGGTGTACAATGCCTTTGCCCAGTGTCGGCTGAGGTAGGCTCCAGTCTCCCAGCAACTGTAGAAGGATTCAGTGGTTTGACAAATAAATGAATGAATGAATATACATTTTACAGCATTTGGCAGGCACTCTTATTCAGAGCAACTTACAATTATCCTTTATTAACTGAGCAATTGAAGGTCAAAAGACAAACAGTGGTGATAGTGGGGATCGAACCGCTGACCTTAGCCATCGCCTTACACACTAAGCCACCACTGTCCGATTGTATAGCATAGCCTATTGTAAATGTACATTACATTTACATTTATGGCATTTGGCAGACACCCTCATCCAGAGTGATTTAAATTAATCATTTTTATACAACTGAGCAACTGAGGGTTAAGGGCCCTACTCAGTGACCCAACAGTGGCAGGTGGGTGATAGAGGGGCTTGAACCAACAACTTTCAGATTAGTAACCCAGAGCTTTAACCACTGAGCCACCACTGCATACAGTATACTGTATACACTTATATTGTATTTTGACTGTTTGCTGAGGCCATAATTTTTTTTTTTTTTTAAAGTTGGATTTGGTTTAAAATTAAAAAAAAAATAAACAAAGAAATTATAGGCCTACTTTTGTTTGACTATTTGAGGTTTGGAATAAACATTTCAAATTTCAATAAACATTCAGTTTAAACTGACCAGTCCAGAAGGGCAAAAATGTCACCTATATCTAAGAACTCATAATAACTTTGATAATGGTGTGGTTGTGACTTCTACCACTGTAATAAAAAATAAAAATCACAGATCCCCTGGCTGTACTGGCCATAAAATCACAGAACCCTACATTGAGAATTGTGGGAATAGATGGAATGTCCCATGATTTGCACAACTCTGAGTCTTTTTGTTGCCTATAACTGTTTGAACAAAATTTCAGACCAGCAGCGTTTCAAAGCCACACATCCACCTGTCAGCAATAACATTTAAAATATTATGACCACTAACAGGTGAAGTGAATAAGATTCTATGAATACATCCTTACACCTGTCCAAAAGTGGGATGTATTTTCTTTATTTTATGCATCTAAGGGTCAGAGTTACTCTGTCAAGGGCCACAGTGTGATGCTAAATGACTGGGTTTAATTATCCCCAAACAATAGGTCATGTGAGGTCTTCCTGTGGTCAGTACCTATTAAAGGTTGTCCAAGGAAGGACAACCAGTAAACTGGCAAGAGTGTCATAGGTACCTAATTCTTACTGACGCCCACGAGGAGAAAAGGTTAGTATGTCTGGTCAGATCCCACAGAAGAGCTACTGTAGCACGAACTGCTGAAACTGTTAATGCTGGTGATGGTAGAAAGTAGTCCAAACACACAGTAACATTAAGCTGTTAATGTTATGGCTGAAAAGATAACCTTTTATTTTCCCATCAAGGTGAAAACTGAAGTTATTGTACTCATCTACTCTGGTATATATAAGCAGTATCCTTAACATCTCCAGAATCACTGAAACAAGCAGCACTGAAGATTTGTATAGAGCATAAAAACACATTTAGCTAACATGTATCTCCTGTGTCACTTTTATTAAGCACCACTAAGCATTTATACTCCGTCACTCATTCGCTGAACTCATTCATTCATTCATTCATTCATCTTCTGAACCGCTTATTCCTAATTAGGGTTGCGGGGAGGCTGGCGCCCATCTCAGCC
>JAOUQZ010000024.1:16811157-16823563 GCA_028564935.1 Neosilurus hyrtlii | reverse complement strand
CAGAGTCGGCTGAGATGGGCGCCAGCCTCTCCGCGACCCTAAGTAGGAATAAGCGGTTCAGAAGATGAATGAATGAATAATTCATAGAGACTAATTTTACATTATGAACTCACAATGTACTGGACACACAATGTACTGTACACAGTACTGTACTGTATTCTACGGCTGCCTTCTATTTGTTTTAAGGCAAGTGATCCATAGGACATTTATTGAAAAATACTACTGTGTGCACTTTTTGCGAGCAACCTTGCAGCTCACAGTTTAGTCCTCTGGGACCTCCAGGCAGTCCCCTTTTTTTCCTTGTGTTCCTTTTTCTAATACGCTGGAGCAAGGTCAGTGTTTTGCAGCTATTACTACCTGGCTCAGGTGTGTAGAAGCTGGAACAGATTAAATATATTTAATATAAAGACTATCTGGGGTCTCTAAAAACTGCACTGGGAAACACTGCCCTATACTTAGAAACTGACCTGTATAAAGAAAACACAGAGCTCAATTAGACTATGTTTAATTTGGCATACCCTGGAAAAAAAAGGTGCAACATCTAAGATTTTCTAAACATTTTATATGCTTCTGGTATAACTGTTTGACGGAAATAATTTATGTATGTGACATCATCAGTGTGCAACAAAATGCAGATATTTTCATCAACAAATGTCTACCACAGTATTAGCTACAGTCACTGATAGACAGAGGGGGTAAATATTCAGAGTTGCACTTTCTGTAATTTTTGTAACCACCATTTGCATACATTAATGCAGTGTATCTATAGTAAAATGAATGAAGAACATGGATGGGTAAGCAGTCGATTGCCTGTGGTGCCAAACCACAGGAAACGATATTAAGGTGGTTTATTGTTGACAAATAAACATTTACAGCTGCAGCAATTTTGTGAGTTGATATGCCAACTTGCAACATGCCAATTTCCCTCTCTCTGTTGATTTGTGGCATCTGTGGCACTGTGATGTACACTGGCTGACCAAAAAAAAGGTCACACACTTTATTATTTTGCTGGACCACCCTTAGCCTTTATTACAGTGTATAATTACCATGTCATTGTTTCAACAAGCTTTAGCGATACCATCACACCATCCAGAGATAGGTACATTATTCACAGACATCTTGAACTGATGTCGGGAAAATGAACGCCTCTATAAAGTCTTCTCCAGCACATTCCAAAGTCTTTCAGTAGGGTTAAGGTCAGGACTCTGTGGTGCAAGTTCATGAGTGAAAATGATTCCTTGTGTTCCCTAAACCACCCTTTCACTATTTGAGCTCCTTTTATTTAATAGCCTTTTATTGTCCTCAACATATGGTGTGTTTGTATACTAATTGAACAGGGTGTTTCAGCTGGCCACCCCTGACTGTTGGCTGGATTATCTTGTATGGGAATTTACTCATTGCTGAGCAGATGTAAAAAGATTATTATTATTATTATTATGATTATTAATTAATTAATTAATTCATTTATTCATTCATTCATTTTCTATGCCTCTTAATCCTAATTAGAGTCGTGGGGAGGCTGGTGCCCATCTCAGCCTGATCGAGGGTGGGGTACAACCTGGACAGCTTTCCAGGCCATTGGAGGGCTATTATTATTATTATTATTATTATTATTATTATTATTATTATTATCTCAAACCCACAAACTGCATGTCGGTACAGAACCAGAAAAAAAGAAAACTCAACATTTAATAAAATAGCCATTTTAAAAATGTTGTGTTTGTAATTTTGTTCCATATATCCACTCTCTTTGAAAGAAGCTTTCTTAATGGGTTTTACTTGAAACCTTCTCTAAATGGAAACTCTGGGCTGTATAGTATAAGGAACATTTAAGCCCTCCAACCTCCAGTAGAACAAACTGGAAAAAAAAGATTCAGGGTGATGGATTTTAGATGGAACCTTTTTTCTTTTAGCAGTGTAATGACTCAGTTCCAAAGGGGTAAAGGTGTTGTTTCAACTGAAAATGCATCATAATTTTTCATTGATTACTGTTCCTGCTTTTTTAAACCCATTATTTGTTTTTTATTTTTTTCTGTTTATACAGTACTTTATTAAAAAAAAACAAATGGAGAACACATCTTTAAGGAAACCAAAATCTAGAACATTTTGAGGAAGCTAAAAACACCTGTAGAAATATATTCTAACTTTAAAAAACTATTGATGGACCCATTTTCAAAATGCAAAACCAATGCTTATATTGAACAACAACAACTACTAACTACTACAACAACAATAACAACAACAAAGCAAAATTGGTTATCTTGGTAGGAATGAAGACCAACATTTCATAGCTTTAGGTAGCCTGTAAACAATCCTCTCAGTTTCCCAGCAGAGCTGGTATTGTTTTCCCTGCTGTCAGTTTGTGCTTTTAAATGTTGAAATTTTTAATTTATTTCTTTATAATAACACCTATATCTTAAGACCTGCTTGACATATCACTATCAAATTTTCAGGGTAGCACATTTATGAAAAGATCGTTGTAGGTGAAGTTCAAGGTCAGCAAAACAGCCACTGGTTTTTCATAATGTTACACAGTTTCTTTGTACTTTGTATAATGACAATAAAGCTGATTCTGATAATGGCTAGGTAGCGACTAGTGCGATTCCACCACTGAGGGCCTGTATTTTTGTTTATATTCAACCGGTTTAACATAAACGAGGGGCAAGATATAGCAAGGTAAGGTAAGTCTGTTGGGCTTTTACACCCGAGCCTAGTAGCTCATCAGGCTGGTGCTTATCCCTGGTTTCTGTAGCGTGAAGCGACTAGGAGTTGAACTCCTCCTGGATGGGACGCTGGTTCATGGCACGTTAAGACCATGTCTAGTGGGGGTCTAACAGGGATTTGAACCCATGATCTCTCGATTGTGAGCCCGGCACCCTAAGCGCTATGCCTCCGGCCCACCCAAGATATAGTGCGTACTGTGATATGTGTAGTTAATGACCAGATAAGCCAATTTAAAAGTGATGAGCTATTTAATAAAGGACAACAAGGAAAGAATGGGGGAAAGAAAACTGAGAGGTATGGATCATAATGGTACCCATTTATAGTGCTGGGTGGACAGAGCCACACTTGTTGTTAAGACCTTGTCTTGTGGTTTAACAGGGATTTGAACCCATGATCTCTCAATTGTGAGCCTGGCCCACTAACCGCTATGTCACCGGCCCCACCCAGTGGCACTAGATAAGCCAATTTAAAACTGAAGAGCTATTTAATAAAGTACAACAAGGAAAGAATAGGGGAAAGAAAACCGAGAGGTATGAATCATAATGTCTAGATTTATAGGAATATGGCAAAGGGTGCAAAAGGGTAGCGGCACCTTATTATGTACTGTGAAAATTGTTTGTAGGACACTTGATTTGTTCTTTGGTACAAAATAAATGGTCACATATTGACCTGCTTTCAAAAACATGTGCACCCTGTAATAAGGTTTACATCCATGTAGCTCGGCGTGTCTGCATGAGTTCTTTCAGAGATGGAGGTCAGAGTTGGATTGGCAATCGGTGAGGCCATTTTTACCCCTTAAGGGTGGCATCAGGGAACCTGTTTCAGGGTTGTGGGTGTGTTGTTGGGAGCTGAAACAGTAAACCACTGTAGCCTCACTGCGTGGATTGTTTACTGCACCTTTAGCACTAAGGAGGCTGAACTAAGGCGGTGTTTCTCAGTGCAGGAACAGTCCCCAGGCATTCCAGACAGCCAATATTCTTCATTTGTTCGAGGTGGAAGCCCCAGCTCTGCGGTGAAGCATGTGTGTGCAGTGCTCGAGGTGAGGGTCACGCACTTCGGCCGCGCGCCGCACGGTGGCGATCCGATTCCAGCAGCGGCTGCATCACTTCACCCGCACCCACACGAGGACTCGAGGCTGAGGGTGCTCGGCGAGAGAGGGGGGGATACTTATGCCAAAGCGAAGGGTTGTCCGCCTTGTTTTCCTTCAGCTGGAGCCGGTGTGGCTGATCCTCTCACGGAAGCGCGCTCGCGGACTGGAATGGAATGTGGCGCGCGACACAACTTGACTGAAAGGCGGCTTTCCATTGAGACATTCTGCTCCCCGGTTTGTGTAAAGTCGCCGGAATGAACTCCCCACCAGCAACTTTTACCCGGAACCCGGGACACTGACGCGCAGCCGCGCTCCTGTGCCGTCCGTGTGATTATTAAAGCAGACTTTGATTCCGCCGCTCTGACAGACTGAGCGCGCGTGACGCACCGCACCGTACCGCACCGCATCTCTGAGCGCGCGCGCGCGCGCGGAGGGAAACAAAGTGTCACCGACTTCCGAGCAACACGTAGGCTGCTACTCTGTCTCCGAGTCTGTCTCCGAGGAAAATGTCCGGCTGTGTGTTCACCCTGAAGCTGGGGGCAGGCTGGCTGCTGCTGTTTTGCGTTGTTCACCTCACACAGGCTCAAGGTAAGGACGCGGCTGTTGTGAATTTGGAAACCACTTGGAGTTTGGACTCTGTTTCTTTTCTCGTCTTTGTTCCTTCCGTCCTCGCCTCGGTGTGCTGGGATGCTGTGTGTAAGCGGGGTTAGCATTTACATTACCGCAGCAAGACTATTAAATAAAGGTGTTTTATATCCCGAATATATCTCAGAATGGGCTACAGAGGCTTCTATACTGACTGAGGTAAACACCAGACTTCCTTCCGGACGAGTTTATATCTGAACACAGCACATTTTTAGCATCCTGGGTGTTTTTTCTTCTGAAAGTAAACGTGTCTTCATGGGGGAAAGCACTTGCACATGGCACTGGCTACTTTCTTCCATTCTCCTGCCTTCTAGCTGCACTTATTGCACGTTAAAGTGCACTTTTCTGGCCCATCTGTTGCTATGTACGAATTGTCAGCCCATCTCTTCTCAGTCCTTCAGTGGGAAAAGAGCATCACAGGACTGTGGTCCACTCTTATGACAGCTATCACAGGTAGTGGCTTGAGAACATTCGGATAAGTTGTGCAGTTGTGCATGTACAGTATATCTACTACATGGAGCAACAAGGTAGGATTGTTTATTAAAGCGGCCAGCAAGTGTTCAGAACCACAAGGGTGCCATTACTCCATACACATTTTTTTTTTACGTCATGAAGCATGAGGACTTGTGATGTCTTTTGAGACTGAGCGGCTCGTGCAAAATGGGATGGCATCAATATTTATATGCAGTGTTTATGGTTCCTAAATAAATAGAAGGTCCTGGGTTCATGTCCCGGGCTCGGTGAGGGCATTTCTGTGTGACGTTCGCATGTTCTCCCCGTGGGTTTCCTACTTGTACTCCAGTTTCCTCCCACAGCCAGAAGACATGCACATTAGGCTAACTGGCTGTTCCAAATTGCCCTTAGGTGTGAGTGTGAGTGGTCGTGTCTGTGCTGGTCCTGTGCTGTTCAAGGTGTATGCTGCCTTCACCCAGTGTCGGCTGAGATGGGCTTCAGCCTCCCCATGACCCTAGTAGGATTAAACAGTTTGGCAAAATAAATGAATGAATGAATGTTGTAAGAATGAATATATTTACACTATATAGCCAATACTATGGCTACTGAATAAACATCCCCTATTAACATATTTACATATTATGGCTCAGGGTTGCCTCATCTACTGACTGCTTCAATTTTAATCACAGTGGAAAAAAATAGGCAATTCTCCCGCATTTTGTCCCAGCTGTACCTAAAATAGTTTTTTTCCCCTTGTGAATAATCAACAAACCCAAATTATACTTCAGGTTAATTGCTGAGAGGCCGATTGGGCTAGAAATCACACACTCGGACAGGGCTGTTCGAGCTTCCTGGAGCTTTCTGAGTCATAGCTGTAACATGCCGGAGTGGCACATTTACACCATTCAGCTTGTTGAGTCACTGTAAAGCATGTTCTCATTCTTCAGGTCCTTGTGTGAGACAGCTGTCATTCACATGCCAGTAAAGCAGCAGGTTAACCTCTGAAGATTTCTTCACGGCTGTCATGTTTCTGGATCAGAAATTGCAGCGGCGGCCATTTTTCAGCTATTCAAATGACTTTACTTTTTGGTCTTGGGGAGATTTGACCTCTCGACATGTATTGCTTTGTCCCCTTGCTGCTATAAAAATTATCCTGCTGTTCTGAGGCAGATGGCTGATGCACTACAGTCCAGTGATCCATTTTGTTCGATGGGCATCACAGTACAAGTTTCAATGATTCATTAACTGCAAAGGCGGCTTGGGTCTGGTATTGTGCATTTGATAATCTCAGTACTCTAAACATTGCTTTGCTGAAAGCAGCATAATCCTTTAACCTCTTTTGTCTTTGAACAAGTCACAGTACTATCCAAAGGCTGCCAGCCATAAATTACTCAGACATACCTTAATATGGATGGAACAGTGGCACTCATTAGCTTCCTGCTCTAGTTACAAAGGCCAGAAAACCACTACTCAGTGTTTATTCATCCATCCATCCATTTGCTGAACTGTGTCCTACTATTAATCCTACTAGGGTTGCGGTTGGGAGGGCTGGAGCCTATCTCAGCCGACACTGGTCAAAGGTGGGATACAGCTCACCAGAGCATTGCAGGAAAACACATACACGACAATTCACACTCACACTCACGCCTATCTGCACATTAGCCTAATGTGCATGTCTTTGGACTGTGGGAAGAAACCTGGAGGAAATCTACGCAAAAATGAGGAAAGCCTTGCAAACTTCACATAGGAACACCTTCGCCAAGCCCGGTACCCAAAGCCAGGCCCTTCTCGCTATGAGGCATTTCCTACCCACAGTACCGTGCACCCCACCTCCCAAAAATGTTTATTAAGAATTTCAAAATGTTTTCTTGATTTGAACTTTTACCTTGTTCTTGAATGGCTTTGAGGAAGCATCAATGATAAATTAAGGCTGCACTCACAGTAGGCGAGCTGTACTGTGCCTGGGCACATCTGACCCCCAGTGTCTAGAGTGATTGCTGCATGCTGTGCTTGGGCATGGTCCACCTGGCCCATTTGAAGAGATAGGTTCAGGCATGGGTCACTTGGACTTGGGCACGGTGTGCATCGGTGAGACTGTTAATCATGCCCAAGCATAAAACTCAAACACTGTTATATTAAGTTGTTCTTTTCCTGAGCTACTTAATCCCATTAGGGATGCAGCAGACACAGGTTGGAGGCGGGGTACACCCTAAACAGCTCACCAGACCATCGCAAGAACATCACACTCACAATCATTCACACGCATGCGCTCACACCTAGGGGCAACTTGGAACAGCCCAATAGCCCAATGTGCATGTGTTTGGACTGTGCGAGAAAACTGGAGTACCCGGAGGAAACCCATGCAAGCATGAGGAGAACATGCAAACTCTACACAGTAACCCCGTTGCTGAGCCCAGGACTCGAACCCAGGACCTTTTTGCTGTGAAGTGGACGTGCTAACCCCTACACTGCATTCAATTCATTTGAGAATATTTGGGGAGATAGCATCTCTGGTTCTCTCCTTGTTGATGAATGTGATTTGAGGTTCAGCTGCTCAAGATAATTGTAATCAGATACCCCTGTAAAAACCTTATCCATGCAGCAAGATGTATTGGAAATTGCTGCGTTGCATTATTGATAAATCTGCATGGCATGTGAAAGGGCTGTCTGTCTCCATGATCGAAATGACTCCAAATAAGCCGCAGTGTATAAACATTCCCCAACCGTGCTATGTGAAAACACTTTTCTTCCACACCAGAAGTTACATCGTGATGATGTAAGTAGACTCGGGTTGGAACAGTGGGAGCACTGGCCAGCACGGAAGTGGGAAGGAAGCAGTCCTACTAGGGTAGAGTACAAGGCAATGTATGACTACACCCTAAAAGGTCACCACCCTTCAGTCACTCAGGGACCAGAGAGATTCTCACTGTCACTTTGCACTGATCAACACTCCTGGGAAGTGTGAGGCTGCACAGGTAAGTTAGAGCTCATCTCAGGAGGGGGTCCTACCAGGAGCAGAACCAGAAAGTGGCATGATCCTTCACAGAAGGTGGTATCAGAGACACCAGCTTTCTCTGTTTCATGCTCTGTCTCTCTCCTCTCACAAAGCTGGAGTATTTATTCTGGGCCTGCTCGCTAATGAGCGTCCATGCCACTGCCTCGCTCTGGTAAATAGAATGGGCTCAGTCATCCTCGCAGAGCGTCTGGAGCTCAGAGGGTTGCATAAATTAGGGGCGAATGAAAGCTGAACGGGTCCCTGGAGAAGCCGAGGTGTCTTGTGTTTGTGTCTTTTTTTCTGTATCGAGGGACAAACACACCTCTCCTGCTGCAGGAACAGTTTGCAGTGCTTTAAGTCTAACAGGAAAACCTGACACACTTTGCACAGGTGCCTGTGCCAATAGAATGGTACACATGTCAGCTTACTTTTTTATTCACTTCGATGTCTTTTTGGAAAAAGGAAATCAATCTCTGATGTTAGAATATTTGCCTGTTGAAAGAAAAATCACAGAGGTCAAGTGGTGGTGAAGATCTCTGAGTAAATATTCACAGCTTAATCTAATATGCTTGCGTGAGTACGGCTGTGCATAAGCACGTAATGTGTTATGAAGAAATCATGGTTGCAGCATTGATATTCTGCCTGTCCAAGATGGACATTTCCAGCGACAGCTCTCTGACATTTCACAACCTTTAAACCTTGTGATTATGTTCAACAGTCCAGCATTCCACATAACAAACAAATAAATAAATAAATCAGTGAAATACTCAAATCCGTACATGACTGGAAACATTCAGCCCTATTTTTTATGTAAGACCTTCTACAAATGCAAGTACATGCAAAAAGAAACACATAAGTTTGTGCAAAAAGGTTGATAACACAATTCTTAGATTTCGATGCGCTCTTTCTATCTGTTTTCCTACGAGGTCTGCTTTTGAGCAGGGAGGGATGTAGTACTCCCAATGCCATGCCATAATTATGCACGTACACACACGGCCTTTGTGGCATATTTATCAGCATGCTGCGTGACACTTATTTAATTACACGTCTCTGAGGCTGGGTTTCCGAATGGGAACAGATGCCTAGTGACTTAAAAAAACAAAACCATCTGTTTCCAACTGCTCCAAGGTCCTGAGTGAAACTGGCTGAAGCCTGACTTCTGTTGTACCCCACCTGCATCTGACCAGTAGCTGTGACTCGCCAGCCTGTGGCCTGCTGAACCATGTCTACTGCTACAGACTCGCACCGTTCATTTATCCGGTCAGAGTGTAGAGGTTGGTAAGGAGAATGGTGAAATTGCCAGGAAATCACATATCCGCATATACCGCTCTGTAACTGGAACGTCTTTGTTTTGGCTCCAGGTTAATCTGCCAGAGGATCAATAGCAGTCTGATAGAGAGAGAATGTGGCTTCTGCATGTGCCCAGATCACGCTTCAGGAGGCCTTTTAACTGACTCACTCGAGCGGCAAAACTGTGTTTGTGGTTCAAAATGGGAGTGTAATCAGATTAGTTTGGACTTTAGGCCTTGGCACACAAGACCCTGCCCGGTAATTGCCATGAGCTGCTGGGGTATGATTGTCAGTGAGGATGTGGGGCAGAATGTGCCATGTCTAGCACCAAGGCCATGACACGATGCCATGTAATGTCACCCCAAGGAGATCTGACTCTCTGCCTACGCAGCCTCTGTGCTGCCATGCCTTGAAAAAAAAAAAAACATTCCATTATTTCAAAGTTTACAACGGCCCCTGGCTCAAATTTGTCCATTTGCTATGCGGATTCAGTCAATTCTTTTGCAACCCTGTTCATAAAATTCCCCTGTCTGAAACAGATAGCATATTATAGTCCTTTACTGCTTAATGTGATCAAAACCATTCCGGATATACGAGTGAAATGATTCATTTGATATAATGTGATAAGGTGGAAAAGAAATGAAGAAAGGAAAAGATGAAGTAGAAAGACTAGGGAATGAAAGAGAGAGATGGTGTGTGCAACTAGATTAAATACTTGACAAAGGGGGTGCCAATAATGAAATTCTTGATTTCAGGGAAAACCCACTACTTCAAGGCTCATTTAAATCAAAGTCATGAAGTGAGTTTTCTTCCCATGTTGGGGTTGTTTACAGACTGGGGAAGCAGAAAACCCCTAGGGTGTATTATGCTTAATACATTTTCTACATGTAAACTTGCTTTGGGAAAGTCATGGCGAATTACAATATAACCAGCAGGGTATAATTTGTACACTGTTGCCAAACTGTAAATAGAATTTAAAATGAGTGGGTTGGTGAATCGGATGCAGTGAAGCAAAATATTAAGTAGAGAAAGACCGTGGGATTGCTGGGTGGGGCCTTACATGGTTAGGAGCCAATGCCAAATCTGCCTGCTTCTTAGGAGCAGACCTTGTTCACTGATTCATACAGACCTTAGGTGGAACTACCCTGTCATAGTTCAACTGCACAGAAGAGAGAAATAGGGTGAAATTGTAACTGTGGCATTTGCTCCATGTGTGCAGGCTTGTTTCAGCCCATGGGCTCTTCAGTGTAAACATTTAAAGAACAGAGCGCATCACCTCAAAGAAAACAGCAATGAGAAACAAAGCCTGCTACAGCTTCTCTCTCATTCACTCTCCCTCCCTTGGGATACGGTGAGCTTATTCTCTTCTCGTGAATAAAGCAACAAAAAGGCACAGGCAAAAGAGACACGGCGATACAACCATTGACAGTGAGACTGAAAAAGAAGGGGGACAAAAGGTGGAAGGGAGACAGAGTTTTTTTTTCTCCCCTTCATTTCAAGTTTGTAAAAATCCTCCCATTTATATACAAATGAATATATAAAAGAATGAGCCCAGCTCAGCTCAGCTCATATAGCTGTGTTTGTACAAGTCTAGTAGGAGAGGGGATTCAGTAAGGCTGTTGCCAATAACTATGGATAAATTTACCCACAATACAACCTGGTTCTTAATGGGAAGCACAGCAGTAGTGCTTGGTGTGGTTCTGTTTTTACTGAATTTAGTAATGATACTTTTTAATATTCTAAACAATTTCTTCCTTTCAAACAAGCTTACACAGAAATTGTGCCAGGCTTCACCCCAACCAAATTAGAGATATACGGCATATAAAACATTTTTTAACTATTAAAAATTATTTTTAATGCTTCTTGGCTCTTACTTCTTTTGTTATATTTTGAATTGCTAGTTTGGTGGTGGGCGACAAGGCAGCCCAGCGGTAAGCATAACTGCATCACAGCAAGAAGATCCTGGGCCACACTCCTGTACTTTCTGTGTGTAGTTTGCATGTTATGCCTGTGCTTGCATGGCTTTCCTTCGGGTACTCCAGTTTTCTCGCACAGTCCAAAGTCCAAAGCACATTTAGCTAATTGCTTCAAATTGCCCCAGGTGTGGATGTGAGTGTGATGGTTGTGTGTGTTGGCTCTGTGATGGTCTGTCGAGCTGTTCAGGGAGTGCCTTCAGTCAGTATTGGATGAGATAGGCTCCAGCCTCCCCATGACCCTGGTAGGATTAAACAGTTTGCCAAGTTTGGCAGTTACGAATTTTTTTAATTTCTCGGGATGCAGCAACGCAGGTCACGATTTGATTTGATTCTGGATGGCTTCACAATTTGATTCTATTTTAATTCTTAAATTCAATCAAGGAAAAATTTATGACTGACAAGACTCCTTGTTATTTCAGAATCTTATTGTGAAACTCTAAATATTTTATTATATTAAAGCCAAATAATAGAAATATTAATAATATTCTAAACATAATACTACAGGTTAACCACATCTTTATAAATAAATAAAGAAATTTAGAAAGTCTAACAGAAATTCGATTGAACAAGCAGTGTGTCTGATCCAGAAAAACGATGGATTGAAATATAATGAGCTCCATAGCAGCGCCTGAGGCATTATTAGAGACATAAAGTCGGCTAAAATGCCTGACTTCAATGGCCTCTTTCTCTGGCATTATAGATGTAGGGGTTCAGGGTTTAGTGTCATTTGAAAACTACTAAAAATGTGTTTTAATGGTTATAAATTGGTTCTGTAACCACATCTGTAATGCGTGCTGATGGTTATTTCCAGGAACAATCAGCTACTTCATTAGTGCAAATGATTCTCTGTACATGTGGAATATATTCGTATAAGTACCGGATAATGTGACCAGTCTGATCTCTGTGTATTTAAACCCTATTTTAGTGTTTAACCTTTTTTTATTAAACTGGGCAAATCACTTAAAACTAGTTCTTATTTACAGCGGCAGCTTGACAGTTTAGTTTACTCTATGGGTTGGGCCCATGTCCTGTATATTTCATGGATGCAGCCACATCTGTTTTTTTCAGTTATATAGGAATGAAGTCGTGTTGGTCTGATGATCATCATTTATGACAAAATACATCAAAGCAACAAATTTTATGATATGCATGCATGAAATGAATATATATATATATATATATATATATATATATATATATATATATATATATATATATATATATATATATATA